>VDFB02000015.1:332901510-333261858 GCA_007258455.2 Sequoia sempervirens | reverse complement strand
TGACTTGATGGACCACTTTGACAATCAGGTTATTTTCCCTTTTGTTTTAATGCAAGGGCCTAATTGTCTTGAGTATCATTCTCACAAAACTTTACTTCTTCCTTTTGAAGCAAGTTGACCAGTTCTTCAAATGAGGGTGTTTATGTGCCACATTTAAACATGTAACAAACACTCTAATAAAAGGGGGCAGTGCTCTCAAGTCAATTGGTATAAGAGAGTCATCTGCAACTTCTTCCCCTAACACTTGAAGTGCAATTCTAAATTTAGCAACTCTTCTAAAGAAATCTTCTACCTTCTCACCATTTTACATTTGGAGACACTATAACTAATGTTGCAGATGAAGGATTTGGTTTTTTTTTTTAGCCTCAGAGACGGTTTTGAAGTGGTCCTCGACATCTTTTACAGAGGTTGCAGTGCGAATGTGAGGGTGAACCTCATTTGACACACTAAAAAAATGATTAATTTTCCTTTTTGGTTGGCCTTATGAATCTTATTTTGCACATCACCAGCTATTGTAGATCTAGTTTTATTTCCTAAGACAATTTCCCAAAGGTCTTCAAATTCTAGTTGCATTTGGACTTTGGTTATCCAGGAAACATAATTTTCACCCTTTAGGAGTTGGTAATTGGGTAGGAGAAATTTAGATGCACTAGAAGCCATTCTAGTTTTAATTTGGATTACCCTTATAACTCCCATTGAACTTAGAATTCTAAATTTTTCTTCCAAAAAATACAAATCTTTTGAAATTTTGAATGCAAAAAAACACAAATACTTTGTATTTTGTATACAAAGAAACACACATGCTTTGCTTTTTGAATTTTACGTACACAAAACTATTTTTTTCCTTTAGAAAATAATCGCTACAAATGCTCGAATTTCAAAATTTCAATGAAACATAATACTTCGATTCCTTTCTGTGAAAGAAAACAATGAAAAAATACGCACCTTTCAATATTTGAAATCTAGAAAACCTTGTTTTGTTAGCAACCATGTCTTTCAAAAGAAGAAACCCATCCAGGCGATGCTTTTCATGTGCTTAGATTTTCTTTATTTTTGTTTCTTCATTTCTTGTTGACGCCTTCACCATAATGAAAAATTCCTTCTCCATTCATCGTGAATGACTCTATTTCAGCCAATGTGTTCTTTAAAACCATGCTCGACAAAGCTTTTCCTGAAGGAAGCCTTGGAATCTCATAAATCTACCAATGTCTTTTGTTTTAGAAGAAACATCTCCTATCAATAGAAGTCTTCATGACAATGCATTTCTCTGTGGATAACTTATCTCATCTAGCAACCATGTCACAAGGAAGCCATCTTCACATGTTCAGTTCTTTTGTTTCTTCATCACACACCTCTCAATAATTATGTTTGATTTTTAATTTTCTCCTGTGCGATCACTCTTCACAAGGATCTCGACAACATTCAAGACTTATTGTTCATTACTCTGTCACAATACTCACTCGAATTGAATCCTCTTCTTTCAAAATGAGTTCAACAAAGTGCTTCAATTCAGACTCAGCTTTTTGAATTTTTCTTGACAACTCTTTTCACACACTTATATCATTAATTTGTGAGTACTAATTGCACTCTTCCTTTAGATTGGAATGATTTTCCTTCAGACGTAATCAAAATGTTGATGCCAAATCTCTAAGACATTTTTCTTTTAAACCTCCCAGAAAAGAACATGCTCAGAATTGGAAATGCTTTGATACCATGAAGAATGCAAGATAACAATCGAGTGATTTGATTAATCAATGAGGCATCAATAAATATAGAGAAAATATTGGTTGACAACTAACTTGATTAGGTATACCTAATCAACTAATCTATCAACTAATCATAACTAAATAATTAGTTATGTATTATTATTATTAATAATGATGTAATAAAAATTTATTCTAACAAAAATAGAGTGTGACTAGCTCATGCATACATGGGTAAGTGCATAAAGATGGGGGACCAAAAAGGGATCTTAAGTGACAACTCTTTTTTTTTGAAATCAGGAAGTAATGAATTTGGATGAGAAACTTTAGTTACACTCCAACTATGAAGATGCAACAAAAACAAGAGTTTTAGTACTCTGAACCTACTTACTAAATTAATTTTCTTTTTTAAAATAGTAGAGATTAAGGGGTTCAAAAAGGGGGCCACACAAACTGGTCCTATTTTTTTCAAAAATCATAACATAGCATCTAGTGTGCCCCCTTAAAAATGTTTTCTTTTAGTATTTACAAAATTACTTCGACGAGAAATTAGCTAACACTATGTAGTCTATCCCTAATTTATATCCTAACTTTTTAATGAATTTATATTTTTTTACTAATTTTCAAAGGGGACACATCCTAAAAAATACAAAATTGAGTGTGCTCCCCCTATTTTTTTTGAAATTTGATTGAAAATTATTTTTTTAATGTGTAGAATTGAGTCTAGTTTATAAAAATGTAAATTATTTGAAATTTTGATGAAAATTAAAAAAAAGCCAAAAATTATACCACATATTGGTTTTTGACAAAAAAAATAGACATATTAACAAAAAACAAAAATGAAAACATTAACATACTCAAAACATGAAAAAAATTACATGGTTAGATTAGCTAAGATAAAGCTTAACATTATCGTGGTGTTTTTTATTTGATATTGAAACACATGTAAACTTGATGGGGAGCAAGCTTGAGATTATATTGTTTTTTTTATAATTTACAAAAATACATCTTCAGATGTTGAAAATTTCACTCCAAGTCTTTACGTTGAAAGCCCAAGGTCCAATCCAAATGCTTAAAAATTTTTGAAGAAAAAATTTGAGTGCATTAAATGCACTCATGTTATTTGAATGCTTTCACAAAATGTGAGTGTGTTATAACACATTCACATTATGTTTTTCTTTGTCTTTGTCTTTCTCCTTCTCTTTCGGTCAAACTATATACATAAAATAAATATTTACTTGTATAAGTTGACATTTATACATGGACATTTCATATAAGTTATATTTCATGTATTTAGTTTCACGATCTTTGAGAAGTTATAATGCAAATTATTTTTGGAAGATCTTATAATTTTTTAGGCTTAGTCAAATTTTAGTAATCAACAGGTTAAATTTCTATAATTAGGAGGTCAAATTTTAATAATCAACAAGCTATATCATCAAGTTCTATCTCTCTCTATCTCACTCAATGTTCATCCCTTATGCTCTAGACCTCTCTCTTTCTCACTATCTCCATCCCTTTAGCTGAATCTCTCTCCCTTGAGCTCAAGAACTACCTCTCTACTTGTCCATCTTTGTCTCCATACCCTTTTTAATTCTCACTTCTCCCTCTCTCCATCCTTCCCTCTCTACTTCTCTCTATCTCCCTCCCTCCTTCCGTCTCTACATCTCTCTATCTCTACTCTCCCTCTCCTCTTTATCTCTCCCTCCCCCTCTCTCTCCTTCCCTCTCTAGTTCTCTCTATCTCATCTCTCTCTCCCTACCTCTCCCTCCCTCCATCCTCTTTCTCTCCTTCCCTCTCTAATTCTTTCTATCTCATTTCTCCCCCCTCTATGCCTCCCATCTCCACTCATCTCTATCTTCCTCCGTCCCTCCCTCCTTCCCCCCTCTCTCTCTCCCTCTCCTTCCCTCTCTACTCTCTCTCCCCCTACCTCCTTCCATCCATCTCTACCTCCATCTCTACTTTCTATCTCCCCTCTCCCTCTCTACCTACCTCTCTCCATCACTCCCTACCATTCTCTCTCTCTCTCACAGACACACACACACACACCTCTATAACCTCCCTATCTCTCCTCCTTTCTCCTCTCTCTACTTTCTCTATCTCCTCACTCCCTCTCTATACCTACCTCTCCATCCATCACTACATACCACACATTCTCTCTCCATATCTCTCCATATATCACCTCTCTCCTTCCCAACCTCATTCCCTCTCTACTTCTCTATATCTCTCCTCTCCCTCTCTCTACCTCTCCCTCCCTCCCACCGCTCTCTCTACCTCTCCTTCCCTCTCTACTTAGCTTCACCTCTCCTCTCCCTCTCTCTACCTACCTCTTCCTCCATCACTCCCTCCCTCTCTCTACACTAATCTATCTCACCTCTATCTTCCTCTCTCTACCTACATCTCCCTCCATCACTCCCTACCTCTCTCTTTACACCTATCTATCTCACCTCTACCTCCCTCTCTACTCTCTGTCTCTCCTCTCCCTCCCTCTACCTCTCTCTCTCTCTCTCCCCTCTTCCTCCCTCCCCCTCTTTCTCTCTCACTCTCTCCTCTTTCTCATCATTCTATCTCCCTCTCTCTTTGTCACTCCCTCTTTCTCCCTACTTCTAGTTCTCTCTATCTCAACTATCCCTTTTTACCTCTCTCTCCCTCCTTCCCCTCTCTCTTCCCCACTCACCCTCCTCCCCTATCTCTCTACTTCTCTATCTCATCTATCCCTCTCTACCTCTCCCTCCCTCTTTATCTCTCAGTCTCTCCTCTCTTTCTACTTCTCTCTATCTCATCACTCACTCTTTCTCTCTCTCTCAAAATCACTCTCCTTCCCTCTCTCACTCTATCTTGACTCTTTAATCTAGAAGTAGTAATAATTATTGTCATTACTAAATTATCCCAAGATTCAAGTAAGTAAAAAATTAAAAAGTAATTTAAATTTCTCTTTATCATCTATTGTAATTTCAATAGATAAAATTGAATTATCATATTCTTTGAGACATTACAATGTTTAGCCATAGAGTCACCATCATTCATCTTTAGTGAATACAATTTCTTTCAAAGAAAACAAATATTTGCTAGAGAATTTCTCAAATAAATAATACCCAATTTGTTCTATTAATCCTTTGTTGTGGTTTTTATTGATCTATGTTTAGTAGAATTGAATTAAAATTTAATTGAACTCCTTGCCTTCATATCAAGAATCAATCAATCTTCATCTTTCATCCTTCATCATTCAACAAGCAGATTTTCCATCTTCAACTTTTGTAACTCAAAATTTTACCATTAAATTTTTATTTCTATCATTGCAGTTCCCCTCATTTTGATTGACACATAGATCCTCACATACATATGTTCCACTTAGGAAAAGGTTTATAAGGAAGAGAAACCTTTATCTTTCAAACAAAGCTTAAACTAAGCTATAATATTACATATATGAAAAAGAAGCCTGATAAATTCGTATAGTAGTGCATGCACAATTTGAAATAAGAAAATAAAAAATAGAACACAAAGACAAGGCATACTATTTACACTTGGAAAAACTCTTTCAAGTACAATATTTAGCACAATAAAATATTTTACTATTGTAAAAACTCAATTGTTTTCTAGTAGAATAATGAATTTCTCTACCTTGAACCTTAAATATATATATTGAAATAAGTTTTAAATAATGTATGAAATCATGCAAACAATAAACATGAGTACTTCAATAAACCCATGAAAATAAAAATTATCTCTAATAATGCCCTATTGCATTTTTTCCAAATTAGATCAACATGCAAGTTCGATCCCATCTAGATTTTATAATACGGAATGATTAACAGCCATCAATGGCTTCCACAACCTCAACGTCTAGTGCTTCCTTATCTAGTTTGCAAACCTCTCTTTTCATAGGAAAAATTAAGAATATTGGTCATTGACCATGAAAGCCTTGTTTAGGTTTCATGATGTTTGGGAAATTGTTGAGAATGGTTATACAAAACAAATAGACCAAGTAGCTTATAATGCTCTCACATAGGCAAAGAAAAATCTCGAGAAAGATCAGAGAAAGAAGGATGGAAAAGCCCTTATCTACATTCATCAAGCAATGCATGAAAGCATACTTCCAAGAGTTTTAGTAGCAACACAAGCAAAGGAGGCATGGGACACACTGCAAAAAACCTATCAAGGTAAGGACAAAGCTAAAGCTATAAAACTCTAAATACTTAGAAGAAAATTTGAAAATATAAGTATGAAAGATTCAAAATCTGTGGAGTTATTTTTTACTCATGTTGTTGGGCTAGTAAATTAGATAAAATCTCATGGGGAAACATTAGAACATACAAGGATAGTTGAGAAAATGTTAAGGGTTTTTCCTACTAAGTTTGATCCTTCAATTATTTCCATAGAGGAAACTAAGGATTTAACCTAGCTGACAATGGATGAATTGCATGCATCTTTGATAAATCATGAATATAGGCTCAATAGATCACACACCTCTATTAAGAATGCTTTCTTATCTCAGGCTTCAATAAGCCACGTAAGAGGTAGAGGTATGTTCACACCTAGGGGTAGAGGAAGAAATTTATTTATAGGGTGTAGCAACAATCTTGTAAACCAAGGTGGAAGAGGACATAACAATGAACACTTTCAAAGTCATGCAAGTGGTCAAAGAAAAGATAAGTCACATGTTTAATGTCATTACTGCAAGAAGTATGGTCACTACTCTTCTGAGTGTAGAAAGAAACAACATGACCAAGGAAGAAAAAATCAAAATCCCTTAGAAAATTCTACAAAAAATTCTATGTTTATTGCATGTGGAAAGATTGTTGAAGCAATTTCTACAAAATCACCAGTTGAATGCAATATGGTTCAAGATAATCCAAATGATATTTGGTATTTAGATTCTGGCTGTAGCAATCACATGCCTAGAACTATAGAATTATTTTCAAGCTTGGATAAATCAATCACTTTAAATGTTACTCTTGGGAACAATAATCAAGTGAATGTTATGGGAAAAGGCACTGTTGACATTCTAACCAAAAAGGGGGAGCAAAAAGTCATTCATGATGTTTCTTATGTTGCTGGTTTGAAACATAATTTGATGAGTATTGGTGAATTAGTGCAAAAAGGATACATAATCTACATGAAAAATAATGCATGTGTCATTCTTGATAAAGCTCCAAGTACACAGCTGATAGCATAGGTACAAATGACAAAAAATTGAATGTTCCCATTAAGGTTGAAACCTGACATCAAAAGAAATGCAGCTGAAGCTTATCATATGGAATAAAACACACAAGCTGAAATAGCATTAAAGGTTGAAAATTCTCAAGACGCCTCTCAGAGTTGCTCTAGAAAAGAAAAAAGTTGCAAAGTTGCTCCAGAAAAGAACAAGGTTGCTCCAGAATAGAGTAAGGTTGCTCTGGAAAGGTACAAATTGAAACCAAAGATGAACAAAATGGTAATGTAACTATTCAAACAAATTTTCAATCAGTGGTAACGAATGAATCTTGGTTATGGAATTTGAGATTTGGCCATTTGAACTTTGGAGGTCTGAATTTGTTGCATAGAAAGAATATGGTTAAGGGGCTGCCGTTGATTCAAAAATCGGAAAGAGTATGTGAAGCGTGCATCTTGGGTAAACAACATAGAGAGACCTTTCCTATTGGAAAATCAGAAAGAGCATGCAAACCACTTAGCATGTAAACCACTTGAGATTTTTCAATCCGATATACGTGGACCAATGCAAACTCCTTCCATTGGAAGTTGCACGTATTTTCTAACTTTTATTGATGATTATACAAGAAAGACATGGGTCTATTTTTTGAAGCATAAATTTGATGCATTTGGAGTCTTTCAACAGTTCAAGGCTCTTGTAGAGAAGAAAAGTGGTTACTACATCAAAATATTAAGAACTGATAGAGGTGGTGAGTATAGTTCTAATGATTTTCTGAATTATTGCAACCAACATGGTATTGACAAACAATTTACAGCCCATTACACACCTCAACAAAATGGTGTGGTTGAAAGAAGAAATCAAATTATAGGTCATGAAGGCAAAGTATACGAGCTAAAAAAGACACTCTATGGACTCAAGCAAGCTCCTAGAGCATGATATAGTCGAATTGATTCTTATTTAATTAAAAATGGTTTTAGTAGGTGCATCAGTGAGCCTACTTTATATATCAAGATAGATGAAGAAGATAAAATGTTGATAGTTTGTCTTTATGTAGATGATTTGATCTTTATGGGAGACCATTCTATAAATCTCTTTAAGGAAGCTATGATGAAAGAGTTTGAGATGACTGAACTGGGTCTTATGAATTGTTTTTTGGGAATTTAGAAGTTAAGCAATCAACAAATGGTATTTTTATTTCTCAGAAAAAATATGCAAGTGATGTGTTAAAAAGATTTAATATGCTGAATTACAAATCAGCTCCTACTCCAGTTGTGACAAGACTGAAGTTAAGAAATGAAGATGATCGTTCATTAGTTAATCCTAGATTGTTTAAAAGGATGGTTGGTAGTCTCATGTACTTGACTGCCACAAGACTTGACATCATGTATGGTGTAAGTATTATCTCAAGGTTCATGGAGTCACCAAAAGACTCTTATTGGCAAGCTGGAAAAAGGATATTGAGGTACGTATGTAGAACAAAGAACAATGACATTTTATATTCACCTGTAGATGATTTCAGACTCATTGGATACATAGACAATGATTGTGCTGGTAGCATATCTATGATAGAAAAAGTACTTCTGATTATGCCTTTAATTTTGGATTAGGGGTTGTATCATGGGCTTCAAAGAAACAACCCATTGTCACACTTTCTTTAGTAGAAGTGGAGTATTTTTCAGCCACAACAACATCATGTCAAGCGGTATGGATGAGAAATTTTTTAGCTAAGTTGATGCATAAACAAGATGAAGCAACAAAGATTTACTGTGATAATAACTCAGCCATTGCATTGTCTAAAAACCATATTTTTTATAAAAGAAGCAAGCACATAGACACTAGATACCATTTTATAAGAGAGTTAGTGGATAACAAAGAAATATGTTTGGAGTTCTGTAGATCAAAAAATCAATTTGTTGATATTTTCACTAAACCATTGGCAAGAGATGTATTTGAATATTTGAGAAGTTGTTTGGGTGTTTGTGCTGAAGATGAATGCTCCATAAATTTCTATGCTAGTGCAGATGCTCTGGAACTTGAAGGAAGATGCTTCAAAACTTTTGAACATAATTCAGGAACAAAAGGAAGATGCTCTGAAACTTGAAGTTAGATGCTCCGGAACTTGAAGGAAGATGCTCTGAAAGTTTTTTGTATAGATTGTCAACTAGTTGAGATTAAGGGGGAGTGTTAGAGATATGTAATCTCAACTAATTAATTATGCAAATTCCCTCCAGCTAAGGCTACATACTAGCATTTAAGGCAATTTAATATGAATACTTTTTGGGGAAGATTTGGGAGATTTGGATGAATTTGCATTAATTGCCTATTTACTTTCACACACTTTGTGGGTAGTAAAAATATTAATATTTTATTACTCCTTAGCTATCCATCATAGCTTTTAATTTTAGGGTATGTGCAGGATCATGATGGGCCAAAAAGTGGCAACATGATGGGTATGTGGCTGACAACTATTTTTTTACTTAAAATTGATGAAACAAAAAGGGTTTCTAAAGGAGATTCTTAGCTTTCCACCAATATAAATTATGCTTTACTTTGAATTTAATAAGTAATTATTATTTATTTTCTATTCAAATTACGACTAAAGTCCTGATTGATAGGATGATTGAAAAACATCTATAGATTTTAAATGATAAATCACATTTTTTGAATTCAAAACATGCACCACATTCTATGCTTCACATACTATACGATTAAAAAAAGAAAAATTGAATTTCATGAAATTTTGACCAAGTTAAGGTGGTCAGACATACAAGTTTTTATATTTTTTAAAAAGTTGTAATAAAAAATTCATAATTAATTATTTACATGGAAAAAAATTATAAAAAAATATGCATCATGGGTATGTACAGGATCATCATGGAAAAAAGAGGCCTTAAAGTAGTGAAAAAATAAAAAAAATCAGGGTTATGCAACTTGACGTAAAAATTTGAATAATTTATCTATATTATTTTAAGAATATGTAAGAATAGAATCTATAGAAAATTGAATGTTTTCTAAACTACTAGGTATATTTAAAAACTTAAAAATCTATTTGGTGAAAATTTGAAATTTCAATGTAGTAGTAATTAAATTTCTGTGAAAAAATAAATAGGTGTCGTTTGACCACCCTAACAAAAATAAAATGATAATATTTTAGATATAAGTAGAGGACTCATGTCCTGATGTGATGCATATTTTTTTATAATTTTTTTCCATGTAAATAATTAATTATGAATTTTTTATTACAACTTTTAAAAAATATAAAAAATTGTGTGTCTGACCACCTTAACTTGGTCAAAACTTCATAAAAATCAAATTTTCTTTTTTTAATCCTATAGTTTGTGAAGCATAGAATGTGAACATGTTTTGAATTAAAAAAATGTGATACTATTTGAAAGCTATAGATGTTTTTCAATCAACCTATCAATTAGGACTTTAGTCATAATTCAAATAGAAAATGAATAATAATTATTTATTCAATTCAAAGTAAATTATAATTTATATTGGTGGAAAGTGGAGAATCTCCTTTAAAAACCCTTTTCGTTTCATCAATTTTGCGTAAAAAAATAGTCGTCAGCCACATGGGCCATCATATCACTCAAATATTCCCACTTTTTGGTCCATCATGATCCTGGACATACCCTCACATTGGGGCATGAGTCCTCTACTTATATCTAAAATCTTATAAAAAAATATTATCATTTTATTGTGGTTAGGGTGGTTAGACAGACACCTACTTATTTTTTCCCTAAAATTTAAGTACCATTGCATTGAAATTTCAAATTTTCACAAAATAGACTTTGTTTTTTTTTTAAACAAACCTATTAGTTTAAAAACTACATTAAATTTGCTATAGATTCTATTCTTACATATTTTTGAAATAATATAGATAACTTATTCAAATTTTTACGTCAAGTTGCCTAACTCTGTTTTTTCTAAATTTTTTGGCACTTAAGGGCCTATTTTTTTCATGATGATCCTGGACATACCTGTTATTTCCTTTTCGTGGTCATTTTGCAAAAGGCAAGAAATAGGAAAGAGAGCAATGCAGTTCTGCATCTGAGAATATGGTGTAAAGAAGAACAGGGCATCATAGCTGCTGTATTCTTTAGACTACTAAATATATATAAGTCTGATTACTGTCTATTTTCTACTATATGAATTCTATGTTTTCTAAGAAGCTTTTAATTCTAGTTGAATTAGTTTTCTTTTATTGTTGTGTATGCTCTTTGTTTGCTACTCTATTTTATTTCTATTCCTCTACCCATATTCCCACATGAATGCCATTGGATGCTTTGCGGCCTTTACAATTCCTTCATTGAATCACCCTGGGTTAAAATCGTTGGCATCATTTCCCCACAAAGTAGGATCATGATGGATTGCAAGGATCAAAAGCATAAGTTGAGTGCCTGCAGGAATTGAAAGCTTCCCATTTTTGTTGGTTCAAATGCCTATCGCCATAGAATCACTATAGGTGGATAAAGTCTCAAGGCTTCATTTATGATCATTCCTACCTACAAAACATTCGAACAATAGTTTATCAGATATGTCCAAGATACTGGTTTTGATTTCAAATCTCAGTGTGCTGGTTTCATCATGATTGTTATTACTTGTTAAATTGGGTATTGCTTCCCAGTACATTCTGTGAAGAATCACTAAGATAATATGAATACATTTGAGTAATTTATGTGCATCTTGTTTCGTTATTAGACCAATTGCTTACCCACTCTCACTAATATAGTTTTACCTTCTTTAATATCAATTCACATACACCCTATATCTGCGATTGAATTCTATTTCATATATATATATACGATAATTGACTCTATGTCTCTCTAAAGATGTCAGTAGTTACCTCATGCACAGGGAAACATATAGAGGCTTTAGTCAATTTTAGTTTATTATAACGACATCAAATGGCCCTTACTCTAGTTTATTATTTTACTAGTTTCAAAATACTTTATGGTGCTCATGGTGATAAGTGCTGGTGGCATACATTGCCAGTTCACCAAAATTCAAACAAACAAATTAAATACAACTGCAATTTCTTAAACATCTTTTTTAAAATATTAATTTAGGAGTCCTAAATCAGTCAATATTTTTAGTAGTTATTTTCAGAGTTTTTAAAACTCTAGCTCAAGTGATATGATTTTTGCAAGTTAAATGCATGAAAAATCTAGTCTAGCTTTACTTTTTTCCTGGGGATGCGATCTTTATATAAAGTATTATTCAAGTGTTGTTTGTTAAGCTGAGAGACTTCTTACATTTGAGTATGTGTACATTTTTATTCTCCCTATTTAAATTGACATCTATTAACTTGTCAAAAGTAAAGTATTTATTAATAGATTTATTCATTGTTTTATTCTATTAAGCTTTAAATGCATGCATTATCATCATCTTTGTATAGTTTTACTAATATGAAAATTTTAAGGAAATATAACATAATATTCTAATTTATAATAGTAATATAAATCATTTTATAATATTTGTTATGTAAATACATATTAATTTAGAATATTTTCAAAAAACTAAAATATAATTTTTAGAATATACATGATTTTTGATTTATAATATTTGTTATGGAAATACATATTCATTTACAATATTTTCACACTTTTATAATTTTTAGAAGATTTTCAACAAGATTATCTTGAATATCTAATAAAAAAAATTCAATAAGTACAAGAATATATATATATATATGATGATAATAATGAATACTTTGCATTTAAGTTGATGTTCAAATGACATGCAAAACTTGAATATAT
Source organism: Sequoia sempervirens (assembly GCA_007258455.2). Lineage (NCBI taxonomy): Eukaryota > Viridiplantae > Streptophyta > Pinopsida > Cupressales > Cupressaceae > Sequoia > Sequoia sempervirens. The sequence continues at coordinate 333,249,238 of VDFB02000015.1, read as the reverse complement.
ATATATATATATATTATAATAAATAATAATAATTTTTTTTTATTTAATTTCCATATATACATTAAAATAAATATATATTTGTTTGACGATGGAGATAAAAGAAACTTTTGCTTTGTTTTTAAAGCTGTTATTTTTAGCATTATTTTTAATTTTAAAGTTGTTATTTTTATTTTATACGGAGTCACTACCTTGTGCATGGCTATATAATCCACAAACCAGAAAGAATATTCACTCACATCAAGGGTATGTGTACATTTAAATTGGTGTATTGAATGATTTGAGATCCAAGTCATGTGCACTGAAGGCCCCTCCACCAAGTGAGTAAGGGGACCAATGTACTGCAATCTGCAAATAGATATTCCCTCAACTCTGCATTTTTCAATGGTGGCACTTCTTTCTTACCTCAGACAAATTTAAGAGGCCCTCCAAAATATACACCGAAAGTTTCTTGCAGTCAAGCTTACATTTGTAGAGATTTTGGGTATTTGATATACACTTACAATTATTTTTGTGTCTAAATTGTTTTATGATTAATGTTTTGTTTTGTTTTATTTTCTATTTTGGATTTGGGTACTTTCGATGAAGGTATATTTACAATGATTGAACAACATTTGAGAAGCTGGCTAATAATTACTTCTTCCCTAGTGAGCCTTCTTTTTCCATTATGTTGATAGCTTGAATTGTTGATATAAGTTATATTTATCTTCTGTCCTATTCAGTCCTCTTAATTAGCCATTTTCATGTGCATTTTCTCTTGTAAGAACCCATTGGAAATCATATATAAGGATAATTTAATTTATTTCTATATTTGTCATGATGGAGTGAATTCCTCCCTTTTTGGTGATGTTAAGCCTAAAGCACGACATTATGAATTCTTGCTTTACCATGTTATTGAGTTTGTCAAATGATTCAGCATTGTATCTGGCACTTCTAGAGATACTTCTAAGATTTGCCTAAATTTTAATGAACTCCTAGAAGAGGGCTCAAAGAACAAAGGTAAGATGATTCCTCTTTCTTTCTAGGTCGCTGCTAGAAGGGATTATAATGAGAGGGTTTTCAATTACATTTATTCTTGTTGAAGATTCACTTTGTGAATCCTAAGCTTTTAGAGGCGAAATGGTCTTGCATGGCAGTAGCATTGTTTGCAACAATCATCATGAATGGGGCAACAACTTAGTAGTTTATCAACACTGGTTGGGTTGCGCCTACCTCTCACTCCATGGTTTACAATGGTTGGGATGAGAAGAACTGTTCCTTATTGGTGACACACTTAGTAACATTTTTGTTATTTGTTTTCTTCTTAATGAATTGTATTCTTAGAAAGAGTTTGTAATTGTTTGTCGATGGTGAGAGTGCAGTGTTCAAGTATAGTTTGAGTGAGGATTTGAGAAGTTTCCACCCCATTAAGCTCCCAACTAAAGATGAAACCAAAGATGGAATACCAATGTGTTATTTCCATTGAGAGAGAGATGATGCTTTGTTCTAGTGTAGGGAATAAAGTAGTGGTTCAAGCTTCTCAATTTGTTCATGATTTTGTAATCTTCTATTAATTAATATTACAAAAGTGAGTTTTTTTGACATTTGGCTACATCACAAGTTTGAAGTAAGTAATGAGATTTGGCCTGCCACAGGCACTACGTCAACCCTGTTGATGCACCTTGATATGGTTGTTTTCTTCCCAAAGACTTTAATGTTTGCCTCTATTTGAAAAAAGGGAAATATATCTAAAACATAGAAAAAAAATAAACTTGCAGAGAATATATAGATGCAAATATATTAGAAAACAACAAATATATTATATGATGGTAACAATCAAATTGCATAGCACTAGATTTGAGCTAAGTATGCTTGCTTGTAGAGTGGTAGAGTGGTTGCTATAAAGAAAGTTAGAGTGCTTGATACAAGCCTCTAGAAAGGAAGATTCTAGAAAGAAGGGGGCAATTATGGACAAGTGTCATATGTTGAATGTTTTAATATAATTCATTAAATATTTATTATTTCCAACACTTTGATAATGTGTTTTTAGAGGATGATGACCATATTTATTACATCAGTAATTAAATAATTTTTTTTTTGGATGGAATTGAAAGGATATTGATATAACAACTACCCCAATGAAAAAGACAATTTCTGCACAATTTTTTTTTTCTTCATCATCATGCAAAAAAGATTACATAGAAGGTTAGAACATATAAACATTAAAGGAGATCAACTTAAAAGGTTTAACATCATGTCAGTTACATAATTTCGATTAGAACAACTTACTGCCTTAATAAAAGCAATGCTACTAACTAGATTGCACATACCTTTATGATGGTGAATTGTTTTATCTCAAAGACCCCGCTTGATCCGTTCATGGTGGGGTGCAAACTGATCCCAACCAATGTGGATTCAAACCCTATCCACCCCTCTAAGAAGATTAGGTGGCCCACAGTGAGAGAGAGAGAAAGAGTCACCAATCAAACCCTTAAGCTATGAACAATATGACTTCCTAGTGACCCTTTTCCCAAGGTACACCTAGCTATTTTAAATTTATAATTCCTTCCAGCTGTTATGAGATTTCAAAGGGGAGTTAGATCTACCTACTTTATCTTGTTAGGTATCCACCTTCTGATTGCCTATATATCAGCTAAGCAACTAGGGTAATCATCATTGGCATGAAATGCTCCTAGACTAATGACCATCTCAAGCCTTGTACTACTTCTAGACTATTGTCCATCTTGAGCATAGTGCTGCCCCTAGAATATTGTCCATCTCGAGCTAGTACCGCCCCTAGATCATTGTCCATCCCAACCTTGGTACCACCCCTAGACCATTTCCCATCTCAAGCATAGTATTGCTCCTAGTCTATCATCCATCTCAAGCATAGTACCGCTCTTAGTCTATCATCCATCCCAAGCAAGTAATATTCCCTAGCTTATGCTTAGCACTAGACTAGAAGTATGCTCCCAACTCAAGGTCAGTAGGTTTCCCTCCTAGCTATCGCCAAGTATAGCATTGCTAGATATCCTATGAAGAACATTTCTTACCCTTAGTCACCTTCTGGTGGGAAGGAAACTCTTCTTTCCTAGTTAGTAGGCAAAGGATACCTGATTCATTGATCCTATTGGAATAATTCAAGTCATGGTTTAGAAAGGATTACCTTAATAAAAATACTCATTAAAATGAGAATGACATCCTTAATAGTCATCTAATCGTAACAATTGTAGTCTTTTGTATGGATAGTTGACTTAGCAACCAATAGTGTAGTAGGGTATGGTGCAAGTAGTACTCAGAGCCATAATCTAGTATAGTATATTTGATGGTAAAAGATTTAAATGTAATGGTAATAGATTTTTGGCTACACCATAAAAAGGATCAATTCCTTAAGACAAATGTGGGAAGACATATCCTACTCTACTTGTTATGAAGACACTTTTTGTGTTTACCTAGAAGGTAATCCCCCATTGAGGTATAAATACATCATTCCATGCCCCATGGTTAAGAAATTAAGGCTATTATGTGTGCTTAACCAAAATATTCATGAATAGATTAACGACTACAAGAACTAAATTGAGATTTATTCTATAATGTCATATTCTAATATAAGTGAGCAACTGCAATGACTAAATTGATAAGTATTCTATATTGTTGCCTTTGATAGGAGTTAAAACTACAAGATTTAATGAGATCACTCTATATTGACACATTTTGATACAAGTTAATAGCTGGAAGTTTTAAATCAGATTTGCTCTATATTTTTCATGATTTGATATGAGTGAACAATTGCAAGCTTTAAATGAGATTTGATCTATATTTCTTTCACATTTTGATATGAGTAAACAACTGCAAGTTTTAAATGAGATTTTCTCTTTTTTTTTCAAATTTTGATATGAGTGAACAACTACAAGTTTTAAACGAGATTTTGTCTATATTTTTCTCATTTTGATATGAGCGAACAACTGCAACTTTTAAATGAGATTTTCTCTATATTTTTCGCATTTTGATAGTAGCAAACAATTGGAAGTTTTAAATGAGATTTGCTCTATATTTTTCACATTTTGATATGAGTGAACATCTACAAGTTTCAAATGAGATTTGCTCTATATTTTTCACATTTTGATATGAGTGAACAACTACAAGTTTTAAATGAGATTTTCTCTATATTTTTTACATTTTGATACAAGTGAATAACCAAAAATTTTAAATGAGATTTTCTCTATATTTTTCACATTTTGATATGAGTTAACTAACTTGGTCCATAGTATGTTTATGCTAGAAGCAAATATTTATACATGTAAGACATCTAAATGCTTAAAGCCAATAGCTAAAAGTGTTTATGTATGTTTTAACACTTCTCTCAATTTCAAGGTAGTGTTGGTAAAGAAAAACTACTGGGTCACTTCCAACTAAGCTAAACTTATTTGAGGTTGTAGCCAGCCAATTTAGTAAAGATTTAGTTAGATAGGAGAATAGGATGAGTATGAGGTAAGCCATCCCTCCATGGGAGTAATCTATCTTTTCTTCCTTAACTTACCCTCCTGGTTGCTTAAAAAGATTGTTGTCAAAAGAAAACATTCTATTGGAACCCTCTCTCTAATGTTATTTTTCAGATAATGTTGTTCATCTACCAAGCTTGAAGGATAATACAGGAGTGATGTTAAACAAATATAAAAAAATTTGTAAATTCCATTATTGCTACATTCAATACGAAATATTAAAATACTTACATCTAAATTCATCACTGAAATAGCAATGCAAATCTTGTTCTTAACTAAACCAAAGTTTAAGAACCTGGATTGCTTGTGCTTGTAAAGACAATTGCAAAACCAATGGAGGATGCCTTAGTTGATGCTGACACTGAACAACTCTTGAAATCTCGTTGACACCTTTGCTTCTCTTTTCCCAAATTTCTCCCCACAAAAATGAGACCTCTCCAAGTCAATATAAGGAGAAGAGAGCCGAGTTTCTCCATGACTTGTTGGTCAATGTCCCTTCCTGCCATGGTCGGTGATTGTAGGGGTTACCAAGCCTCCTTAAAAGTTTTGATGTCCTCTTCTTCAAACTAGCTATGCATCTTGCTCTCCTTCGTCAAGGAGTCCTGATAGCCTCCCTGCTCAACTGTCTCATGCTACCCTTCCTCTCCCATGAAAGTATTGTGCTATTTTTTTTCATGCATCCCCTGTCTTTCCTTATTGTTCGATGATGTATTTTATTTCTTACAGGTTTGATGGAATATGGCCTTTGATAAAACTATGAGTGTTTTCTAATCTTTGTTTTAAATTGTTGTCATTTTAATAATGTAACTATCAAGTATTTAATTTATAATTTTATTATTTTCTTATATAAATTTATTTATTTATTCACCTTTAGAAAAATTTAATTTATAATTTTATTATTTTATTATACAACTTATTTCATTTATTCACCTTTAGATATTTATTTATTTTAATTTACCCTCTTCTTTCAAATACCTTAATTAAATCTACCAAATTGAGCATTGTCAAATAATTGAGATATTTTAAGTGAACCTATTGGCTTTACTTAGCCAAAACTAATAACTATAGCAATAATATATATATCAAAATCCTAGGTAGATTGAACTTCGAGGTGACGAGAACCATAGGTAAGGTCTAACTCTAGAATGACATGTCATTATCTTTCTCTCAACCAACAAAACCACATAATCTGCCTCACTTTGCACCCCTGGTACCTACATCCAATGACAAGTCTCACACAAATACAACATCCAAATCATTAGTCCTTGTTAATCCAACATTTAATGCATTAATTAAAATAGCATAATAAGATTGATAAGCACACTTAATAATAATAACATCACAGTCCATAATTTTAACACACACTCAAGCACACACACACACTTATATATGTTTGCATATTAAAGTTCGAAGTTCCACCCCAAGTCCAAATTACATCGAGGCTAGGGGTCATGCAAAATGATTAACAAAGTATCGAGGGGATATGACAATTGATAGCAGATAAATATGAAATAGGAGAAGGATGCATACAAGATCAAAAAATTTCAAAAAATAAAAAAATAGATGTAAAAAAATTCACCCCAATGAAAAAGTATTTATTATCAAAAAAGTCTTTTTAGAAAAGCTTCCAAAACTCAAACCAATGTACAATACAATCTAGAGAAATTTCAATAGCATATTTTTTTGTAAAATCACATAATCATAAGAAATATACATCACCAAATTATGAACCTATATATATATATATATGCATGACCAAATACTACAAATCACCAATGGTTTCTAAAATTATGAGAGAAAATCATGGGCCGAAACAACACCAAAATCTCCATACAAATCCTACTGTCCAAATTAATAGGAGAAAAGTTAGAAGCTTTCTCTTTCAACTAAAACACTCTACTTGTGATCTTATCCACCTCTTTCTAATATTGTGAGAGTGAGAGAAAATAAAGGGTTCAAAACAACACAAAAATCTCCATACAAATCACAATGTTCAAATTAACAAGAGAAAAGTTAGAAACTTTTTCTTTTAACTAAAGCACTCTACTTGTGATCATTATCTCTTTCTTTTTAAAACTATCTCCTAAATCCTCCCAAGGTTCTAGATCAAGACACTTTCAAACTTGATGTATTTGTTACATGGTTGACCACAATGTCTAAGTGAAATCAAAATTAAAAAAATAAAGTTTATCACACTACAAATGATATTTAATGTTAATCAATAAATCTCCCTTTACACAGATTTTAGAATAGCTAAGCAGATTCCAATAGTTAAGATAGCATTTGTAAATTTAAAGGTTATTTTTTTAATAGTATACTACTATTATTTGTGATCTTAATGTTGTTTTTGATAAAATAAGTAGGAAAGGGCCTTGAACATAGTACAAAAATTCACCATAAACAAAGTAGTGAAACAAAAAACACTACAACAAAGGTGGCCACTAGGCCAAACCAAACCAAAAAACAACACAAAAATAGCAAAACAAAGAAAAAACAAAAAGAGAATTCCAATCCTTTGATAAGGATCTCATAGTCTCCTCCCAACAAGAAGCATTCAACAATCTATCTCTCTCTTCTTGTGCTTATGTTTTGTTTCTTATTGATCTTGCTCTTGAATTTTTATTAAAATACGCTGACAATTATCATTATCGAGACTCCTATTGAACTAAGAAAAAATAATGAAAATAGACATCTCGAGAAGAATAACTCTCAACTTATACTATATATATTAATTAATATTTATAATATATGTATGCTAGTAAATATTCAGTAGTGAAAGACAACTAATTCAAAATTCTGTTCAATTTTGAGCAATAGTTTATGAAAGACACACACAATTACTTTGGTAGTGTTTTGTTCTCTACCGTGTGCATATTTTTATGACAGTCACAACAAGATATTCAATGTATGTTGATTGTTCACTTGTATGAGAAGTTCATAAATTTGTATGACTGTAAGAAAGATTAAGCATAGATATATGCTGCAAATAATCTTCATTAACCATCAAAGTAGGTTGTTGTCTAGATTGTTTATCTTTGGTCATATGAGAGGTGGGGACTAATTTTCAGCTGGGTGAAAATGACTCTCGTGTGGACTCTTTAAGGAGTACGGTGTAGTTGTAATAGGTAATCTTGAATGGTTTTGGGGGATATTAGAATAGAAAAAGACAATAGTTCAGTGTGAAATTTCTTCATAAGAAGTTATGTCAATTATTTTGATGTTGAAATAATTTCTTAAAAGGTTTTCAAGGGTATCATCAAGTGGTTCATCTATGTGGTTAAAATTTAATTGTGTAAGGAAGTCATTTGATTCAATGGAAAAAACATGATAAAGAGTGAAGAAAAAATAAAGAATTAGTGTATCAAAAATATATTTTAGATGAAATATTAATAAAAGTTAAAAAGAAAAATGAAAAATTGGAGGAGAAGTTGAAGTGATTTGATGAACATTTTAAAATAAAAATAGTTCTCGAAAAGTGAACTATCAAAATTGAAAGAACAAAATAATCAATTCAATCAATTACTTTAAACATGTACTCAAAGGAAAAAAATAGCATTCAAGATTTAGACTTCACTATGTAATGCTTCATGTGATACAAATGATTTTTGTTTCATTTGATAATTCATTTGATACATTTGATATAGCTAAATATTATTCAAATAAAGAGTATAAGGTTGAAGATAACAATGCGTCTAAATTCATGAATCTTATGATTGTGATGTCAACAGTAAATGATGTTTTGCAAAGAATATTGGTTTTAAGATGATGAAAAAATGAGTTATGATGAAAAATATTTAGGAAAGTACGGACAAAGAATTATAGAGCTCATTAAATCAAATGTGAAGTTAAAAAGTAAAGGCCTCCAATATGTTGGGTAAAGGAAATACAAATGATGCAATTTTCTCATTGTGATAGGCATTGAAGTAAAATGAAATGTGATGGGTTATTCATCTTTGTACTAATTGTGGATTGAAGAATCATTCAAAAAAATTGTGTCGGGATAGAGAGTGGAATGAAAAATTTATGAAAGATTGTATATATATGAATTTTGGAAGGATTGGTGTATCTAATTGGTAAAATATTACAAATATGCTAAAAAAATTATATAAGAATAAATATTTGAACAAAATAGTAGTCAAGCAAGTTTTGAATGTTTGAGTTGGGTTACTAATGATTGCTCATTGTGATTGAAAGAAAGTCATTGTCTTGTTTTATATTATTAGTGAAAGGTTGTGGTCCAAAGGTAGATGGTGGAGAGAAGTTTTGTAAGACAGAAAGAAAGATATCATACAATTTGGAAGACTAAGAGTCTTCTCTACTAACTATGTTAAAAAATTAAAATGGAAAGCCTCATGATCTCTTAAAAAGAGTACCTAATTTCTACAAAGAACAAAAATGTCGATATAGAGATTGAGAAAAATAAAAATACTATCAAAATTATTGCAGAGCAAAACAATAGAATTGCTAGACATAATGCCATCATAATTAATGCTATGACTGAGAAGTTAGACAAAACCCAACAGGGCTCACTGGTGGTCGACCTGGAGGAAACCAAGGATAAAAGCCAAGAGGTGGATGCTAGCATTTCTAAGAGAACCAGGGCCAGCCTGAAGTGGAAGGCTCCCCCTAATCCGAACATGATTCAAACTTTTAAGAAGGGGGTTCGGGACATGCAGAACTTGGAGGTGGAGACAGAGTCTGTCCTTAAGACTCTGGGGTAGTTGTGGTCGGTTGTTTGGTGTCTACTCTGCTGGTTTCTTTTGCTTGACCTTATTGGTCTGCTGCAGTTGGTTGCTGCAGGTTCTTTTCTTTTCCTTTGGTGCAGCAGGTTGTTTTAGTTGTACATTTATTTCCTATCTTTTTTGTTGTAAACTTTGTGGTTTCGGGTCCTTGTAAAACCCGTTTTACCCTTTATCAAAAACAATAAGTGTATTAGTGCTAAGTGGGTCTATAAAACTATGTATAATAGTGATGTTAGTGTTACAAGACATAAATCATAGTGAGTTGTAAAAAGCTTTAGATAGATTAGTTTTGATTGGAAAGGTTGTTTGGATGACTACTTATAAGAATTGCTGAATTACTCTTTGTAAATAATCAGTAGTGAGATATATCCAATTCCGAATTCTATTCAATTTTGAGTAGTGGTGTATGAAAGGCATAGAAAATTATTTTGGTATTGTTTTGTTTTTTACTATTTGTCTAATTTTATTAATGCCACAACAAGATATTCAATGAGTTTTTTAATATGTTGATTGTCCATTTGAATGAGAAGTTCAAAAATGTGTATGGTTGTATCTAAGAACAAATAGATTCATAATCTTATCGAATAAATGTTGTATATTTTGTATGTTTTATGGTTGAGAAGCAATCTTATTTAATGTTTCAAAATATTTTTGAAAATAATTTTCATTTTTATTTTTCAAGAATAATATTTTGATTTTTTTCTTTTCATCTATGTTTTAAAGCACTCATGCTTATATTTTATGTGTAAAATTGTTTTTGATGTATCTATAAATATTCATACATACTTAAAGATGAAATAAAAGATTCATTATTGTATTGAAGAGTGAATGAATCTTTTATAATCATTTTTTTTTTACCATGTTAAATTTTTCATTCGAATATTAATAATTTTTACTTTCTATTTATATTATTATTTCCTCGAATAATACATACATTACTTCTATAATATAAAATTTATAGACTTCCTTTTTCTCTACAGATAAAATTCATGTGAAAATTTAAGTCTGTGTTAGATGTCCTTACAATTTCGAGGCAACTTAAACTGTCTACATTTGGATAAATGTTTCTCCCACATACTTCCACCACCTCTCTGCGCCCTCGTTCTTGCCAATCTTGATGTATTCCCAACAATATTATAGTCCATGTCAAGAGTACTGACGTCATTTCATGACCAGAAAAGTAGAAAGTCTTACATTCATCAATGATTTCCTCAGTAGTCAGGCTCACATTACTTTCGAGATTGACTCACACCTGCTCCTTTCTCTCAGACATCATTAAACCAAGCAGATTGGTACCATAACTACTTGTTTTTTCATCTCAGCAGTCTTTTCCCTGGCCTCTATAACTTGTCTTAAGCATCTTCTTATTTCTTTCTCCAAATTCCATTGATGCCTTGTCTTTGTAGTATGCAAAAACCTGATTAATGGAATCTCAGACGTTACGTATTCATGTAAGAAACCAAAAAAAGTAATAGATTTAGCATCCTTTAGAATGTGAATAAACCCTCTTAAAGTACCAAGCCATTTATCCTACTAAATAAAATTTCTTCATGGGATTAAAATTCCTAAACATAAAAACACTACCAAATGCACATAATCCATGAAGGATGAAGGCATTTGAGATGGGAAGATATTTCAAAAAGAAGTGGCAATCTCAACTGTAAGACACTCGTGAAAAACCTCTCCTGCAACTGTTTCAATACAAAGACACAAACACACTCAAAACAAAATTTTGCTTGCACTCATGGGAAATTTAGAATTGACAATTATTGTGTCACAAAACTCAAATTTGTCACCTGTAGCCTGTAATATAACCACTACAAAGCAATTCGAATGTAAGAATCATTTGTTTTGTCTACATATTGTTGGAAAATGAGGTGTCTCAACCTTGTTGCATATTTCCTGTAATAGTTATTTTTATTTAATATTTTCCTACAGTTATTCCACACTATTGGTGCATTAAAAATTGGTTTATTAGTTGTCATAAGATGCCCATGTGATAGTATATCATGGAAGGACTATTTTTATAGATTCTATGACAGTTTTTATGACATCTCTAAGGGTAAAAAATATGGTATTTCATTTTGGACGTAAGAGCTTATTTTAGACTGGAATCTTGGTAGAGAAGCCAAGCACATGGTTTTGTAAACTACTGGTGGTTTCTTGTATTGCTAGAAGTCTATAAATTGGAGGCTTGAGGAGTAGTTTGCATGAGAGTTTGCAAGTACTATTATGCTGTTGGAATGCTGCCAGAATTCTTCCAGAGTTGTTTACTAGTGATACTCTTGTAAAAGACTTGCTTTGCAAGTGTATGTAATCTTGGTTTTGGATTTGGAATACATTGAGAAGGCTTTTGGAGTGTGGGGTTTTTCACCTAAAAGGGTTTTCTCCACATATATTTGTTTTTTATGTTAATTGTTTATTTTCTTGTTATGAATGTGTTGCTGGATTTTCTGTAACTGTTAGATCAGTTTTAAAGTTTTGCATAGTGTTTCTCCTCAAGATTGGCATAGAAAATTGTTTCTGCTACTCTAATTTCCTTACAAGTGGTATCAGAGCTTGATCACCTTTGGTTTTAGTTGTGGGTTTGTTGGGTTTTTTGAGCTAATCAAGGTTTTGAGTGGGAGCTTGTGTAGAGGATACTTTGTGATCTTATTATAGATATATTTTTTGAATGGAAAGCATATCTGGGAGGATTGAGGTAGAGAAGTTTTTTGATACAAACTTTGAAATGTGGAAGCTGAAAATGGAAGATTTGTTGATTGATCGAGATCTATGGGATGCAGTGGATGTAGCTTTGGCTGTGAAATATGATTAAATAGATAGAAAAGCTAAAGGTTTCATTAGACTATGTATTGTAGATTCAATCCTGATAAATGTCCATGAAGAACCCACTTCGAAGGATCTTTGGAAGAAGTTGGGTGAGATATACCAAGCCAAATCTCTAGTAAATAAGATTTTCTTGAGGAAGAAGTTGTATTCCTTGAGAATGGAAGAAGGTGGATGAATTTTTGAGCATCTCAAAACATTCAATATGTTGGTAACTCAGTTGACCTCAGTTGGGGTTAAGATGGACAAAGAAGAAAGGTGCCAAACTTTGTTGTGTTTGCTGCCAGACTGATGGGACAGCCTTGTCATGGCCATTGGGAGCACTTCTGTCATCTTGAAGATGGAGGATGTTGTTGGTATTCAACTCTCTAAAGAGATGATAAGGAATGTCTCTTTGAATGCCAAAGGGGCTTTGAATGTTCGAGGAAGACAAAAAGAATGAGGCAAAGATGAGAAGCAGTGTGGCCATTCTAAGTCCAAAAATAAGGGGAGATCAAAATCTCCTTGTAAGTCCAAGGTAATATGCTGGAACTGTGGAAAACCTGGACACTTCTGAAAGGACTATAAAGAAGAGAAGAAAAAGAAGAAGAAGAAGAAAGATTTTGATTTTGAGTCTGAAAAGGAAGATGGAGATGGCTTTATTGTAGCCTTGGCCACTCGTGTAGGTGATAATGTATGGTTGATAGACTTAGGTGCATCTTTCCACATGACTCCTAACAAAAAATGGTTTAGTAAATATGAAAATTATGATGCTAGTAAGGTGTATTTGGGTGATGATTCTTTCCTTGATATTGTTGGATGTGGTAGTATTCATGTGAAGTTTATTGATGGTAGAGTTAGACAATTTGATGGTGTCTTGCATATCCCAGGACTAGCAAGAAATTTATTATTTGTTAGCAAGCTAATAGATGCAAGTGTGCATGTACAGTTTTCTGAAGCAGGTGTGAAAATGGTAAGAGGTGCTATGGTGATAGCAAGAGGAATAAAATTGGGTGCATTGTACCAGCTTAATGCATGCACAATTGAGTGCAATAACACTTCTGATAAGATTAAGCTAGAAACTACTTCGCTGAAAAATGAGATGGTTTCCTCTTCTGCGGATGGTCATGGCTTCTAAGACCCAAGGGTGCTCTATCTACTAAATTAAAGTTTCCTGCAAAGAACAACATGTTATGGCACCAAAGGCTTGGCCACATTGGAGAGAATGGTTTAAAAGCCCTGAAAAATAAGAACCTTGTTGAGGGGTTGAATGATTACAATCTAGAGTTTGATTTATGTGAACATTGTATTTATGGCAAACAAAACTGTGTTTAGTTTTACTCATCTTCTCATAAGTCTTCATGTATCTTGGATCTGATTCACTCTGATGTATTTGGTCTAGTTGATGTTTCTTCTATTGGTAAATCAATTTATTATGTTACTTTCATTGATGATTTTAGTAGAACATGGGTATATTTTTTAAAGAGTAAATCTGAAGTTTTTGGTCATTTTAAGGAGTTCAAGGCTATGGTAGAAACTCATACTTGAAAGAAAATTAAATGTTTGAGAACTGACAATGGCGGTGAGTATTGTTCTACAGACTTTGATAGATTCTGTACAGATTGTGGGATTAAAGACAAAAGACAACTCTGTATTCTCCACAATAGAATGGAGTTGCAAAAAGAATGAACAAAATGTTGATGGAGATGGCTAGGAGTATGTTGAGTGGAGCTGATCTAAAACAAAAGTTTTGGGTTGAAGTTGTTGCCACTACTTGTTATTTGATAAATAGATCTCCTACATCAATGCTTGTTGATAAAATGCCAATGGAGGTGTGGTCGGGGAAAAAGCCTTCACTTAGACATCTGAGAGTTTTTGGTTGTGAGGCATATGCACATGTGCATAAGGAGAAGAGAACAAAATTGGAATCTAAGGTTGTCAAATGTATCTTCATCGGCTACAACTATGGTGTGAAAGGATACAGGCATTGGGACTCTATTGCACAAAAGGTAATTTATTCTAGAAGTGTTATTTTTAGAGAGACTAAATCTTCTCCTATTAATTTTCAGTCAGAATAGCATAAAGAAATTGAAGAGGAAAAGGATGTGGTTCAAATTTCTTCTATGCCTGAGGAAGTTGAATTGATACCCAAAAATAGACAAGAAGTTGAGGAGAGCTCATTAAGCTCTGAAGAGGAGGAAGAAGTGGAAGAACCTGCACCTTAGCTTGTTTGAAGGTTTACAAGGCAAAGGCAACCACCTCAAAGGTATGGGTATTCACCTGATGATTGGAAGTGTATATTTGCTTTGAGTACTAACATTGATGAACTGAGATTTGTGCAAGAGGCATTGGATATGAATGATACAGAGTCTTGGAAATTAGCCATGGAAGAAGAGATGGAAGCTCTTAAAAGGAATGAAACATGGGACCTTGTACCATTGCTCAAAGGTCAAAAACCTGTTGGATGTAAATGGGTGTTTAAGAAAAAGATTGGTTTAGATGGAAATGTTGAAAAGTACAAGGCACGGTTGGTTACGAAGGGATACTCTCAGGTTGAGGGTATTGAATATGGTGAGATTTTTTCTCTTGTTGCTAAAATGACATCCATTTAGTTTTTATTATCTATTACAACAACTTATGATTTAGAGGTGGAAAAAATGGATGTGAAAAATGTGTTCCTTCATGGTGATTTGGAGGAAGAAATTTATATGATGCAACTAGAGCACTACGTGGTAAAAGGTAAAAGCAAGTTGGTATGTAAGTTAAAGAAATCTTTGTATAGCCTTAAACAGAGTCCTAGGATGTGGTACCAGAAGTTTGATACATATGTATTGAGTTTGGGATTTATGCAGTCTAAATCTGATCATTGTGTATATTTTAAATCTGATGGTGATTATTTCTTGGTAATTACTTTATATGTTGATGACATGCTGTTTATTTGGAAAGGCAAAGGTTTGATTGCAGAATTGAAATCTCAACTCTCTATGAAATTTGAAATGAAAGATCTTAGTGCAACAAAACACATACTTGGGATGGAGATTAGAAGAGATCATGAGAATAGAAAGCTATGGCTTAGCTAGAGTATGTATGTTTGTTCAGTTTTGCAAAGGTCTAACATGCAGGATTGTAAAACACTTTGTGTTCCTGTTGGATCGGGAATGAAGCTGTCTATTTGAAAATGTCCAACATCCCCATCATAGATGGAAGACATGAGTAGAGTGCCTTACCAGAGTGCATTAGGAAGCTTAATGTATGCTATGTTCTGTAAAGACCAGACATTGCCCAAGCAGTGGGAGTTCTTTCTCATTTTATGTCTAATCTTTGAAGAGTCCATTGGGATGCAGTTAAGAGGGTCTTCAGATATTTGTGGGGTACAACAGAGTACTCTATGTGTTTTCATGGTATAGGAGATCAATATTCCTTGAGTATTCATGGTTTTGTGGATTCAGATTGGGCTGGTGATGTCGATAGAAAAAGGTCCACCAGTGCATATGTGTTTACTCTTAAAGGTTGTGCAATCAGTTGGATGAGCAAGCGATTGGTTGTGGTCGCTTTGTCTACTATTGAGGCAGAGTATATGGTAGCTACTCATGCCTGTAAATAAGCTATTTGGTTCAAGTGTTTGTGTTCAGATATTGGATTTAAATAGGAAGTAGTTACATTTTATTGTGATAGTCAGAGTGCAATCTTCCTTCCAAGGAACCTGACTTTTCATGCCAGGACCAAACACATTGATGTTCAGTATCACTTTGAGAGAGATATGGTTGAGGATGGCAGGGTGAAACTAGAAAAGGTAGAGACAATGGTGAATGTTGGAGATGCATTAACTAAGCCCGTGAGCACATCGAAATTCAAGTGGTGTTCTGAGTCTATGGGCCTTTTGGCCCTTAGTAGTTGATCCATGGTATTTTCCCCTTGGCCCTGCAAGGTATTTGACAAGTGGGAGAATGTTGGGAAATTAGGTGTCTCAACCTTGCTGCATATTTCCCGTAATAGTTATTTTTATTTAATATTTTCCTACAGCTGTTCCACACTGTTGGTACATTAAAAAATTGGTTTATTAGTTGTCATAAGATGCCCATGTGATAATATATCATGTAAGGACTATTTTTAGAGATTCTATGACAGTTTTTATGACATCTGTAAGGGTCAAAAATAGGGGATTTCATTTTGGACGTGAGAGCTTATTTTAGACTGGAATCTTGGTAGAGAAGCCAAGCACATGGTTTTGCAAAATGGCTAGTGGTTTCTTGTATTGCCAGAAGTATATAAATTGGAGGCTTGAGGAGTAGTTTGCGTGAGACTTTGCAAGTACTGTTATGCTATTGGAATGCTGCTAGAATTCTTCTAGAGTTGTTTACTGGTGATACTCTTGGGTATGTACAAGATCATCATGGAAAAAATAGGCCCTTAAGTGGCAATGAAAATTCAGAAAAATCAGAGTTAGGCAATTTGACATAAAAATTTGAATAAGTTATCTATATTATTTCAAAAATATGTAAGAATAGAATCTATGGAAAATTGAATGTAGTTTCTAAACTACTAAGTTTATTTTATTTTTTTAAAAGTCTATTTGATGAAAAATTGAAATTTCAACGCAGTAGTACTTAAATTTCAGGGAAAAAATAAGAAGTAGGTGTCTGTCTGACCACCCTAACCACAATAAAATGATAATATTTTTTTATAAGATTTTAGATATAAGTATATGACTCATGTTTGGATGTGATGCATATTTCTTTGTAATTCTTTCTAAGTAAATAATTAATTATCAATTTTTTATAACAAATTTTAAAAAATATAGAAATTTGTATGTCTAACCACCTTAACTTGGTCAAAACTTCATGAAATTCAATCCTATAGTATTCAAAGCATAGAATGTGACACATATTTTGGATTCAAAAAATATTATACTGTTTGAAAGTTATAGATGTTTTTCAATCAGCCTATCAATCAGGACTTTGGTCGTAATTCTAATAGAAAATGAATAATAATAATTTATTAAATTCAAAGTAAAGAAAATTTATATTGGTGGAAAGCTGAGAGTCTCCTCTACAAACCCTTTTCATTTCATCAATTTTGGCTAAAAATAAAGTCGTCAGCCACATGGACGAAGTCTAAAAAAACAAGGTGAGTTGTCAAACACATTTTTTACATTGACTTCTTAGGAATGGCATGCCCAAGCCAAATACCAAAGCAAGCCCAAGGCTAATCCCAAGGCAATAAATTCTTTGTCAGAAATATCAGATATCCGTTTCAAATCGGATATCCATTTCAAATCGGATATTCGATTTGGTTTATTTATGAATTAGAAAATGCAATAAATATTTTATAATTTATTTTAATATATCTAGTTTAGAATATACAATATAGTTTACAATTTAATATATAATATATTATATTATTATGTATAATATTTAAATATTATTTCTATATTTTAGTTAATGTATATATATATTACTAATATCTAAAATATTATATAACTAATTAATATTACTAACATATAAAATATTTAAATATTATCTCTTTCCCTCTCTCTCTTTCTCTCGAATTATTCCCCTCCTAATTCTCTCTCTCTCTCTCATTATCCCCCTCGTAATTCTCTCCCTCTCTCTACACTTTGAAAGGACATCCTTCAAATGCTGAAAGAAATTTGGAGAATCTCTTGGAAAACTCCTTGGTTAAGTGTGCTTGAGCTGGAGCAATACTGGGATGGGTGACCTCTTGGGAAGGCCCAGTGCTTCACCTCTGTGAGCATCACTTAGATGCAATAGTGCTAAGTGGACCATTCATTATCATGAGAGATGCGTTCTTTTGAACCACTACTCATGAAACATGGGTCAATGAGTTTGACTCATAAAAGTACACGGTTGAATCCTGATAGCAATATCACAATATCATGAATCTCTTGGAGTTCAAAATTCACATCCCAGTGAGCTTGCTATTATTTTACTACGTTAAGTTTTTTTTTGTGAAGTCATGATATTTTATGGTGAGATTTTTAATTATATAGAAAATGGGAAAAAATAGTTTATTAAATATATTATTTATAGGATAGAAATCATTGAAATATTTTTTATTAAAGAGTATTAGAAAGATATTTGGAATTAAAAAATGGTATATTATAGTTGGAATTTTTTTCGGTTTGAAATTTATTAGAATTGAATTATATCATGTTTGAAAATTGGCATTTGATATCAAGTTGATTTAAAAATGAATGTATCTTAGAGGTTGTGATGAAATTGAAATATACTTGATAAAATTTGTAAGTTTTCATCATGAAAATGCAAGTGGCTCAATGGTAAAAATATTCACTAACCACAAGTACATTCTAAGTTTGAATGTCACCCTATCCAATATTATCATTAATGTACCTATAAATTTATTGTAGAAACGAATACAATCCTCATTGCAAAGTAGCAAAAATTAAAATAAAATAAACTACAATGTACATAAAAATGGTTAAAATGACTCAAATAACTCTTGTCCAATATGCATACATAAACTACAAGCCCCACATTACATTGCTTAATGATTTGAACTATTTTAATGAATGCCAATTCATTCAAATATTTAGGAAATAAATGTACTTCCTTAATTACCACTTTTTACTAGGAATGTAACACAAAATTACTCTAACTATTTGATCGTTGAAGATTGTAACAAAGACACAATTACAAGGGGAAATGAAATAGGAGGAATAAATACCATCATTTTAGATTCTAGCAAGAGAGAAGAGAGAGTCAACAGGGAGGTGAAAATTAAACACCATCATCAACACCCCCCCTCTCTCTCCCTCTCACTACATCTCCTTCCCTCCTTCCCTCTCTCTCTCTCAATTGCTTCACCTTCCTTTCCCTCTCTCATTCTCACTCTCTCCTCCCCCCTATAATTCTCTCTATCTCAGATATCCCTCTCTACCTCTCCCTCCTCTCTCTCTTTGGCTCTCTCCTTCCATCTCTACTTTTCTCTATCCCACCCTCTCTCCCTACCTCTATCTCACCTATCCCTCTCTACCTCTGCCTCCCTTTTCCTTCCTCTCTCTCTTGATCTCTCCTTCCCTCTATAATTCTTTGTATCTCTCTCCCTCCCCCTCCCTCCTTTCCTTTCTTTATCTCTATCACTCTCTCTCTCTCAATATCTCCCCCTTCCTCCCCTCTCTCCCCCTCTCTCAATCTCTCTAGCTTCATCTTTCCCTCTATACCTCACTTTCACTCCCTCCCTCCCCCTTCTCTCTCCCTCTCCCTCTCCCTCTCTCTCTCCTTCCCTCTCTACTTCTATCTATACCACACCTCTCTCTCTCTCTCTCTCTCCCATCTTCTACCTCCCTTGTTCTACCCTCCCTTTCTCTCCTTCCCTCTCTCTCTTTCTAATTATTTATATCTCACCTCTCTCTCTCTCCCTTCCTTCATCCTCTATCTACTTCTTTATATCACTCCTCTCCCTCTCTCTTTACCTACCTCTCCTTCCCTCTTTCTCTTCCTACCTCCCTCCATCCTTCCCTATCTTCTTTCCATATCTCATCTCCCTCTCTACCTACCTCTTACTCCTTGCAGACCACTCCCTACATATCTCTCACACTACTTCTCTCTCAACCTACCTCTTAGTACAAGCGAATAGAGAGAGAAGGATCGAGGGATGGAGAGTAGAGATAGAGATAAGTAGAGATGGAGAGGGGTAGAGAGAGGGAGGGTAGGATAGAGAGAGGGAGGGAGAGGGGGAGGGGGAGGGAGAGGTAGTGAAGGAGAGAGAGAGGTGGAGAGGGAAGGAGAAAATGTGTATGTTGAGAGAGAAAGATAGTGATAAAGAGAAGTAGAGGGAAGGAGAGAGTGAGAGAGAGGGGAGGGATGGAGAGGTATAAAGGGATAGGTGAGATAGAGAGAAGTAGAGTGAAAGATGAGGGAGGGAGGGAGCAAAGAATGGGAAGAGAGGTGATATGGAAAGAATTAGAGAGGGAAGGAGAGAGGTAGAGAAAGGGATGAAGATAGTTGTTGATGTGGTTGTTACACACAAAACAACATGTAGATAAGGCCTTGCCATTTGGACAAGAGAACCTATTTTTGTTGAAAGAATCACTACATTTTTTGGTTAAAGGGGATCTTATCTATCCCAAGGCTTGAAAATCTTAGGTATTGATTGATTAGGTTCACTTATGGTTCATTGTACAATTATTGTTAAATATAAGGGTCTTGATGGTTTTGAGAACTCTTTTAACTTTCAAACAATTTGATAATATGAAGATTTAATAAATAGAATATTCATCAAATTTCACATTTTAATATCCAAGTTATTCAAAAAGAAAAAACTACTAATATATCAAATTGAAGAGAACGGCCTAAGAAATCAATAGCTCCTAGTTATTATCCACAGATTCACAAAGAAATAAATAACCTAAAACACTAAGTATTTTTTACTTCACTAGATTGCTTCACAACTACATACAAAATAATGCAATTTTTTTGAAGAGAAGAATTGTTCACCACTGGAATAATATCAAAATGCACCCAAATTTGGCACAAAAATTGACTCTTCCGATAAGATTAAACAACATATAGTTATGCAAAATTTTATATTTGAAATAACCTTCAAATTGCTTTAGTATAATTAAAAACTCTTATTGTGGATACAAGTTTTTATGCTAAGATTGAGCAAAAAAATGACTTAAACATAAAATTGGTGATGTTCCAACTTTAGTCTAATTGTTTCAATAATTTCTAATCCACAAAAATTGATAACACTCTACCTTTTATAGAATACAAGACAACATTCAATTAAAGAAAAGCACATGAATAAGAGAAAATAAGCCAATCCATAAACAACATGTGGCACAAGGGCATTAGTTGCACTTAGGATATAGTTATCATAGTCCTTGAAGAAAAAGTCAAAATCTATCCTTTGACTTCCATCACTGTTGTCCAAATGCCTAAAAGTTATGGGTAAAGCCTATCAAGTTCTCCCAATCTTCAAAAGAACCACATGAACAAGCTATTGACACTTCCTTTCAAAATTCTCAATCCTAATGATGAGTTCCACCATCGAGAAAAATACCCACTATGGGAAGTCAGAAAAAACTTGTAGTTTTGCAAATTGATAAAAAAACTAGGTCTTCCTTTTCCCTGATTACCTACTATATCCACCTTTGGACATTTCTTGCATGGATTCATCTCATCCCCTTTTGAGCCTATATTCTTGGAAATCCATTAAAACTCAATTTATGTATTCTCTTGGGATATTTTACATCATTTTCCAACTAAAATTCTGTCATACATATTCTCCTATCATAGCCTATACCCTCTCCAACTTTACAGATTTCCCACATTATCTTCTTGTTGTAAAGAGCCTTGGTCTTGTTACTAATTTTTTTGCTTCCCGTATAAATTAGTGAAGTTTTAAGGGGAAATTATTTGTCGGGGTATAATAAATATTGATCTTGAGACATCCAATGAACCTTTGTTTTAAGAATGAAAGAGTTTTTTAGGATTGATTTTTTAGAATCATTCAAACAATGTAAATTGAACTATTGAAAAATCCTAACAAAACAACAAAAATGTTTCATTTGGAAAATAAACATTCAAAGAAGTGAAGTAAACAAATGTTATTTTATGCAATGTTTACAGTCATTGCTGATTATTAGAAAAGAGTTGCAATTCTAGAGAAAATTATGCTGAGATTATTACTTCATTTGATTACAAAAACATATACTTTAAAAGAATTCATATTAGTTGTTTCAGATTGTGTGAATGAGAACAAGTTCAAATGGAGACACAAGCCATTACATACTTTCAAATAACTAATATATTAAAAGCCATGTTTTTGTAACCCCACACAAGCCACAGGTGACGACTAAGTTGATTTAATTCAACAATAAGTATAAACCATACAATTGAAGATCAAACCAAAAGAAGAAAGACAAATAAGATGAAAGTCATGTCCGTCATTTCCTTAAGGGCTGATGTAGGGCTGACTCATTACTCTCCAACTTGATCTTCAATGTCGTCAATGTTTCCTCTTGCTCCAAAGTTCCAAAGGCATGCACCTACAGTTAGTTAATTTTTTTTGTTAGATTCTAGGTTGTGATATCCAATTACATGCTTAAATCAACAAATATATGATTTACAGCTATTATGAAATTGAATCAACTAAGTCATTGTCTCAGAGATAAATGAAAGCTTCCAGATCATTCATTATGAAGAGATCATTAATTCACTATTTTTCTAACTTATTTGCTTCATGTGTAGATACAAGAAAATTAATGTTGTTGTTCATCAAATTACTACATGAGTGGTGGAAAATGTGGCTCCGACAAGGGTTGAGCCCAACCCATATTATAGCATAAGCAATATGAAGGAAAAGTGATCAAAGCCATCTATGCATTTTTTTAAAGATAGTGAATAGGCATACATCTGTAAGTTCACAAAACAATCATAAAAAAATCATCAGTGGAGATTATAGTGCTCATAAACATCAAGAGAAAAGATAATGTTAGCCCTATGAATTGGACAACTAAGTACATTCATATACTTTTATAAAAGAATCATCAAAAGGTATAATAAATATTGCTTACATAAGTAGAAATAGTAATAACATTGTCTTATTTCATTTTTAGAACCTTTGTAATAAAATATCAAATGCACAATAGCCATAACTACTTCTCAGTACAATGCAAAGGAAAGAAACAAATCATTAGTGAACAAGTACCAATAAATTGATATTAGTGGAGATTAGTTCCATGAAGACATCATTAGAATATACAATAGCATAATAAAGCAGAGGTACTCCATCTTGAATATCAAGTAAAAGAAGGCAAACATGAAAGAGAGATATTACTCAACAACAATAAAAGTTTATCTTTCTTGTAATCTAAATACGGAATAAAATTTCTATTATGAAGTCAAAGGATACATTGAAAGAGTGAACAAAAACAATCTTAATCAATTATGATAGTTTAGTCCTCTTTTCTTCAAGGCTAAGACAATAACATATGGTGAGCACATAAGGTCTTTTATTTCTATTTGAAGTTTAAGTACCCAAGAAAGGCCGAGTCATGGCCATAATCTACAAATGGATAAATGAGAAAATAAAGCTTGAGTTTGAAAACCTAGATGGGTTTTGAGTTTCTTTTCCTAATTATTAGACTCATGTTTGAGATTTTAAAATAGAATATATAGAGAATAAAGTATTCTTTCCTCATGTTGTCTTGAAATAACGAGATCTACAGGAAGAGAGTTTAGTTTCCACAATGCATAAAAAATCCACTTGGAGTTGTGTTTCAAACTTAACACATTCATCTCAAAGGTCAGCTAGTGAGGAAATGATATCTCTGATTCCTACAGTGGAGAACATGGCCGCAACCTGTATTAGCATGGTTCTTTTTCTATAGGAAATGCTATCTTCTTTTTCAAAATGAAAAAAAATGAAGACAATAGAAATATATATGCTATCTCAAGATAACTCGATTTGGGGTTTTCTGAAAATGAAACTCAAAAGACAAAATGGATTAAGATTGCTTACCCAGCTGGCACTTCTTTTGTTTCTCCAAGAATTTTTACTTAAAAATGATATTTAAGAGCTTGAACTAGACTAATTCATGGCGGCCAAGGAAAGCACAAATAGAATACGTAAATTACACAAGAGAAATATATCAGAAAAGTGTTTAAGCCACAACTTGGGAGATTTCAATGGCTTCAAAATGGAAGAGAAATTCTAGATTTGAAATAGAAGTAAAATTTAAATTATGATTTTTCCTCAAATATCCTAAAATCTACAAGAAAATGACTTGAATATAGAGATTTCCATTCAAAACTTGAGCTAGGGTTTTCCCCATGGTGGCAGTGCTTCCTCAAACAACAAGAAGAATGAAATGTTTAGCATTTGTCTTAGGGATTGAAATCCTATGAGTTCGTTGGTAAGTCAAAAGGAATTTTTCCTTTAGCTTTTTCAAAAATATCCCTGTTCATTTGCTAAGGCTGTGGCATTTTCATGCCTTATTTATTTCAAAGTGTTATTTTGATATTGCATTAAGAATTAATCATATAAATCTTTTGTATTTGGCTTAGTAATTTTTATTTTATTTTTGCATTTATTTCTAAAATGTAAGTCTTTATTTAAGTGATAATTATAAGTCACTTTAAATAAATGATATTTGGAATACAAAAATAGAGATACAATAAAAGTGTCTTAGAGTGCAATTTCAAATGATGAACTAAAAGGGAGTTATAATGGGGCTTTGAAACTTTGCATGAATCTTGGAGATGATTGGAGAAATCAATGCCAACATGTGGAGTAAAATCAGGGATTTTGAAGCACTTAATTGAGAGTTCTGCTTCAGTTAAGGATTCCAATTGATGGAGCTTCAGTCAAGGAGCAATTTGAGGAACATAACTCCTTGATTCAATCAGTTACAACCCTATTTTGGAGGGGTTTTTAATTGCATACGACCCATGAGATTGTTTTGAATTTCACAACTCTTTATACATATTTTGAGGAGTTGCTTTTAGTTACATGCCTGATTTGAGGGAGAGGATGGACAACACCATTTATTGGAGCCAAAATTCAAAATTTGAATTTTTGAAACCTTTTCTATAAGTCTTATTTTCTCTCATTTATTTCTCTAGTTTTGAGTTTGGTGGCTACTGTGGCAAATTATTCATTCTTTGTAACTCATTTCTTATGAGAGTTTAGATATTTTGTAGAGCATTTTTCCTTAGAATGAAAGAGAGTCCTAATTTTTCAATAGAAGAAGCTTGTTTCCTCCTCATTTTTCTTTTGTTTCAATATTGATTAGTCAATGATTTGATTAAAATATTGTGTTCTTTATTTTATCAGAATTCCTTCAGTATTGGATACAAAAGTTAGCATGCTATAGTGCAGGTATGTGAATGTGTTTGTCTTTTCATTGCATTAAAATTGTGAAAACATCCTTGTTTTCCTTCTTATGAGCATCAAAAAAACTAAATCCTTTCATTAGAAACACTTTTGCAAGCATGTGCAACTGAGTTATGAGATATTGTAGTTTCTTAAATTGACTAGATTTGTGAGTTTCAAAAGCATTTTCAGGTTTATATATTTGGTGTATCACCCATTAGTGTTAAGTTCATTTTGTCAAGCATTATCCTTCTTACCTTTTTCTCTGTCAAAAGTCATAATTTTTAAGTTATCAAAAGGGGAGCCAACCCATAACTTGGAGGTCTATTCTCATTATAGGATACCCATAGCATGAGGATAGTCCAATGTTGCATAGGATTTTGGAGTTTTTAAACTTGTTTTTAGGTGCAAATCCCTGTGTTAACAGGTCTATTTTCTCTTCTCTTCCTAGCCCCTATTCTTCTTCTTTGAGTCTCACATTTTCTACATCCCCATCTTTATTTTCAAGATGACTCTCCTATGTGAGTGGTTCATGTTGTTTTGGGACATTAAGGTTTTTAGTACCTTGAGTTTCTTCATCCATGGCTATAATGGGTTAAGTAGCTTGAACTTTATTTGAGATTTATTCTTTGTTAGGTTCATGCAACTACTCTTTAGTTGTGTCATTTGTAGTTTCTATATGTTGAGGATGGTCCTCAATTACCTTAGTATTCATTACCTCTATCTGCATCTCCCTTTCCTCTTCATCTAGAGAAATGGGCACTTAAGAGACTTTACCTAGTTGTTCTTCTTGGAATTGGAACTCTATTCTATCACTTATTTTGAAAGTTCCACCTCTTGGGAAAGTAAATGAATTGTATTTCTTGGAACTTCAACAATGTCCTAGTGCATTTCCTTTTTAGGTTCCTTTTCAACAACTAAAATTGGTTTTGGCATTGTCTCTAGTTGTTGTTTTCCTTTCATTTGTTTTGTCTAGGTTGGTCCACTTCTCCATTTCTTTCATGTGGAGATCCATTGTTCTATTAAGCTCTTCTTCCTAAAGTGAATATGTCTCTCCCATGGTTTTCCTCATTATAGAAGTCCCTATCAAAGGAGGGGAAGTAAAAATTGTAACTATTGGTTGAGACATTAATACTCTCATTTGGGTACATATACCTATTACTTTTCAATTATTTCCTCGAGAGTGAGATATTCAGCCCTAGGTAATGTAACTAATGATTATGCCCCTATTGATGCTTTTAGTAATTTTTTTGGGATACCCTGACCTCCCTATTGGTGTCATTTGGTTGTGAGGCCACTAAAACTCACTGACTTAAGGTTTCAACAATTCTTTCCTTACCCTCTTTGAGAACCTTAACATCCATAATCTTCCTTTTCTTTGTAAGGTAGTCATCATATCTAAAACCATCAATTAAATTTTTCTTTCTCTTTCTCTAGGGTGGGTATGTGATCACCACTCCATTGGACTTTAGCATGTTGATATTTCTATCTATCCAAATTTGAATGAACTCAATTACTTTCCTAGATATTTCCTCTAATGATGTGATCTAGGGATGTTTCCAATTGAGATCTTGAATGTGTTGATAAAAAATCCTATCTAATTCATATATGGGATTCATATATTAGATTCATGTGGATGTTTGGATTTATGCATTTTTTCTTTAACATCCAAAGTGCTTCTAGTAGCAATGAGATGGGTGTGAGGAGATGGATGATGTGGAGCGATGGAGGTAGGATTATGAGGATTATGTGTAGAAGGAGAATGTGTAGGTATGTGACTTTGTTGATCCCGATTAGGGGATATGCGAGAGGGATGTTTATGATGGATGACATGGATAGGTGTTGGATGGATGAAAGGATGAATAGGACGAGATGGAGGAGGTGATTTTGGGATATAAGGGTCCAAAACAAACATAGTGGGTGGAGGAACATAAGGACCCAAGATGGATGGAGTAGATGAAGGGTGGGAGATGGTGGATGGAGGGATGTAAGGACCCAAAATGGATGGAGCAAATGAAGGAGGAATATGGACGGTTGTTTTGAGGTGATATGATGAAGGAGGAGGGATGGAAGCATATGATTTGGTGGAGCAATGGGAAGAGCCTATATTTCTTTTGGAAGAGGCTTGTTGAGGACATCTAGAGGTTGTACCAACATATTTAGATTGAGGGTCTTGGGAAATAGGTCCAAGACCTTGCATGAAAATTTGTTCTTTGACTTGGATGGGCTTTAAAATACCTTGCTCATGAAGGCCTAGACCTTTTCCTTGATAGTTCATTTTCTTGAGGATGATGGGTGGTATATATGCTGTGCTTTTCTTTTACGAGGCCACCATGGAGGAATGTGAGAGTACCAAGGGGATATGCAAGTGGTGTGGGGATAGTAGTTTTAGGCGATGATGGGGGATCATGAGAGGGAGATGATGGGATAGCGACATTTAGATGGGTGGTATCAAGAGAGAGATTAGGGGATATGATAGGATCTAGATTTTTGGTAGTGGGTTTATGTGATGGAGATGGAGATGGAGATGGAGTGGTGGAATCTTGAATGACAAGGGGATCATGGGATGGAATGGATGGGGTACTGTGATCTTGAGGTGGACTAGATGGGATGCTAGGATCTTGATCTGGAGAAGGGGATATGTTGGCATTATTTGGATCAGACTCTTGGAATGACTCATCATATGCGGGAGGCATGCCAATGGAGTCTTGGTGGGACTCCTCAAGTGGGGAAGATGGAAAGATGGAGGATTTTAAACATTCATGGGAATGGATTTTAGTGACACTAGGAGTGGAAGAAGCAGATTGGATTTGGGTGTCACTGATGGGTTTGATGACTTTCAGAGTAGGAGGTGGGTGTTCAATGGATTCGGTTGATGTGATGGTAGGAGATGGGGGCTCAATGGATTCAGAGGATGTGATGGTTTTGACAGTTTGAGTGGTGCTAAGGGTGGTATCATCAATGATAGGTGTTGGGTGGAGAAGGGTATCATCACTAATGACTATGGATGATGGGTTGGGATGGCATGATTCCAGGACTTCAAGGTGTGGAGTGGGAGATGTATTCTTTGTTATAAGTCCTTAGAGAAACTTGAATACTCTAGGATGAGATGGCGTGGTAGTAGTGGATGAAGGATTATGGATTGGTGGAGGATTAGGACTAGGGATTGGGGGACTAGGATTAGATGGGGGAATGGGGTTTGATACCAGACTAGAAATAGATGGGGGATTAATATTGGATGGAAGGTTAAGATAGGGGTATTGGAATGGTGAACTAGGACACGAGGATGCAGGTGGTGGATTGTAGTAAGGGTATTGGGATGGTGGATTAGGAAGGGAAGATTGAGATGGCAGATCAAGATAGGGAAATGCGGATGTCATATTAGGATAAGTTGATGTGGATATTGGATTAGGATAGGAAGGTGTGAATGTAGGATTAGGGTGAGCAGATTGGTATGGAAGATTAGGGTAGTGGGTATATGTGGATGAAGGATTGAGATAGGAGGATGTGGATGGGGGATTAGGATAGGGGTATTGTGATGACAGACTAGGATAAGAGGATATAAGTGTTGGATAAGAGGATGATGTAGATGAAGGATATGATGGATGTGATCTAGATATGATGGGTATCCCTTGTCAAAGGTAGCATAAGGAGCATGATTAGGAATGGATGAAGATATAACAGGATAACTCAAAGGGGTGATTGGATTTTGGAAAGTAGGTGGAGAAAGCTTACTAGCAATGATAGTGTCAAGGGAATCTATGTCATATTCCTCTTGATCGACAAGACTTTTGTTATCATTGTCGACATAATTAGGGTTTCCCTTTATTACTATTGATGGAGGATAAGGATTCATGATGATGAAAAGATAAAGTGGATGGTTTAAAGACTTTGGATGGGAACAAACTAAAGCTCAAATTTGGATTTAGGGTAAGCTCATATCATGATTGGATTAAAGCTCAAATTAGGATGATTGGATGATGTGATGGGATTGATTCTGACGATCGACACCGAATATGCTTCGAGATGGAAGTAGATTGATTGGGTTGAAGGTGATTAGATAAGGATGCGATTGGATTGGATTGGATAAGATTGATTGATAATTGGTAAGATTGGCTGATGGATTGGATAGGATGACAAAAGGGACTATAACCTCGTTCAGAGATTAACGTAGGTGACTTAGGATGCTGATTGATTGGATTAAAGGATAAAAGGACAATTGTGGCACTAAACCCACTTTGAGATTGAAAATGGATTGATTGGGTTGATGATAATGATTAACTTAGGATGGATGACAATCCTAAGTGGATTTTGATGATGACAATTAGATCAAATACTTGGGTCAATTTGGATAATAACCTAAGGGAGAAATGGATGAACGAATACTTAAAATGTGCAAATAATTGGTCAGAATGAATAAATGAATATTTAAAATGAGTAAAGGAATACTCACAATGGATGAATGATTCTCAGAATGAGAAGATGAAGGTTCATAATGAATGATAGATTACTCAGAATGAGTAGATGATTGATCAAAATAGGTGAACAAGAGCTTAAAATGATAGAAGAAGGTTCAAAATGGATGGATGTTTACTCAGAATGAGTGAACAGATGATTAGAATGGATGAATAGGAAAAAAATGTAGAAGATGGAGGGAGGGATCTTTAAGATTTGTTTCAATATCCAAAGATCTTGACTATAGATGGACTAAAGCTCAGATTAGGGTTTTGGTTAAGCTCAGATTGGGATTAGATTAAAGTTCAGATTAGGATTGGATTGAAGCTTAGAATAATTCAAGGATGTGATGGGATTGATTATACACTAAGTTTCGAGGTTTAAAGGACATAAGGTGTTGACAATCCAATTTTTCCAGATTTGGCAATTTTAAAAAATTGTCAAATTTTGCCATTTTAGGAAACTTCACATACATAGTTTTGAGAGTCTAGTTTTTTCCCAAAAAATACCCAAAAATAAGATAGGATGAATTGCCAACTAACATCCCAAATCTAAGACATGCATTCTGAGTTATTAATGAAAACAATTTTTCAAAAACTAAAAAAAACACGTATTTGCGGTTTTGAGGGACAAGATGAAAGTTTGAGGCCTAAAAAATGTGGCGAAACGAGGTCCAAGCAACTCAAGGATTGTTGGGAATCCACATGCCACATCATAATGCAACCACCCATAAAATTTTAGCTCAAATAGACACCCAAGTCAAAAGTTATGGCCTCCGAAAGTTTCAACACAAAAATAAAAATTCTTGAAATGAAGTCTAGGTGATTGGGATGGATGATCTGATGATGGATATGGACTCCAATGATGTTCTAAGTAGAACTTATGTGATTTTGGTGATGAAATTATGACTTTCAGAACAATGTTGATGATAGGCAAACTAGTGCTCAAAATGACTGAATGAAGGGTGAAATGATGAAATGGATGATGAAACTAATTGTTCAAAGGTCAAGTTCACCTATGCAAAGGTCAGGTCTACATGTATGGAGGTCAAATTCACCTATCTAGGGGGAAGATCCACTTGTAGGGAAGGTCTGCCTATGCAAGGGGCAGGTCCACCTGTGTAGGGGGCGGTTCGCCTGTGCTGGGGAAGGTTCACTTGTGCAGGGGGAAAGTCTGTCTATGTAGGGGCTAGGTCTACCTGTAGGGCAGGTTTTCCTATAGGGTAGGTCTGCCTGTAGGGCAGGTCCACCTATACAAGGGCAGGTTCGCCTGTGTAGGGGTATGTCCGCTTGTACAGGGGGCAGGTCCGCCTGTGCAGGGGGGAAGGTTTGCCCCTTAGTGAAAATGGTAAAAAAAATAGTTTGGGCACAAAAAAAAGGAGATGGATGCTTAGAATGGATGGACGAGTGCTTGAAATAGATGAATGACTCTCGAAATGAGTAAACGGTGACTCAGAATGGGTGAATGACTCTCGAAATGATGAGAGGGAGGTTTGGAATGGATGGATGTTTACTCAGAATGTGGAAATAGATGATCAAGAGGGATGAATGACTACTTGAAATGAGTAAACAACCGCTAAGAATGAATGAATGATTCTCAAAATGAGAAGATAAAGGTTCGAAATGAATGAAAGATTACTCGAAATGAGTGAATGGTTGATCAAAATAGATGAATGAGAGTTTGAAATGATAGAACAAGGTTCAAAAAGGGACAAATGTTTAGTCGAAAGGAGTAAACGAATGATCAAAATGATAGAATAGGAGTTTGGAATGATGAAACAAGATGTGAAATGGATGAACCTTCACTCGGAACGAGTAAAAAAATAAATTGAAATGGCAAAACAAGAGTTCAAGATGATAAACAATGGTTCAAAATAGATGAACGTTTACTCGAAACGAGTAAACAAATGATCAGAATGATTGAATGGGGATTTGGAATGATGAAACAAGATGTGAAATGGATGAACATTCACTCAGAATGAGTAAACAAAAGATCAAAATGGCTGAACAAGAGTTCGAGATGATAGATGAGGGTTCAAACTGGATGACAATTTACTTAGAACCAGGAAACAAGTGATCAGAATAGTGAAATGAGCATGCGAAATGATGAAACAGGTGTCTAAAATGATGAAACAGATGATAAAGCTGATTGGTCAAGGCTTAGGTCTGCCCCTGTGAAGGGAAGGTCCACCCAAGGAACAAAAGATGGTCAAATTTTGTCAAGATAGGCCTGAAAGGGGTGGGTCAAAGGTTAGGTCTACCCCTAGATGGGTCAAGTCCTCCTATGGAAGGAAAGATCGCCTATCCGAAGGTCAGGTCCACCTTTCGGGAGGGCAAGTTTTCCTATGGAGCAAAAGTTGGTAAAAAATGACTAAAATAAGCTCCAAAGGAATGGTTTATAGGTCAGGTTTGCCCTTGGAGGGCAGGTCTGCCAATGGAACAAAAGTTGGTCAAAATTAGCTGAAAAAGGCTAGAAAAGGATGGTTCAAGGTCAAGTTCGCCTGTTCAGAGGTTAGGTTCACCTATTTAGAGGTTAGGTTCACCCTTGGATAGGTTTAAACTTGACTTTTGAGAAAATGACTAAGGAAAAGTACTCAAAACATAACAATCATCAATGAAAATGATATGGCTGAGTGAAATGAATCAGACAATCACTGGTTTCACAAAAAGAAGATAATTCAGACAACACAAACCTAAGTCTAGTAGAGAGGGTATGGTCAATAAAATCTTCTATTCTAGGATGAACATGGTTACTAGGGAGACCTCAATATACACCCGGTACATGAGGCCCAAATCATGAACACCAACTCGTTACAAGCGTGAGTTGAGAACCTTAAAGGTTGAGACCAACTTTTCACATCATACCAATGCTTCGCCAATTGCAACGTGGTTGGATTGAGGTACAACTTTTACTCTCCCTCCTTTATATACCGCACCAATATGCATGGTTGGAATTGTCCCTTGAGGTGATAAAATCCCCAAGCAGGTCCCGCTAAGAAAATCAAAAGAGGATGACTCAAAGGACTTGATAAGGTACGATTTCTCATCACCCAAGATTTCCAAATGATGCAAGGGGATTGGATACATCAAATAGCTCACCAAAAAACACAAAAAATAAGATTAATTGACACCCCTAGTTAAACTATGTGGCTAGTTAGGGGGTTAAAATCCCTTAAAATAGCCAAAAAGATTGCTAAAAGTGAAATTTTACCTTCTAGAAAAAAATTGTCTAAGGAAAATCTGCCTATCTAAAGGTTAGGTCCACCTATCTAGAGGGTAGGTCCACCTATTCGTAGGTCAGGTATGCCTGTCTGCACGTCAAGTCTGCCCATCTATTAAGAATTTACAAAAAGTCAGCTTCTCAGTCTGTGGAGTGCAGATCCGCCCTTGGGCAAGGTCAGGTCTGCTTGTGGAGGGCAGGTCTGCCTGTCTGTCAGGTCAGGTC
Organism: Sequoia sempervirens; assembly: GCA_007258455.2. NCBI lineage: Eukaryota > Viridiplantae > Streptophyta > Pinopsida > Cupressales > Cupressaceae > Sequoia > Sequoia sempervirens. The sequence goes on along the minus strand of VDFB02000015.1, from coordinate 333,216,450 downwards.
TGACCCTCTAGGTTGGGTCCACCCCAGGAAGGTCAAGTCTACCCCTCTTTAGGTCAGGTCTGCCCCTTTGTAACCTGCACCTGCAAAAAGTAAAAAATAACAAACATAAAAGCAAGAGACCCGTTTGTGGGTCCCACCGGGTGTGCTAGAAATGTGATAAGGTGAATTTAAGTGTTAGAATATGAGCAACAAAAAGAGAGTGCAAAATAACAATAAAAGACACCCTACACCTCAAGATTAGCCTAGTTGGATTCAATACAAAATAAAGACAATAAAATGGGACCTTTTACCTTGTCTCGAATCGATCCTTTGGTTGGCCCTTCGATTTTTGGTGTTGTATGCTCCAAGTTGGATGGAAAAAGATGCAAATGTGGATTGTAAGATGGATGTAAAATGGATGAAGGTGGATGCAAGTATGAAAAATGGCTAAGTATGGCTCAAGGAATTTTTTTGCAAGAGTTTGGCTAGCATGAATGATCTCTCCTCAAAATGGGAGAAAAGAGGGGGTATTTATAGAGAATTTTGGATTCTCTAAAGAAATGGACAGTCAAGATTGAGCCGCCAAGATCAAGATGTAGGGCTAAGGTGAGTTGAGAGCTCACAAGCCCTCACATCTTGACATGTGGAATGTGAAGTGGCTTGAAGATGATGATGTGTACATGAGGTGGAAGGATAGTACATGACATGGAGGTACTATAAAGTACCTTGGGATTAAGACAAAATCTCCTTATAAAGGAGATCTTTGTCCCCATGTGGGTGAGAGGACATGTGGGGAATTAAAAATTCTTCAAATATCTACATGGGAATGAGAAATTTTTTTTTAAATTCCAAGGGATGCATTGGGGGATTAAATGTGAATTAAAAATTCACATGGGGAATGGAGTGCCTTCTCAAAAGGAGAAAATATTTAATAGGGTTGACTTAAGAAAAATGACATGGAGATTAGGTTGACCTAATTAAGTGATTAAGGTTGTGCAAGTACCTGATTAGACAAATTAATGACAGATTAGAAGAGGGTTAGATTTCACATGTGACTTGATGTGACAAGTCAAAGATCACATGGGGAAGAGAAAAATGAATTTAATATTCTTTGGAAGGATAAAAGGAATTAAAAATTCCTTGAGAGGTTGATTAGGCTAGTTAATGAAGGATTAGACGAAAGTCAGGTGGCTAAGAGAGATTAGAGGCCAACTTGCAAAAGTTGGAGGACGTGACACATCCTAATCAAGGATTAGGCATGTGCACATCCCTAATGATGAGATTAGGAGAATAATTAAGATTAAGAAAGGGATGTGACATGTGAGGAATTAAATAAATGTCATATTCATTTAATTCATTTGATGAAAAATGAGGATTAAAGAAACAAAGTATTTATTTAATAATTAAATACCTTAGGGATTTGGCATAATTAAGGATATTAATTAAATAATAGCGATATTACTTAATTAATGCAGATAAGGGGATGTTTAGAAGAAAGGGGATAAATTTGGATAAATTAAGTGTCTAAATTTAGGTGTCTACAATAGTGCCTGAGGGGTGAATTTTATAGCTTGGATAGAGGTTGGGTAGAAAGATAAAATCTTAATGGAAAAATACTTCAAAAGTCAAGCCTCCAAATAATTTTTTAGCATATGGAAATCTTGGCAACATGTTTCTCCTCTTCTTGAATAGAAAGAACAAGATATTAGTCATGGCATGAGTTTTACTGCTTCATCCATTTGGTGGAATAGATTGATATTCTTTCATTAGAAACATTTAGCGATTATCCATCAGTTGCATAGCAAGCTCTTATTCAAAAAAGGCATCAAGGAATTCTAGGGGGTGCTGTCATAATAGTGGTTTACAATTCCTGAGAGGAATGAATTTTAGCTAAAATCACATATTTTTAGAAAATATAATGATTTAAGCCTTAAAAAGTTCCATTTTAAGGATTCCAATTGAAGAGGGTTTGATCAAATCACCTTAGATCAAACCCCCTTGGATAGAACCTCTCTAGTTTTAAACCATACCTATAAATGCGTCTAAATGCTGATAAAAAATCACTTTTGATTTAGCTTTTGGGGGATCAAATGAATTCATTTAAAATTTATTTCAAATGATTATGCTATTCCTCAAAACAAGCTATCCAATGAATATAATTTTAATATGTTTTGGTTTTGTTATGTATTTGTTTTTTAAGTTTTATTAAACATAGGTTTTTCATCAAAAATGAATTTCTTTGTTCTTCACATGTGGAAAAATAGAAGATTATCAAAAAAAAATATTGAAAAATATGAGTGCACCAGATATTGAAGTCCTTGATCCAACAAAAATAAAATAAAATTTTGACATATTAAAAAAAAGTTACGTGTTATCATTGGTGTTCGAATTGTAATTTGTTTGACTTTGAAACTTGATTAAGGAAAAATGTTCAATAAAAAACTATCTAACCAAGTGGAAGCACTAGATATCAAAGTTACAAATCTAAATTTGAAAGAATTAGAATTTTATCCTTCATGGAAAAAAAGTTATGTGTTATACGGTGTGCATCACTTTTTAAAAATGTTGTTTTTTGAAAAAAATCAATTTTTGTGGGAGATGGAAAAAGAAGTGCAATTTGATTCCAAAAAATTTGAAAAAAATATTTTTAGAATCTACAGACAAAATTTGATGAGACTCTAGTTTGCACCATCTTGAAATTCCTCATAGTTTAGCCGCTATAGGTGCCCAAATGTGAAGATTTAGTTAAAAATAATAATTTCAGTGTCCAGTTTGGCCAAAAATTGCAAACTACTATTATGGGATCACCCTAGGACATTTGGGAATTCACAACTCTAACTTGGAAAAGTGACATGCAAATTAAACATGACTTCAAGCTATCCAATGCTCTTATCAATGATATTCACAAGGTGCAAGATGTTGTTCCTTTAGAGCTGCAACTAAAACTATCTACTCCTATTTCTTGTAATTTTTTCAAGTATTGAAGGTGGTTTCCAGGCTATAATATTGATAATTTACCTCTCAAACTTAATTACTTTTAAAATCCTTCCTTCAATTCAAATTCATATAGATTAAATATGAAATGGAATCTAAATTGGTCCAAGTCCAAATGGTGCAGCTTGAGCAGTGTTGTTTGGAAATCAAAAGCTGAGGCCAAAGCTCAATTTTTAGCATAGAAGATTATTCATTACAAAATTGTTGTGGGAGAATGCCTCACCTTTCTATATAATCAATCCACCAAATTCCCTTTTTGTCACAAGTTGGAAACCATCAAACATTCCTTTTGGTCATGTAAACATACTCAATTAATTTGGCAAGCAATTGTGGCCCTTATTTTTGACATGTTTAGTAGAAAATTAAAATGGAAATCGACTCTTTTAGGGTTGTATTGTTCTCAAAACATAGTTTCAGAATTTTTTTGTCAATGTATCCTCCAATATATTTGGTTGCTCAGATGTAAAGCTATTCTTTCTAATGTCTTTCCTCCTATAGAAGTGATCATGCATGGTTTATTCTGTGATATTATTTTGCATAAGTCAACTCTTGCTAAAGTAGTGAAGGAGAAACAAAGTAACATCTCAGAGCTTCAAACACAAATATCTAAAGTTTAGTCTTAGTTGACAATGATTGCTCAAAATCACTATAGATCTCTACTTCCAATGGTTAATATCATTAGAAGAACATATGCTACTCACTCTTGGAGAGAAATGATTCTGTTAAAAAAAAAACAAATTCAGTTGTCTTAGTTGATTTGTACTCTAGTGTTTCTTGTATTATGGTCTCATCCAATCATTTTGGTTGGGATGTGCCTCCTCCAAACACATCTGTACTCTTGTAATTTAATTTTTTTTATTAATATAATACATTTTTTCAATACTAAATTAAAATAATATATACTTATTCCAATATATTTAATATAATTACCGATGCATCAAACAAAATTCATTAATTTTTACTTGATTAGACAAATTAATGACTTAGGAAAAATGACATGGAGATTAGATTGACCTAATTAAGTGATTAAGGTTGTGCAAGTACCTAATTAGACAAATTAATGACAAATTAGAAGAGGGTTAGATTTCACATGTGACTTGATGTGACAAGTCAAAGATCACATGGGGAAGAGAAAAATGAATTTAATATTCTTTGGAAGGATAAAAGGAATTAAAAATTCCTTGAGAGGTTGATTAGGCTAGTTAATGAAGGATTAGAGGGTTAGGTGGCTAAGAGAGATTAGAGGCCAACTTGCAAAAGTTGGAGGATGTGACACATCCTAATCAAGGTTTACGCATGTGCACATCCCTAATGACGAGATTAGGAGAATAATTAAGATTAAGAAATGAATGTGACATGTGAGTCATATTTATTTAATTCATTTGATGAAAAATAAGGATTAAAGAAATAACGTATTTATTTAATAATTAAATACCTTAGGTATTTGGTAGAATTAAGGATATTAATTAAATAATAGTAATATTACTTAATTAATGCGGATAAGAGGATGCTTAGACGAAAGGGGCTAAATTTAGATAAATTAAGTGTCCAAATTTAGGTGTCTATAATAGTGCCTAAGGGGTGAATTTTACAACTTGGATAGAGGTTGGGTAGAAAGATAAAATCTTAATGGGAAAATACTTCAAAAGTCAAGCCTCCAAACAATTTTTTAGCATATGGAAATCTTTGCAACATGTTTCTCCTCTTCTTGAATGGAAAGAACAAGATATTAGTCATGGCATGAGTTTTATTGCTTTATCTATTTGGTGGAATAGATTGATATGCTTTCATTAGCAACCTTTAGCGACTATCCCTCAGTTGCATAGCAAGCTCTTATTCAAAAAAGGCATCAAGGAATTTCGAGACATTTGGGAATTCACAACTCTAACTTGGAAAAGTGACATGAAACTTAAACATGACTTTAAGCTATCCAATTCTCTTATATTTGATATTCACAAGGTGAAAGATGTTGTTCCTTGAGAGCTGCAACTAAAACTATCTACTCCTATTTCTTGTAATTTTTTCAAGGATTGGAGGTGGTTTCCAGGCTATAATATTGATAATTTCCCTCTCAAACTTAATTACTTTAAAATCCTTCCTTCAATTCAATTTCATCTTAGATTAAATATGAAATGGAATCTAAATTGGTCCAAGTCCAAATGGTGCAGCTTGAGCATTGCTGTTTAGAAATCAAAAGCCAAGGCCAAAGCTCAATTTTTAGCATAGAAGATTATTCATTACAAAATTGCTATGGGAGAATGCCTCACCTTTCTACATAATCAATCCACCAAATTTCCTTTTTGTCACAAACCCGAAACCATCAAACATGCCTTTTGGTCATGTAAACATACTCAATTAATTTGGCAAGCAATTGTGGCTCTTATTCTTGACATATTTAGTAGAAAATTAAAATGGAAATTGACTCTTTTAGGGTTGTATTGTTCTCAAAACATAGTTTCAGAAACTTTTTGTCAATGTATCCTCCAATATATTTGGATGCTTAGATGTAAAGCTATTTTTTCTAATGTCTTTCCTCCTATAGAAGTGATCATGCATGGTTTATTCTCTAATATTATTTTGCATCATTAACTCTTGCTAAAGCAGTGAAGGAGAAACAAAGTAACATCTTAGAGCTTCAAACACAACTATCTAAAGTTTAGTCTTAGTTGACAATGATTGCTCAAAATCATAATAGACCTCTACTCCCAATGGTTAATATCATTAGAAGAACATATGCTACTCACTCTTGGAGAGAAATGATTCTGTTAAAAAAATAAAATAAATTCAGCTGTCTTAGTTGATTTGTACTCTAGTGTTTCTTGTATTATGGTCTCATCCAGTCATTTTGGTCGGGATGTGCCTCCTCCAAACACATTTATACTACAAATTTATTTTTCTTTTATTAATATAATAATTTTTTCCAATACTAAATTAAAATAATATATACTTATTCCAATATATTTAATAGAATCACCGATGCATCAAACAAAATTCATTAATTTTTATATTTATGATTTTTAAAAAGCCTACATCAATTTAAAATAAGTTTCCTAAAATTTTAATAAAATATTCATAAAACTAACTCATAAATTTGTTGTGCAATTTGTGGTATAGATTTTCCTGTCTGAGGCAGACATTGTGTCGGAAAGTCAAATCGAAGCTTCGCCAATTCTGGACTACGAGAGTAGTTGAAGTTACTTGCAGTCCTTTACTTTTGTTCAGTCAATAAACAGGTCATTTTCTTTCTGCAAATGTAAATATTTCAACAACAGAAGGGAACCTACACTTGAGCAGCATTTACATAGTTACAGCAAATCTGAAGCTTTCAGAACCAAACATTTACTGGTTGTTGGCCACGTCTGGAATATGGAATGGGTCTTTTGGGGCTTGGCAGCTGTTTGTGCTGGTTTAATTTTGTTTCTGCTCAAGATTACGACAACAATATGGTGGAAGCCTCTGCAATTGAAAAAGTCGTTTGAAGCCCAAGGAATCAGGGGCCCTCCATACAGGCTATTCTATGGAAATTCTACAGATATATCCACAATGATCGATGACCAGAAGTCCAAACCCATGCCACTGTCACATGACATACTCCCTCGAGTTATGCCCTATTATCATCAGTGGACCAAAACCTTTGGTACACTTGTATTCTGCATATTTTTACGCATATGGTATTTTATTAGTCATATTACTGGAATTCCTGCTTAGTACCATTGTATGTTTTGCTGGCTGTTTGTTAGAACATAGAATAGTCGCCGATTAAGGACAAGTTGCAGTTTTCTGAAGACTCTATTGATTAATAAACTTGTTATATGTGATACAGGTCAGGAATTTATTTACTGGTTTGGGCCTAATGCCAGGTTGGTTGTTCCTTACCCTGAGCTTATTAAGGAGATATTGACCACCAAATTTGGCAACTATCCAAAGCTTCTAATGAATCCCCTTTCAAGACAACTGGCTGGACAGGGACTTGCGGGGTTGACAGGTGAGAAATGGGCTCAGCACAGGAAAATCATCAATCCTGCTTTCCATATGGATCTCTTGAAGGTAAGGCACCGAATGTCTGTATTTATGTCCTAAATTAGAACCAAAGTGATTTAATACATAGTTGAATTATATTTTAGAGAGAAATCTACCAAGTTCCTACGGATAAATAAACATAGATCTACTTTGCATATCAATCGTCTAAGGGTTGAATGTTGGACCAACAAGATAAAGCCCTCTTTCCAAGCATTGAGGAGCTGTCCATTGTTGTCATCAAGGTTATGTAGATCCCCAAGCATCCCAGGACCAATTATTGCCCCATAGTATAGGTCTGCATTGCGAAACTTTGCAGTTGGGCATCATAACAAGCATTGTTGAGTGTTTGAGCCCTGATTGTCATCACAGTTTTAAGTTAAAAATCATTTTCAAATAGCGCACAATTAGTTTTAAGAAGCTTCCAGTCTTGAATCTTTTGCCCACTCTTAAGGATGTATGTGTAGTGCAGGGTCATATTAATGAATGTCAATTTTTTTTTTTTTTTGCAATCTATTATGATATTGCTAGTAGGATTCAATTTTATGAGTCAAACTTGTTGATCCATGTTTCATAAGTACTGGTTCAAAAGAACCCATATCTCATGATAATGAATGGTCCACTTAGCACTCGTTGTATCTAGATGATTGTCATAGAGATGAAACAATGAACCTTTCCAAAAGATCACCCATCCCAATACTACCCCAATTTGTTCGTCTGTGATGAAGAGTTAAACCAATGATATACCTTTAATCCTTAATGATGGGTTATATCTCAATGCAAAACCCATATAATTCTCCTATAGCTTCTTAGCAGAGGGAAGTTTCTGTGTGGTGTTAAGCTCAAGGTTGTAGCATGTTTCGAGCAGACAAAAACAGACACACGGGAGACCGTGTAACTACTTACAGATTTTTAAGAATACCGACCTTACGAAAAAAATTGCAAATAGAAAAATGATATATTAAGATTTAATTTTCTTTAATTTATTGACTAGTGGAGAGGGGACACTCTCTTCAATTGAGATGTTTTGGCTAGTGCTTTTTAGGTAAATAGCGATATTCTGTTTAATCCGTAGAAGTTACTTTTATCTTAAATATACTTTTTACACATGACTGCAAAAATAATCTTATCTGTTAGCACCTATGCCGATTATTTTGCAAATACTTCTCTATTTTGATATTCATATTCAGGATTCCACAGGAAGATATTTATATTCAGAATGTCCGAAACTTATATATTTTGATTATAGTATTTCTGTAATTGCAGGGGATGATTCCAACAATCGTGAAAAGCAGTGCCAATATGTTGGATGAATGGAGTAAATCGATATTGGTAGGTGCATCGGAAATTGATGTGCAAAAGGAGTTCCACGATCTGACAGCAGATGTTATTTCCCACACAGCATTTGGGAGCAGTTTTATAGAGGGAAAGCACATCTTTGATATGCAGGCCGAACAAATGATTCTTACAATTGAATCACTTCGCAGTGTTTATATTCCAGGTTTCAGGTGACAAACACGAGTTTTGTGACAGTACAATTGTCAACTTTAAATTGTCAAAGAATGTAATCAAAACTTTGATTTGGGTGTTTCATGTCTCTGTCGGCTGTCCTTTCTAAATTTTTCTTGAGCAGTCGCTGGAGAGATTTTCCAATATTTGTCTCACAGTTGAGAGTGCACTTATTTTTCATGTATATCATCCCATCTCAAATGCCTTTGTCCTTCAAGAGATATGCATTTGGTAGTGTTCTTACGCTTAGGATAAATAGCTTGGTACTTTAAGAGGGTTTATTCAGATTCTGAAGCATGCGGAATCTATAACTTCTTTCGATTTCTTACATTGATATATAATGTCTGAGTGTAACTCCTTTCAACAGGTTTCTGCCTACAACAAAGAATAGGCAACGTTGGAATCTGGAGAAAGAAATAAGAAGATGCTTAAGACAAGTTATCAATGCCAGGGAAAAGACTATTGGAATGGAAGACTTTCTACTTTGCCGGTCACGAAACGACATCAGTACTCTTGACATGGACTATAATATTGTTGGGCATTCATCAAGATTGGCAAGAGCGAGGTCGCAGCGAGGTGCTGCAAGTTTGTGGAAGGAACAATTATCAAGATGCAGACTGCTTAAGTCGCCTCAAAATTGTAAGGACCATCTAACACAGTCCGAAATTTCCATGTGAATAACCTAAAGTATTTTGAAATTAATAAAATAATAAATAAGAGCAAAGGTCTTTTGGTGGCTCTAATAACCTGAATTTCCTTCACTGTCCTCGCCGTCAGCATGTCTTCTCTTTCCATTCAAGCGTGTGAAAATTCATTTCTCCAATTCAAATCCATTCCATCTATCTTTTCATTCTCTGCTGCATATCTCCTTGGCTAGATTTTCATATACAACAGAATAGATTGTAATTAGTTGTCTTTGTCTTTTGGTCTTCATTGCTGAAGTCATATACGCTGGGTGAAAGACAATTCTTGAATGTAATGTAATGTTTTTGAAACTTTGGTGAGCATGTTCATCTTGCAAGTTGAGAACTTTAACCGCAATATTTGTACCATCATTTAGAACCCCTCTACAAACCGACCCAAAAACTGCCAATTCCTATAAGATTTTCGTCACTAAACCCACCAGTTGCATCTAAAAGTTCTTCGTATGAAAATTTTGGAGGCCATTCTTTGAGAGCAGGGGTACTGGAGGTACTGGAATGTCTGCATCTGTAGGAAAATGCTACTAATAGAAGAGACATGTTCAAAATTGCAACGCCGACTACAACAGGAATTATCACCTTTTTCGAGACTGATGGCTATTTGTGATTGGAATGAGAGCATGGCGGCAAGTCTATCCAATCACCACAAAGGCCAAGATTTCCCATTATTTGTGAGGCATCAAGTGTTTCGAAAGCTCCTCCCTTTGGGACCTCTCCAGTTAACTTGTTTGAAGAGAGATTGAGATGCTGGAGCAATTTCTATCTTTTTTGAAAGCCACTGGTATTGTACCTGACAAATTATTGCAAGAAAGATCCATGTACTGCAGATTCTGTAGATTTGCCAGTGATGCAGGGATTGGCCCCTGAAATGCATTCCAAGAAAGATTCAGATATTCCAACGCACCGCAGCTTGCCAATGCACTTGGAATGTTACTAGAGAAGTTGTTGTAAGATATATCTATAGCTAAAACCATAAACTTCCAAAATAGAACCTTGCAATAAATTGCTGGAAATGTTGAAATAGAACTCGAGATTATGAAGACCTGCAAATTCAGGAGGTATATTTCCTGTTAGTTTGTTGTGTGCCTAGTAAACCACTTCCAAAGTCTTGCATCTTCCTAAACTGGCAGGTATTTTACCTGACAGTTATTGTGATGAAGAAAAGGTCTCTTAGTTGTGGAAGCTCGCCAAGACTATCAGGAATTTGCCCTGAAAGCATATTCTCACTGAGTGACAACAATCCAAGCCTTTTTGATTGGCCAAAGCTTTCTGGAATTCTTCCCTGTAAATTGTTTGTGTCCAGAGATAATCATTGCAGATTTGGAAGTTTACCGAGTGCAGATGGAATGGTCCCATTGAATCGGTTTACTTCTAGGTCTACTCTTAACAAGTTTCTCAGGTTACCAATCTCATCTGGCATGTTTGCCCCAATTGCATTTGTGTCCAATTCTAAATAATTTAGTGAATTTGAAAGGCGACCAATTGAAGTGGGCAAAACTCCAGTGAGATAATTAAATCCCAAATCAAGATCTGTTAAGATGGAGCAATTAGTTAACACTGTAGAATAGACAAACCACTGCTTCCACTCACAAAATGATTTTGCCACAAATTAAACCATATCAGCTGCTGCATTTTCCCAAATTCCAGAGGCACTGTGCCACAATGCCACTCAGTTGGTTCTTAGCCAAATCCAGCAGTTGCAGCTGAGTCCAATTACCCAGTGAGATGGGTATTTCTCCAGTGAGTTGATTTTCCCACAAAATCACTTTTTGCAACTCTGGTAGCCTTCCAAACTCCCATGGAATTGGGCCATTTAACTGGTTCTCACGTAGCTACAATATTTGGAGACGAGGGCAATTTGAAAGGGCGACGGGAATCGATCCTATTAAGTTGTTGCTAAAAAGATTAAAAAGGACACATTTCCTAAGAAAGATGCAATAATACCTGCCAATTTGTTTGTTCCTAATGAAATGGTTTTTGAATGTAATGTAATGTTTTTGTAATAGTTTTCTGAGTAGCCAACGAACACAGGACTCTGTTTTGCTTTTACTGAGAGTGTAATGAAAGGTGCAGCAGCTCTGTTTTATGTCATTAGATCTTATATGTTTTGAATGATATATATATATATATATATATCTTGGATTCATCTATGTTTAATTTCTGCGTTTTATCTCTCTGTTTCTCTTCTGCCTCTTCCTAAGGGCCATGTGAAACTATATGTCAAACTAAGAGTTCGGGAAGCAATTGGTCTAGTAAACAAAACAAGAAGCATAAATTATTCAAATTTATTCGTATTATCTTAGCAAAATTTCTTCACAGAATACAGTGGGAAGCAATACTCAATTTAACAAGTAACGAACACTTACAGTTAAACTAGCACTGAGATTTGAATTCAATTGCAGTATTTTGGATGTCTCATAAAATATTGTATGAACATTTTGTAGGTGGGAATGATCATAAATGAGGCCTTGAGACTTTATCCACCTGCTACGCGTGTATTGCGACAGGCATGTGAGCCAACGAAACTTGGAAGGCTCTCAATTCCTGCAGGCACTCAACTTGAGCTTCCGATCGTTGCAATCCACCATGATCCTGCTTTGTGGGGAAATGATGCCAACGATTTCAATCCAGGGCGATTTAGTGAAGGAATTGCAAAGGCAGCAAAGCATCCAATGGCATTCATGCCCTTTGGATTAGGTCCAACTATATGTGTGGGCCAGAATTTTGCCTTGTTGGAAGCAAAAATAGTTTTGGCCATGATTCTGCAAAATTTTTCTTTTGTTACTTCACCTTCTTATACTCATGCTCCTACGCCTTTACCTATTCTCAGACCTCAATATGGAGCTCAGGTTATCTTCAGCATTGAGTAATATCTAAGAACAGTACTGCCTACAAACTCCTCTAGTCTATTAAAATTTTAACTGTCTTGGCTAAATGGGTTTCTGATCATATTCATGATTGGTGCTTGGTGGACCGGAGTCAGTTACCTCCGGATTTGTCCCAACATTTGGATCATTTGGTGGAACTTGATAAGGCTTTGTGATGCCCTTGCTTTGTACTTTTTCTTGATTTAATAAATTTTTACCCCTCTTTTATTTAACTGTCATTATATCGAAAATGTTGGAACTTAAAGTATATATTTTGTAATAAGTTATTTTAATGATTTAGTGTTCGCAATTAAAATATTTAGTTAGTTTTGTTTTAAATTCTTATAGGATAGTTTGGAGAAGTTGTACAATGCAATATTTTATAAGCATTTGTATAATATATTGTAAATGATCTCAAATGAACAATAATAAAATTAATTTATTTTGGCTTCTTTTTTGAGCATTATGATTTAGTTAGTTTTGTTTTAAATTCTTATAGGATAGTTTGGAGAAGTTGTACAATGCAATATTTTATAAGCATTTGTATAATATATTGTAAATGATCTCAAATGAACAATAATAAAATTAATTTATTTTGGCTTCTTTTTTGAGCATTATGATTTAGTTTTCACAATATTTGTGTCTATACTTTTCAACTTGATATTAGAGACATGACAAAAATAGAAGGAATATAAAAGCTGAAATATGATTGTTGTATTATACAGATTGACTACATTGAGAAGGTGAATCATGCTAGCATGGTTATAAAAATGATGGAAGAATGTAGTATTGTTGTCAAATATTGTGTCAAGTTTAAGGTTTGAATAAATGAATGCCATTACCTATTGAATAACATTTTATTTGCTATTATTTCCTTGTTGGGTGTCATTTATCTATTCAAATATGCTTTGAGGCATTAGAATTTATGGATTTTAGCATTGAAACATTTTCTTCTACCACTGAAAGTGTTGTTGCAACCATTGAGTCTACTAGGAGTACCCCAAAGTGTGTAGATTTCATTTATTAATGCATACTTTGAGTAAGTTTTATGTTATGAGGTGTTAAAAACTATTGCCTATTGCTAGAAAGGCATTACATGGACATTTTGAACACATTGAAATATCTAAAATAATGAACATCTACTAGAAGCTTTGAGGATGTAATAACCACCTTTAGTTACTACTAATTTTTGTTCCCATCACTTTATTCCATCTCAAGTGCTAAATTAATCAACCAAGCAACTTCTAATCAATTTAGAAGTGTTAGCTTAACAACCTTACTAGTAGTTGTTGTGGCCATAACACTATGCCATGCTCTTCCACACATGCACTGAGTATGGTAAGCTCTCCCTAATAAGGTCATCTCTAGACCCAAACCTATACCTCGAAAGTTCATTTGAGATGGCCTCGTTTATGCATCCCTTTTTGGGAATCACAAGCTTAATAGCTCATACACCAATAATATAGAGACTTCACCATTTCATCTATGAGGAAATCTTTGCTCTCTCCTTCAAATAACAACTATCAATTAAATTAATATTGTAATTTTACACATGAAATTAATAATATGAGCTGGAATTTATTTTATTCAACTGTTAGTTCAGTTGCAATATCATGTACAAAAATAGACCAAACCACATAGGGACCAACTCATACAAACATCACATGTTCACACAATGACCAAATCAAGCATACATCACATATATAGAATATGAATAGCTCATGCTTGTGTCACATTTACAAAAATGCATCACATATAAAAATTGAAGAATAAGAGAGAGCAATCAGGCGATTTGATTAATCAATGAGGCATCAATAAATACAAAGAAAAGGTTGGTTGACAACCAACTTGATCATACATACCCAATCAACTAATCTATCAACTAATCATAACTAAATAATTAGTTATGTATTATTATTATTATTAATGATGTAATAAAAATTTATTCTAACAACCCCCCTTACTACATCATATGCCCAAGAGACCAAAGCATGAAAGTGAGGAAAGCCTCAAACTTTACAGCTACAATTGATTTGGTGAACATGTCTGTACGTTGTTCTTGAGTTTGACAAAACTACAAAGTTGTATATTATGTTGTTGAACATGCTCACGAATGTAATGGCACTGAACCTCAATATGCTTGGTATGCTCATGAAAAACTGGATTGCCAGCAAGCTTCAACACACTCTAATTGTCACAAAACAAAGCGGTAGGACCTATATTAGGAACACCAATACTTGTCAAAATGTGACATAACCATATTGCCTCACAGACAACCCCCTTTGTGGTGTGATATTCTACCTTTGTGGAAGAGCGAGCAAAATTGGTTTGCTTCTTGCTCCCCCAAGAAATCAGAACAAATCCCAAAAATAAAATGAAGCCTGAAGTAGACTTTCTATCATCCACTAAACTCACATAGTTTGCATCTGTGTATCCATACAATGAAAAATCTACATTCTACTTATATTCCAGGCCATATGCCACTGTACCACAGATGCATCTAAAAACCCTCTTTGCTTCCTTCTAATGAACAACCTTAGGTTCTTGCATAAACCTAGAAATATAACTAATAGAAAAACTGATATCTGACCTAGTATAGGTTAGCTAGATGAGACTCCCAATCAACTGGCAATAAAGAGTAGCATTCACTTGAGCAGATGGATCATGGTGGGAAAGTTAAAAACTTGTCTCCATGGGGGTTGATATACATTTGCAATCTTCCATGTGGAATCTCTTAAGCAGTGTCTTTGCATATACTTCATCTGAGAAACATATATCACATTCTTCTTTTTCCACACCTCAAGTCCAAGACAATAATGCAGAAGCCCAAGATCTGTCATGTCAAACGACCGTTTGAGATCATTCTTTTTTGCATCAACCATCTGTGGAGAACTCCTTGTGATGACCAAATCATTGACATAAACAACCAAAATTACAATCTCTCCCCCTTGCGAGCTTTGAGGTAGAGATTGGGATCATATGGATTCCTGATGAATCCATGGTTAAGGAGATGCTCAATGATCTTGATATACTAGGCCCGAGTAGCCTTTTAAATATTGTAGAGGGATTTGATGAGTGTACATACTTTGTGTTGCTACCTAGGTGTAGTGTATCCCTTTGGTTGAGTCATATAGACTTCCTCCATGAGATCTCCATTAATGCAGGAACTCTTAACATCCATTTGGTGAACTTTCCACCCAAACTGTGATGCCATAGCCAACACCATATAGATAGTCTTGATCTTTATTGTAGGGGAAAAAGTCTCATCACAATCAATGCCTTCCTTTTGTGGATAGCCCTTAGCCACAAGCTAGGCCTTATACTTGTCAATACTACCGTCTACCTTATATTTGATCTAGAAAACCCATTTTTAGCCAATAGCCTTCTTCCCTGGTGGAAGATCAACAAGTTCCCATGGGGTAAACCCACAAAACTGGTTTACAATCACATTGAGGAAGGAAAAATGCATTTTTGGATGGAAAACACTTTAAGGGGTTCACTAGAACTATGGGAGTTCGCTAGAATCCCCTAAAGGGTTTGATAGAACCAAGGGGATCGTAAAAAACAAGGGGGTCCAAGCGAACCCCCCTTTAATGGGTTTAATTTTTTAATTGCATTAAATGGGGATTCAGTAGAACTAGGTGGTTCAAGCAAACCCCTTGGTTCTAGTGAACCCTGGTTTGCTAGAACCCCCCTTTTCCCCCTTTCTCCTCCTCTAGCACCAAAAATCTGCAAATTTTTTCCCTTCGAAGCTCAAGTTGAGGATAAAAATGGAGGAGGCTTCATAAAACCAACATGATGATGGTAATCCTTAGAATGAGCTATCCATCGAATATAATTTTAATATGTTTTGGTTTTATTATGTATTTGTTTTTTTAGTTTGATTAAACATAGGTTTTTCATTGAAAATCAAGCTCTCTATTTTGCACATGTGGAAAAATATTAGATTATCAAAATAAAATTTTGAAAAATATGTGTAGGCTAGGTTTTGATGTCCTTGATCTAGTAAAAAAATTGAGTTTCGATACATATAAAAAAAGTTATGTTGTATATGGTCCACTTATGTTTGAATTTTAATTGGTTTGACTTCTAAACTTGATTAAGGAAAAAATATTCAATAAAACACTATAAAACCAAATGAAAGGGTTAGATATCGTAGTTACAAATCTGAATTTGAAAAAAAAAGAATTTTATCCTTCATAGAAAAAGAAGTTATGTTGTATATGGTGAGCATCACTCCTTAAAAAGGGTGTTTACTGATAAAAACTAGTTTTTGAAGGAGATGGAAAAGAAGTGCAATCTGATTCCAAAATTTTTGAAAAAAATATATGTAGAATCTACAGACAAAATGTCACAAATCACTAGTTTGCATCATCTTCAAATTCCTCGCGGTTTAGCTGCTATAGGTGCCCAAAAGTAAAGATTTAGTTAGAAAAAATTAGTTCAATGTCCATTTTGGCCAAAAATTGTAAACCAATATGTGGGATCACCCCATGTATTGTTCCTTAGAAGTGCCTGATATTCAACATCCATAGCATCTTTCCAAGGTGGTGACTCAAGAACTTGTTGCACTATTTTAGGTTTGAAACTCTGCAAAACTATACACATAAGGGCCATATTCATTTCTTCACAAGACTTGCTACGAGTCTTAGGCCCATGAAAAGATGTATCAATAATGACATCATCTTTTGCATCCTCGATGGTGGTATAATACCACTTAGGAATCTTCTTGTGTATAGAAGATGAGGATGGAGGAGTGAGAGGAGGAAACTCATCTAAGGGAAACAAAATGTCATTAGGAGTACCTTCATCAATGTCCTTCTCTACATCAACCTCTTACTTTTTTGCAATGTTCTCATTAGCAGGTTCAACTAATTGGGGTGCTTGTGAACATATAGGTGATGAAGAGGAAGAGGAGTTGCTCCTAAATTCCTCATCAAAGACAACATCCCTGCTAATGTACACCTTCTTCTTGGCTATATCTAGAAGTCGATATCCCTTTGATTTTGAACTATATCCAAGAAAGATGCACTTGATGGACTTATCATCCAATTTTTCTCTTTGAACCTTGGGGGTATGTATGAAGGCAGTACATCCAAACACTCCGAGGTGTGAAATGGAGGGCTTTCTCCCAGTCCAAGCTTCTTTTGGTGTGATATTATCAAGCAGTTTGGTGGGTGCTTGATTCAACAAATACACTGTTGTGTGAACTACTTCATCCCAGAATGTAGGAGCAAGATCTGAATCCTTCAACATGCATTTCACCATTTCAACAATAGTACGATTATCCCTCTCAGCAACACCATTTTGTTGCAGCGTATGTG
Source organism: Sequoia sempervirens (assembly GCA_007258455.2). NCBI lineage: Eukaryota > Viridiplantae > Streptophyta > Pinopsida > Cupressales > Cupressaceae > Sequoia > Sequoia sempervirens. Next base: position 333,199,059 of record VDFB02000015.1, on the reverse strand, counting down.
TAGTGGTCAATTGTCTCTGTATGTGATGTTCTTGCAAGTAAGCTCCAAAATATTTACTTGTGAGCTCCCCCCTCACCTTGAGTGAAGGGCTTTGAGAGACTGACTAGATGACCATTTGGCAAGAGCTGTAAACTCCTTGAATTTCTCCAAAGATTTATTTTTGTGAGCCAAACAATAGACCCACATTTTTCTTGTATAATCATCCACAAAGAGAAGAAAATACTGAGCATTTTGATGACTACAAGGAATAGGTCCATAGAGATCGATGTGAACCAATTCTAAGGGACTAGAGGCTCAATTTTTTGTAGCAGGAAAAGGAGCCCTATGTTGGTTCCCAATAAGACAATGTGAGTAGATAACTTTTGATTTCTGAATGGGAGGAAGTCCTCTTACCATATTTCTCTTAATGCAAGAATATAACCAATACTGAGGTGGCCAAATCTTCTATGCTAGGGAGCTATGGATGAATTGGTTTTGACTACAAGGGCTTGATTTTCATTTGAAACATCAACCAACTAAAACATCTTGCCTGCCACTGAAACATGAGCTACAACTGCCCCATTGTGAGTCTTGTCTTTGATAAGATAAGAGTTTCTCACCATTAAGTTGATCAAATTCAACTTGCAGATTATGCTCAAGCAATTGACTTATTGAAAGTAGGTTCTTAATGAGCCCTAGTACATATAAAACCTTTGTAAGTCAACATGTATGAGTTCTCAATAGAAGTGAAATATCACCAATTCCCTGAAATTTATATGTGGTGTCATCACTCAATGAAACATTCCTATAGGAGGTGGATGCAATTAAGGCACAAAACCATTTTTTTCCCCCTATCATTTGCCTAGATGCATCAAAATCAACATACCAAACTAAATTGTTAGAGGTGGCAACCTTTGATTCTGTAGAATGTACAAAAAATATTCTTCATCTAAATGACAAGTGGATGCAACATTCCCTTGTTGTTTGTTGGGATTTTTCTGCCATTGTGGATTTTTCTTCTTATCCCCTTGGAAAGATTTATGTGGCTTTTTGCTACTAGATTCACTATTGGAATACAAATTATAATAACATTCTTTGAGTTCATGACCCTTTTTACGACAAATAAAGCATTTCTTTTTCTTTTTGGAAGAGTTGTCTTGACTTTGATTTGACTGACTTGATGGACCACTTTGACAATCAGGTTATTTTCCCTTTTGTTTTAATGCAAGGGCCTAATTGTCTTGAGTATCATTCTCACAAAACTTTACTTCTTCCTTTTGAAGCAAGTTGACCAGTTCTTCAAATGAGGGTGTTTATGTGCCACATTTAAACATGTAACAAACACTCTAATAAAAGGGGGCAGTGCTCTCAAGTCAATTGGTATAAGAGAGTCATCTGCAACTTCTTCCCCTAACACTTGAAGTGCAATTCTAAATTTAGCAACTCTTCTAAAGAAATCTTCTACCTTCTCACCATTTTGCATTTGGAGACACTATAACTAATGTTGCAGATGAAGGATTTGGTTTTTTTTTTTAGCCTCAGAGACGGTTTTGAAGTGGTCCTAGACATCTTTTACAGAGGTTGCAGTGCGAATGTGAGGGTGAACCTCATTTGACACACTAAAAAAATGATTAATTTTCCTTTTTGGTTGGCCTTATGAATCTTATTTTGCACATCACCAGCTATTGTAGATCTGGTTTTATTTCCTAAGACAATTTCCCAAAGGTCTTCAAATTCTAGTTGCATTTGGACTTTGGTTATCCAGGAAACATAATTTTCACCCTTTAGGAGTTGGTAATTGGGTAGGAGAAATTTAGGTGCACTAGAAGCCATTCTAGTTTTAATTTGGATTACCCTTATAACTCCCATTGAACTTAGAATTCTAAATTTTTCTTCCAAAAAATACAAATGTTTTGAAATTTTGAATGCAAAAAACACAAATACTTTGTATTTTGTATACAAAGAAACACACATGCTTTGCTTTTTGAATTTTACGTACACAAAACTATTTTTTTCCTTTAGAAAATAATCGCTACAAATGCTCCAATTTCAAAATTTCAATGAAACATAATACTTCGATTCCTTTCTGTGAAAGAAAACAATGAAAAAATACGCACCTTTCAATATTTGAAATCTAGAAAACCTTGTTTTGTTAGCAACCATGTCTTTCAAAAGAAGGCACCCATCCAGGCGATGCTTTTCATGTGCTTAGATTTTCTTTATTTTTGTTTCTTCATTTCTTGTTGACGCCTTCACCATAATGAAAAATTCCTTCTCCATTCATCGTGAATGACTCTATTTCAGCCAATGTGTTCTTTAAAACCATGCTCGACAAAGCTTTTCCTGAAGGAAGCCTTGGAATCTCATAAATCTACCAATGTCTTTTGTTTTAGAAGAAACATCTCCTGTCAATAGAAGTCTTCATGACAATGCATTTCTCTGTGGATAACTTATCTCATCTAGCAACCATGTCACAAGGAAGCCATCTTCACATGTTCAGTTCTTTTGTTTCTTCATCACACACCTCTCAATAATTATGTTTGATTTTTAATTTTCTCCTGTGCGATCACTCTTCACAAGGATCTCGACAACATTCAAGACTTATTGTTCATTACTCTGTCACAATACTCACTCGAATTGAATCCTCTTCTTTCAAAATGAGTTCAACAAAGTGCTTCAATTCAGACTCAGCTTTTTGAATTTTTCTTGACAACTCTTTTCACACACTTATATCATTAATTTGTGAGTACTAATTGCACTCTTCCTTTAGATTGGAATGATTTTCCTTCAGACGTAATCAAAATGTTGATGCCAAATCTCTAAGACATTTTTCTTTTAAACCTCCCAGAAAAGAACATGCTCAGAATTGGAAATGCTTTGATACCATGAAGAATGCAAGATAACAATCGAGTGATTTGATTAATCAATGAGGCATCAATAAATATAGAGAAAATATTGGTTGACAACTAACTTGATTAGGTATACCTAATCAACTAATCTATCAACTAATCATAACTAAATAATTAGTTATGTATTATTATTATTAATAATGATGTAATAAAAATTTATTCTAACAAAAATAGAGTGTGACTAGCTCATGCATACATGGGTAAGTGCATAAAGATGGGGGACCAAAAAGGGATCTTAAGTGACAACTTTTTTTTTTTGAAATCAGGAAGTAATGAATTTGGATGAGAAACTTTAGTTACACTCCAACTATGAAGATGCAACAAAAACAAGAGTTTTAGTACTCTGAACCTACTTACTAAATTAATTTTCTTTTTTAAAATAGTAGAGATTAAGGGGTTCAAAAAGGGGGCCACACAAACTGGTCCTATTTTTTTCAAAAATCATAACATAGCATCTAGTGTGCCCCCTTAAAAATGTTTTCTTTTAGTATTTACAAAATTACTTCGACGAGAAATTAGCTAACACTATGTAGTCTATCCCTAATTTATATCCTAACTTTTTAATGAATTTATATTTTTTTACTAATTTTCAAAGGGGACACATCCTAAAAAATACAAAATTGAGTGTGCTCCCCCTATTTTTTTTGAAATTTGATTGAAAATTATTTTTTTAATGTGTAGAATTGAGTCTAGTTTATAAAAATGTAAATTATTTGAAATTTTGATGAAAATTAAAAAAAAGCCAAAAATTATACCACATATTGGTTTTTGACAAAAAAAATAGACATATTAACAAAAAACAAAAATGAAAACATTAACATACTCAAAACATGAAAAAAATTACATGGTTAGATTAGCTAAGATAAAGCTTAACATTATCGTGGTGTTTTTTATTTGATATTGAAACACATGTAAACTTGATGGGGAGCAAGCTTGAGATTATATTGTTTTTTTTATAATTTACAAAAATACATCTTCAGATGTTGAAAATTTCACTCCAAGTCTTTACGTTGAAAGCCCAAGGTCCAATCCAAATGCTTAAAAATTTTTGAAGAAAAAATTTGAGTGCATTAAATGCACTCATGTTATTTGAATGCTTTCACAAAATGTGAGTGTGTTATAACACATTCACATTATGTTTTTCTTTGTCTTTGTCTTTCTCCTTCTCTTTCGGTCAAACTATATACATAAAATAAATATTTACTTGTATAAGTTGACATTTATACATGGACATTTCATATAAGTTATATTTCATGTATTTAGTTTCAAGATCTTTGAGAAGTTATAATGCAAATTATTTTTGGAAGATCTTATAATTTTTTAGGCTTAGTCAAATTTTAGTAATCAACAGGTTAAATTTCTATAATTAGGAGGTCAAATTTTAATAATCAACAAGCTATATCATCAAGTTCTATCTCTCTCTATCTCACTCAATGTTCATCCCTTATGCTCTAGACCTCTCTCTTTCTCACTATCTCCATCCCTTTAGCTGAATCTCTCTCCCTTGAGCTCAAGAACTACCTCTCTACTTGTCCATCTTTGTCTCCATACCCTTTTTAATTCTCACTTCTATCTAATTCTTCTCTCTTTGAAGTCCCTTCCTTCCCCCCCTCTCTCTCTCCCTCTCCTTCCCTCTCTACTCTCTCTCCCCCTCCCTCCTTCCATCCCTCTCTACCTCCATCTCTACTTTCTATCTCCCCTCTCCCTCTCTACCTACCTCTCCATCACTCCCTACCATCTCTCTCTCTCTCATAGACACTCTATAACCTCCCTCTCGCTCCTCCTTTCTCCTCTCTCTACTTTCTCTATCTCCTCACTCCCTCTCTATACCTACCTCTCCATCCATCACTACATACCACACATTCTCTCTCCATATCTCTCCATATATCACCTCTCTCCTTCCCAACCTCATTCCCTCTCTACTTCTCTATATCTCTCCTCTCCCTTTCTCTACCTCTCCCTCCCTCCCACCGCTCTCTCTACCTCTCCTTCCCTCTCTACTTAGCTTCACCTCTCCTCTCCCTCTCTCTACCTACCTCTTCCTCCATCACTCCCTCCCTCTCTCTACACTAATCTATCTCACCTCTATCTTCCTCTCTCTACCTACATCTCCATCACTCCCCCTCTCTCTTTACACCTATCTATCTCACCTCTACCTCCCTCTCTACTCTCTGTCTCTCCTCTCCCTCCCTCTCCTCTCTCTCTCTCTCTCTCTCCCCTCTTCCTCCCTCCCCCTCTTTCTCTCTCACTCTCTCCTCTTTCTCATCATTCTATCTCCCTCTCTCTTTGTCACTCCCTCTTTCTCCCTACTTCTAGTTCTCTCTATCTCAACTATCCCTTTTTACCTCTCTCTCCCTCCCTCCACTCTCTCTTCCCCACTCACCCTCCTCCCCTATCTCTCTACTTCTCTATCTCTCATCTATCCCTCTATACCTCTCCCTCCCTCTTTATCTCTCATTCTCTCCTCTCTTTCTACTTCTCTCTATCTCATCACTCACTCTTTCTCTCTCTCTCACAATCACTATCCTTCCCTCTCTCACTCTATCTTGACTCTTTAATCTAGAAGTAGTACTAATTATTGTCATTACTAAATTATCCCAAGATTCAAGTAAGTAAAAAATTAAAAAGTAATTTAAATTTCTCTTTATCATCTATTGTAATTTCAATAGATAAAATTGAATTATCATATTCTTTGAGACATTACAATGTTTAGCCATAGATTCACCATCATTCATCTTTAGTGAATACAATTTCTTTCAAAGAAAACAAATATTTGCTAGAGAATTTCTCAAATAAATAATACCCAATTTGTTCTATTAATCCTTTGTTGTGGTTTTTATTGATCTATGTTTAGTAGAATTGAATTAAAATTTAATTGAACTCCTTGCCTTCATATCAAGAATCAATCAATCTTCATCTTTCATCCTTCATCATTCAACAAGCAGATTTTCCATCTTCAACTTTTGTAACTCAAAATTTTACCATTAAATTTTTATTTCTATCATTGCAGTTCCCCTCATTTTGATTCACAAATAGATCCTCACATACATATGTTCCACTTAGGAAAAGGTTTACAAGGAAGAGAAACCTTTATCTTTCAAACAAAGCTTAAACTAAGCTATAATATTACATATATGAAAAAGAAGCCTGATAAATTCGTATAGTAGTGCATGTACAATTTGAAATAAGAAAATAAAAAATAGAACACAAAGACAAGGCATACTATTTACACTTGGAAAAACTCTTTCAAGTACAATATTTAGCACAATAAAATATTTTACTATTGTAAAAACTCAATTGTTTTCTAGTAGAATAATGAATTTCTCTACCTTGAACCTTAAATATATATATTGAAATAAGTTTTAAATAATGTATGAAATCATGCAAACAATAAACATGAGTACTTCAATAAACCCATGAAAATAAAAATTATCTCTAATAATGCCCTATTGCATTTTTTCCAAATTAGATCAACATGCAAGTTCGATCCCATCTAGATTTTATAATAAGGAATGATTAACAACCATCAATGGCTTCCACAACCTCAACGTCTAGTGCTTCCTAATCTAGTTTGCAAACCCCTCCTTTCACAGGAAAAAATTAAGAATATTGGTCATTGACCATGAAATCCTTGTTTAGGTTTCATGATGTTTGGGAAATTGTTGAGAATGGTTATACAAAACGAATAGACCAAACAACTTATAATGCTCTCACACAGGCAAAGAAAAATCTCGAGAAAGATCAGAGAAAGAAGGATGGAAAAGCCCTTTTCTACATTCATAAAGCAATGCATGAAAGCATACTGCCAAGAGTTTTAGTAGCAACACAAGCAAAGGAGGCATGGGACACACTGCAAAAAACCTATCAAGGTAAGGACAAAGCTAAAGCTATAAAACTCTAAATACTTAGAAGAAAATTTGAAAATATAAGTATGAAAGATTCAAAATCTATGGAGTTATTTTTTACTCATGTTGTTGGGCTAGTAAATTAGATAAAATCTCATGGGGAAACATTAGAACATACAAGGATAGTTGAGAAAATGTTAAGGGTTTTTCCTACTAAGTTTGATCCTTCAGTTATTTCCATAGAGGAAACTAAGGATTTAACCTAGCTGACAATGGATGAATTGCATGCATCTTTGATAAATCATGAATATAGGCTGAATAGATCACACACCTCTATTAAGAATGCTTTCTCATCTCAGGCTTCAATAAGCCATGGAAGAGGTAGAGGTAGGTTCACACCTAGGGGTAGAGGAAGAAATTTATTTAGAGGGCGTAGCAACAATCTTGTAAACCAAGGTGGAAGAGGACATAACAATGAACACTTTCAAAGTCATGCAAGTGGTCAAAGAAAAGATAAGTCACATGTTTAATGTCATTACTGCAAGAAGTATGGTCACTACTCTTCTGAGTGTAGAAAGAAACAACATGACCAAGGAAGAAAAAATCAAAATCCCTTAGAAAATTCTACAAAAAATTGTATGTTTATTGCATGTGGAAAGATTGTTGAAGCAATTTCTACAAAATCACCAGTTGAATGCAATATGGTTCAAGATAGTCCAAATGATATTTGGTATTTAGATTCTGGCTGTAGCAATCACATGCCTAGAAATATAGAATTATTTTCAAGCTTGGATAAATCAGTCACTTTAAATGTTACTCTTGGGAACAATAATCAAGTGAATGTTATGGGAAAAGGCATTGTTGACATTCTAACCAAAAAGGGGGAGCAAAAAGTCATTCATGATGTTTCTTATGTTGCTGGTCTGAAACATAATTTGATGAGTATTGGTCAATTAGTGCAAAAAGGATACATAATCTACATGAAAAATAATGCATGTGTCATTCTTGATAAAGCTCCCAAGTACATAGCTGATAGCAGAGGTACAAATGACAAAAAATCGAATGTTCCCATTAAGGTTGAAACCTGACATCAAAAGAAATGCAGCTGAAGCTTATCATATGGAAGAAAACACACAAACTGAAATAACATTAAAGGTTGAAAATTCTCAAGACGCCTCTCAGAGTTGCTCTAGAAAAGAAAAAAGTTGTAAAGTTGCTCTAGAAAAGAACAAGGTTGCTCCAGAATAGAGCAAGGTTGCTCTAGAAAGGTACAAATTGAAACCAAAGATGAACAAAATGGTAGTGTAACTATTCAAACAACTTTTCAATCAATGGTAAAGAATGAATCTTGGTTATGGAATCTGAGATTTGGCCATTTGAACTTTGGAGGTCTAAATTTGTTGCATATAAAGAATATGGTTAAGGGGCTGTCGTTGATTCAAAAATCGGAAAGAGTATGTGAAGCGTGCATCTTGGGTAAACAACATAGAGAGACCTTTCCTATTGGAAAATCAGAAAGAGCATGTAAACCACTTAGCATGTAAACCACTTGAGATTTTTTACTCCGATATATGCGGACCAATGCCAACTCCTTCCATTGGAAGTTGCACATATTTTCTAACTTTTATTGATGATTATACAAGAAAGACATGGGTCTATTTTTTGAGGCATAAATTTGATGCATTTGGAGTCTTTCAACAGTTCAAGGCTCTTGTAGAGAAGCAAAGTGGTTACTACATCAGAATATTAAGAACTGATAGAGGTGGTGAGTATAGTTCTAATGATTTTCTGAATTATTACAGCCAACATGGTATTGACAAACAATTTACAGCCTGTTACACACCTCAACAAAATGGTGTGGTTGAAAGAAGAAATCAAACTATCATGGATATGGCAAGAAGTATGCTGAAATCAAAGCATTTACCAAATGAATACTGGGTTGAAGTAGTAGCAAATGTTGTCTATATTTTAAATAGATGTCCAACTACAAGTGTAAGAAATGTGATTCCTCAAGAGGCTTGGAGTGGTAGAAAGCACAATGTTGCTCACTTCAAATTTTTTGGATGCATTGGATATGCTCACGTGCCTGAAGAGATGAGAAGAAAATTGGATAACATAGATGAGAAATGTATTTTTGTTGGGTATTCAAAAGATACAAAAGCTTACAATTTGTTTAATCCAATTACTTGAGAAAAGTTATAATCAACAAAGATGTACAATTTGTCGAGAATGAAGCATGGGATGGAAGTGTAGAAAAGCTAATAAGTGTAGTAGCAGCTGATCCACATGATGATATGACTAATGAAGTGATAGAACAACAAGGTATTCCTCAAGCAATACCTCCTTCCACTCCCGAACATGCAACACAAGTTGTAGCACAAGCTACACCTCATTCTACAACAAAACTTTCAAGAAATCAGAATTTTACACCTACATAGAAAAATCCACAAAGAACACCAGCCATAACACCATCTGGAAGCCCATCAAACTCAATTGATAAAAGAAACTAACCAGATCCTACATTGGAAAGCTTATTGCAAGGAAAAACAAGGAGTTTAAGAGATATATATGACACTGTTTTTAGTGTTGACACATCAAATTCATTTTCTATTTTTGTTCTATTTTCAGAAGTTGCTGATCCAATGTTCTTTGTTGAAGCAATTAAGGATGAAGCATGGGCTGAAGCTATGGATGAAGAGATTGAAGCTATTGAAAATAACAATACTTGGGAGTTGGTGGATCGTCCTCAAGGAAATGATGTTATAAGTGTAAAGTGGATTTATAAAACCAAATATGGCATGGATGGAAATGTGCTGAAGCATAAGGTAAGGGTGGTTGCTAGAGGTTTCACTTAGCAGCCTGGTATTGATTACATTGAAACATTTGCACCTGTAGCTCGCTTGGATATGGTAAGAAGTGTTTTGGCCATTGCAGCTCAAAAGAAGTGGCTTGTTTTTCAAATGGATGTAAAATATTCATTTTTAAATGGTTTGATTGAAGAGGAAGTTTATGTTGAATAGCTAAAAGGATATGAAATTATAGGTCATGAAGGAAAAGTATACAAGCTAAAAAAGGCACTCTATGGACTCAAACAAGCTCCTAGAGCATGGTATAGTCAAATTGATTCTTATTTAATTAAAAATGGTTTTAGTAGGTGCATTAGTGAGCCTAATTTATATATCAAGATGGATGAAGAAGGTAAAATGTTGATAGTTTGTCTTTATGTAGATGATCTGATCTTTATGGGAGACCTTTCTATAAATCTCTTTAAGGTAGCTATGATGAAAGAGTTTGAGATGACCGAACTTGGTCTTATGAATTTTTTTTTGGGAATTATAGAAGTTAAGCAATCAACAAATGGTATTTTTATTTCTCAGAAAAAATATGCAAGTGATGTGTTAAAAAGATTTAATATGCTGAATTACAAATTAGCTCCTACTCTAGTTGTGACCAGCACTGAAGTTAAGAAAGGAAGATGATTGTTCATTAGTTGATCCTAGATTGTTTAAAAGGATGGTTGGTAGTCTCATGTACTTGAATTCCACAAGACCTGACATCATGTATGGTGTAAGTCTTATCTCAAGGTTCATGGAGTCACCAAAAGACTCTCATTGGAAAGCTAGAAAAACAATATTGAGGTATGTATGTGGAACAAAGAACTATGGCATTTTATATTCAGCGATTGATGATTTCAGACTCATTGGATACATGGACAATGATTGTGGTGGTAGCATATCTATGATAGAAAAAGTACTTTTGGTTATACCTTTAATTTTGGATTAGGGGTTGTATCATGGGCTTCAAAGAAACAACCCATTGTCACACTTTCTTCAGTAGAAGTGGAGTATGTTGCAGCCACAACATCATGTCAAGCCGTATGGATGTGAAGAATGTTAGTTGAGTTGATGCATAAACAAGATGAAGCAACAAATATTTATTGTGATAATAACTCAACCATTGCATTGTCTAAAAACCATATTTTTCATAAAAGAAGCAAGCACATAGACACTAGATACCATTTTATAAGAGAGTTAGTGAATAACAAAGAAACATGTTTGGAGTTCTATAGATTAGAAAATAAATTTGCCGATATTTTCACTAAACGATTGGCAAGAGACGGATTTGAATATTTGAGAAGTTGTTTGGGTGTTTGTGCTGAAGATGAATGCTCCATAAATTTCTATGCTAGTGCATATGCTCTGGAACTTGAAGGAAGATGCTCTGAAACATTTGAACATAAATCCGGAACAAAAGGAAGATGCTCTTGAACTTGAAGTCAGATGCTCCAGAACTTGAAGGAAGATGCTTTGAAAGTTTTTTGTGTAGATTGTCAACTAGTTGAGATTAAGGGGGAGTGTTAGAGATATGTAATCTAAACTAATTAATTATGCAAATTCCCTCCAGCTAAGGCTACATACTAGCATTTAAGGAAATTTATTAGGAATACTTTTTGGGGAAGATTTGGGAGATTTGAATTAATTCACATTAATTTCCTATTTACTTTCACACACTTTGTGGGTAGTAAAAATATTAATATTTTATTACTCCTTAGCTATCCATCGTAGCTTTTAATTTTAGGATATGTGCAGGATCATGATGGGCCAAAAAGTGGCAATATGATGGGTATGTGGCTGATGACTATTTTTTTACCTAAAATTGATGAAACAAAAAGGGTTTCTAAAGGAGATTCTTAGCTTTCCACCAATATAAATTATGCTTTACTTTGAATTTAATAAGTAATTATTATTTATTTTCTATTCAAATTATGACTAAAGTCCTAATTGATAGGCTGATTCAAAAAACATCTATAGCTTTTAAACGATAGATCACATTTTTTGAATCAAAACATGCACCACATTCTATGCTTTGCATACTATACGATTAAAAAAAGAAAAATTGAATTTCATGATTTTTTGACCAAGTTAAGGTGGTTAGACATATAACTTTTTATATTTTTTAAAAAGTTGTAATAAAAATTTCATAATTAATTATTTACATAAAAAAAATTATAAAAAAATATGCATCACGGGTATTTGCATGATCATCATGGAAAAAAGAGGCCCTTAAGTGGCGAAAAAATAAAAAAAATTAGGGTTATGCAACTTGACGTAAAAATTTGAATAATTTATCTATATTATTTCAAAAATATGTAAGAATATAATTTGTAGAAAATTAAATGTAGTTTTTAAACTACTAGGTATGTTTCAAAAAATTAAAAATCTATTTGGTGAAAATTTGAAATTTCAATGTAGTAGTACTTAAATTTTAGTGAAAAAATAAGTAGGTGTCTGTTTGACCACCCTAACTACAATAAAATGATAATATTTTTTTATAATATTTTAGATATAAGTAGAGGAATGATGTCCCGATGTGATGCATATTTTTTTATAATTTTTCTCCATGTAAATAATTAGTGATGAATTTTTTATTACAACTTTTTAAAAATATAAAAACTCGTATGCCTGACCACCTTAACTTGGTCAAAACTTCATAAAAATCAAATTTTCTTTTTTTAATCCTATAGTATGTGAAGCATAGAGTGTGACACATGTTTCAAATTCAAAATTGTGATACCATTGAAAGCTATAGATGTTTTTCAATCAACCTATCAATTAGGACTTTAGTCGTAATTCAAATAGAAAATGAATAATAATTATTTATTCAATTCAAAGTAAAGCATAATTTATATTGGTGGAAAGTTGAAAAATCTTTAAAAACCCTTTTCGTTTCATCAATTTTGGGTAGTCATCACCCATCATATCACTTAGATGCACTTTTTGCCCATCATGATCCCTCACATTGGGACATGAGTCCTCTACTTATATCTAAAATCTTATGAAAAAATATTATCATTTTATTTTGGTTAGGGTGGTTAGACAGACACCTACTTCTTATTTTTTCCCTGAAATTTAAGTACCATTGCATTGAAATTTCAAATTTTCACAAAATAGACTTTGTTTTTTTTTAAACAAACTTATTAGTTTAAAAACTACATTCAATTTGATACAGATTCTATTCTTACATATTTTTGAAATAATATAGATAACTTATTCAAATTTTTACGTCAAGTTGCCTAACTCTGATTTTTCTAAATTTTTTGCCACTTAAAGGCCTATTTTTTTCGTGATGATCCTGCACATACTTGTTATTTCCTTTTTGTGGTCATTTGCAAAAGGAAAGAAATAGGAAAAAGAGCAACACAGTTTTGCATATGAGAATATGGTGTAAAGAAGAATAGGGCATCGTAGCTGCTATATTCTTTAGACTACTGAATATATATAAGTCTAATTACTGTCTATTTTCTACTGTATCAATTCTATGTTTTTTAAGAAGCTTTTAGTTCTAGTTGAATTAGTTTTCTTTTACTGTTGTGTATGCTCTTTGTTTGCTCCTCTATTTTATTTCTATTCCTCTACCCATATTCCCACATGAATGCCATTAGATGCTTTGCGGCCTTTGCAATTCCTTCACTGAATCACCCTGGGTTAAAATCGTTGGCATCATTTCCCCACAAAGCAGGATCATGATGGATTGCAAGGATCAGAAGCATTAGTTGAGTGCCTGCAGGAATTGAAAGTCTTCCAAGTTTTGTTGGTTCACATGCCTATTGCCATAGAATCACTGTAGGTGGATAAAGTCTCAAGGCTTCATTTATGATCATTCCCACCTACAAAACATTCGAACAATAGATTATCAGGCATGTCCAAGATACTGCTTTTGATTTCAAATCTCAGTGTGCTAGTTTCATTATGATAGTTATTACTTGTTAAATTGGGTATTGCTTCCTAGTACATTCTATGAATAAAATTTTCTAAGATAATATGAATACATTTGAGTAATGTCTATGCATCTTGTTTCGTTATTAGACCAATTGCTTACCCACTCTCACTGATATAGTTTTACCTTCTTTAATATCATTTCACATACGCCCTATATTTGCGATTGAATTCTATTTCATATATATATATATATACAATAATTGAATCTATGTTTCTCTAAAGATGTCAGTAGTCACCTCATGCACAGGGAAAAATACAGAGGCTTTAGTCAATTTAAGTTTATTAGAATGACATCAAATGGCCCTTACTCTAGTTTATTATTTTACTGGTTTCGAAATACTTTATGGTGCTCATGGTGATAAGTGCTGGTGGCATACATTGCCAGTTCTCCAAAATTCAAACAAACAATTTAAATACAACTACAATTTCTTAAACATATTTTTTAAAATATTAATTTAGGAGTCCTAAATCAATCAATATTTTTAGTAGTTATTTTCAGAGTTTTTAAAACTCTAGTTCAAGTGATACGATTTTTGCATGTTAAATGCATGAAAAATCTAGTCTAGCTTTACTTTTTTCCTGGGGATGCGATCTTTATATAAAGTATTATTCAAGTGTTGTTTGTTAAGTTGAGAGACTTCTTACATTTGAGTATGTGTACATTTTTATTCTCCCTACTTAAATTGACATCTATTAACTTGTCGCAAAGTAAAGTATTTATTAATAGATTTATTCATTGTTTTATTCTATTAAGCTTTAAATGCATGCATTATCATCATCTTTTTATAGTTTTACTAATATGAAAATTTTAAGGAAATATAATATAATATTCTAATTTATAATAATAATATATATCATTTTATAATATTTGTTATGCAAATACATATTAATTTAGAATATTTTCAAAAAACTAAAATATAATTTTTAGAATATACATGATTTTTGATTTATAATATTTGTTATGGAAATACATATTAATTTACAATATTTTCACACTTTTATAATTTTTAGAAGATTTTTAACAAGATTATCTTGAATATCTAATAAAAAAATTCAATAAATACAATAATATATATATATATATGATGATAATAATGAATACTTTGCATTTAAGTTGATGTTCAAATGACATGCAAAACTTGAATATATATATATATATATATATATATATATATATATTATTATTATTATAATAAATAATAATAATTGTTTTTTATTTAATTTCCATATATATATTAAAATAAATATATATTTGTTTGATGATGGAGATACAAGAAACTTTGCTTTGTTTTTAAAGCTGTTATTTTTAGCATTATTTTTAATTTTAAAGCTGTTATTTTTATTTTATATGGAGTCACTACCTTGTGCATGGCTATATAATCCACAAACCAGAAACAATATTCACTCATATCAAGAGTATGTGTACATTTAAATTGGTGTATTGAATGATTTGAGATCCAAGTCATGTGCACTGAAGGCCCCTCCACCAAGTGAGTAAGGGGACCAATGTATTGCAATCTGCAAATAGATATTCCCTCAACTCTGCATTTTTCAATGGTGGCACTTCTTTCTTACCTCAGAAAAATTTAAGAGGCCCTCCAAAATATGCACCGAAAGTTTCTTGCAGTCAAGCTTACATTTGTAGAGATTGTGGGTATTTGATATACACTTACAATTATTTTTGTGTCTAAATTGTTTTATGATTAATGTTTTGTTTTGTTTTATTTTCTAATTTGGATTTGGGTACTTTCGATGAAGGTATATTTACAATGATTGAACAACATTTGAGAAGCTGGCTAATAATTACTTCTTCCCTAGTGAGTCTTTTTTTCCATTATGTTGATAGCTTGAATTGTTGATATAAGTTATATTTATCTTCTGTCGTACTCAGTCCTCTTAATTAGCCATTTTCATGTGCATTTTCTCTTGTAAGAACCCATTGGAAATCAATATAAGGATAATTTTATTTATTTCTATATTTGTCATGATGGAGTGAATTCCTCCCTTTTTGGTGATGTTCAGCCTAAAGCACGACATTATGAATTCTTACTTTACCATGTTATTGAGTTTGTCAAATGATTCAGCATTGTATCTAGCACTTCTAGAGATACTTCTAAGATTTGCCTAAATTTTAATGAAGTCCTAGAAGAGGGCTCAAAGAACAAAGGTAAGATGATTCCTCTGTCTTTCTAGGTCACTGCTAGAAGGGATTATAATGAGAGGGTTTTCAATTACATTTATTCCTGTTGAAGATTCACTTTGTGAATCCTAAGCTTTTAGAGGCGAAATGGTCTTGCATGGCAGTAGCATTGTTTGCAACAATCATCATGAATGGGGCAACAACTTAGTAGTTTATCAACAGTGGTTGGGTTGTGCCTACCTCTCACTCCATGGTTTACAATGGTTGGGATGAGAAGAACTGTTCCTTATCAGTGACACACTTAGTAACATTTTTGTTATTTGTTTTCTTCTTAATGAATTGTATTCTTAGAAAGAGTTTGTAATTGTTTGTCGATGGTGAGAGTGCAGTGTTCAAGTATAGTTTGAGTGAGGATTTGAGAAGTTTCCACCCCATTAAGCTCCCAACTAAAGATGAAACCAAAGATGGAAGACCAATGTGTTATTTCCATTGAGAGAAAGATGATGCTTTGTTCTAGTGTAGGGAATAAAGTAGTGGTTCAAGCTTCTTAATTTGTTCATGATTTTGTAATCTTCTATTAATTAATATTACAAAAGTGAGCTTTTTTTACATTTGGCTACATCACAAGTTTGAAGGAAGTAATGAGATTTGGCCTACCATAGTCACTACGTCAACCCTGTTGATGCACCTTGACATGGTTGTTTTCTTCCCAAAGACTTTAATGTTTGCCTCTATTTGAAAAAAGGGAAATATATCTAAAAAATAGAAATAAAATAAACTTGCAGAGAATATATAGATGCAAATATATTAGAAAACAACAAATATATTATATGATGGTAACAATCAAATTGCATAGCACTAGATTTGAGCTAAGTATGCTTGCTTCTAGAGTGGTAGAGTGGTTGCTGTAAAGAAAGTTAGAGTGGTTGATACAAGCCTCTAGAAAGGAAGATTCTAGAAAGAAGGGGGCATTTATGGACAAGTGTCATATGTTGAATGTTTTAATATAATTCATTAAATATTTTTTATTTCCAACACTTTGATAATGTGTTTTTAGAGGATGATGACCATATTTATTACATCAGTAATTAAATAATTTTTTTTTTAGATGCAATTGAAAGGATATTGATATAACAACTACCCCAATGAAAAAGACAATTTCTGCACAATTTTTTTTTTTCTTCATCATCATGCAAAAAATATTACATAAAAGGTTAGAACATATAAACATTAAAGGAGATCAACTTAAAAAGTTTAACATCATGTCAGTTACATAATTTCCATTAGAACAACTTACTGCCTTAATAAAAGCAATGCTACTAACTAGATTGCACATACCTTTATGATGGTGAATTGTTTTATCTCCAAGACCCCGCTTGATCCGTTCATGGTGGGGTGCAAACTGATCCCAACCAATGTGGATTCAAACCCTATCCACCCCTCTAAGAAGATTAGGTGGCCCACGGTGAGAGAGAGAGAGAAAGAGTCACCATTCAAACCCTTAAGCTATGAGCAATATGACTTCCTAGTGACCCTTTTCCAAGGTACACCTAGCTATGGTAAACTTATAATTTCTTCCAAGTGTTATGAGATTTCAAAGGGGAGTTAGATCTACCTACTTTGGCTTGTTAGGTATCCACCTTCTGATTGCCTATATATCAGCTAAGCAACTAGGGTAATCATCATTGGCATGAAATGCTCCTAGACTAATGACCATCTCAAGCCTTGTACTACTTCTAGACTATTGTCCATCTTGAGCATAGTGCTGCCCCTAGACTATTGTCCATCTCGAGCTAGTACCACCCCTAGACCATTGTCCATCCCAACCTTGGTACCACCCCTAGACCATTGTCCATCTCAAGCATAGTATTGCTCCTAGTCTATCGTCCATCTCGAGCATAGTACCGCTCTTAGTCTATCGTCCATCCCAAGCAAGTAATATTCCCTAGCTTATGCTTAGCACTAGACTAGAAGTATGCTCCCAACTCAAGGTCAGTAGGTTTCCCTCCTAGCTATCGCCAAGTATGGCATTGCTAGATATCCTATGAAGAACATTTCTTACCCTTAGTCACCTTCTGGTGGGAAGGAAACTCTTCTTTCCTAGTTAGTAGGAAAAGGATACCTGATTCATTGATCCTATTGGAATAATTCAAGTCATGGTTTAGAAAGTATTACCTTAATAAAAATACTCACTAAAATGAGAATGACTTCCTTAATAGTCATCTAATCGTAACAATTGTAGTCTTTTGTATGGATAGTTGACTTAGCAACCAATACTGTAGTAGGGTATGGTGCAGGTAGTACTCAGAGCCATAATCTAGTATAGTATATTTGATGGTAAAAGATTTAAATGTAATGGTAATAGATTTTTGGCTACACCATAAAAAGGATCAATTCCTTAAGACAAATGTGGGAAGAGATATCCTACTCTACTTGTTATGAAGACATTTTTTGTGTTTACCTAGAAGGTAATCCCCCATTGAGGTATAAATACATCATTCCATGCCCCATGGTTAAGAAATTAAGGCTATGATGTGTGCTTAACCAAAATATTCATGGATAGATTAACGACTACAAGAACTAAATTGAGATTTATTCTATAATGTCATATTCTAATATAAGTGAGCAACTGCAATGACTAAATTGATAAGTATTCTATATTGTTGACTTTGATAGGAGTTAAAACTACAAGACTTAATGAGATCACTCTATATTGACATATTTTGATACGAGTTAATAGATGGAAGTTTTAAATGAGATTTGCTCTATATTTTTCATGATTTTGATATGAGTGAATGATTGCAAGCTTTAAATGAGATTTGATCTATATTTCTTTCACACTTTGATATGAGTAAACAATTGCAAATTCTAAATGAGATTTTCTCTATATTTTTCAAATTTTGATATGAGTGAACAACTACAAGTTTTAAACGAGATTTTGTCTATATTTTTCTCATTTTGATATGAGCGAACAACTGCAAGTTTTAAATGATATTTTCTCTATATTTTTCACATTTTGATATTAGCAAACAATTGGAAGTTTTAAATGAGATTTACTCTATATTTTTCACATTTTGATATGAGTGAACATCTACAAGTTTTAAATGAGATTTGCTCTATATTTTTCACATTTTGATATGAGTGAACAACTACAAGTTTTAAATGAGATTTTCTCTATATTTTTTACATTTTGATACGAGTGAATAACCAAAAATTTTAAATGAGATTTTCTCTATATTTTTCACATTTTGATACGAGTTAACTAACTTGGGCCATAGTACGTTTATGCTAGAAGCAAATATTTATACATATAAGACATCTAAATGCTTAAAGCCAATAGCTAGAAGTGTTTATGTATGTTTTAACACTTCTCTCAATTTCAAGGTAGTGTTGGTAAAGAAAAACTAAGGGGTCACAGTTTCCAACTAAGCTAAACTTATTTGAGGTTGCAGCCAACCAATTTAGTAAAGCTTTAGTTAGATAGGAGAATAGGATGAGTATGAGGTAAGCCATCCCTCCATGGGAGTAATCTATCTTTTATTCCTTAACTTATCCTCCTGGTTGCTTAAAAAGATTGTTGTCAAAAGAAAACATTCTATTGTAACCCTCTCTCTAATGTTATTTTTTAGATAATAATGAATACTTTGCATTTAAGTTGACGTTCAAATGACATGCAAAACTTGAATATATATATATATGTATATTTTATTATTATAATAAATAATAATAATTGTTTTTTATTTAATTTCAATATATATTAAAATAAATATATATTTTTTTGACGATGGAGATACAATAAACTTTTGCTTTGTTTTTAACGCTGTTATTTTTATTTTATATGGAGTCACTACCCTGTGCATGGCTATATAATCCACAAACCAGAAAGAATATTCACTCACATCAAGAGTATGTGTACATTTAAATTGGTGTATTGAATGATTTAAGATCCAAGTCATGTGCACTAAAGGCCCCTCCACCAAGTGAGTAAGGGGACCAATGTACTGCAACCTACAAATAGATATGCCCTCAACTCTACATTTGTCAATTGTGGCACTTCTTTCTTACCTAAGATAGATTTAAGAGGCCCTCCAAAATATACATTGAAAGTTTCTTACAATCAAGCTTACATTTGTAGAGATTATGGGTATTTGATATACACTTACAATTATTTTTGTGTCTAAATTGTTTTATGATTAATGTTTTGTTTTGTTTTATTTTCTAATTTGGATTTGGGTACTTTTGATGAAGGTATATTTACAATAATTGAACAACATTTGAGAAGCTAGCTAATAATTACTTCTTCCCTAGTGAGTCTTATTTTTCCATTATGTTGATAGCTTGAATTGTTGATATAAGTTATATTTATCTTTTGTCCTATTTAGTCCTCTTAATTAGCCATTTTTATGTGCATTTTCTATTGTAAGAACCCATTGACAAGCATATATAAGGATAATTTTATTTATTTCTATATTTTTCATGATGGAGTGAATTCCTCCCTTTTTGGTGATGTTAAGCCTAAAGCACGACATTATGAATTCTTTCTTTACCATGTTATTGAGTTTGTCAAATGTTTCAACATTGTATCTGGCACTTCTAGAGATACTTCTAAGATTTGCCTAAATTTTAATGAACTCCTAGAAGAGGGCTCAAAGAACAAAGGTAAGATGATTCCCCTTTCTTTCTAGGTCGCTACTAGAAGGGATTATAATGAGAGGGTTTTCAATTACATTTATTCCTGTTGAAGATTCACTTTGTGAATCCTAAGATTTTAGAGGCGAAATGGTCTTGCATGGCAGTAGCATTGTTCGCAACAATGATCATGAATGGGGCAACAACTTAGTAGTTTATCAACAGTGGTTGGGTTGCGCCTACCTCTCACTCTATGGTTTACAATGGTTGGGATGAGAAGAATTGTTCCTTATCGGTGACACACTTAGTAACATTTTTGTTATTTGTTTTCTTCTTAATGAATTGTATTCTTAGAAAGAGTTTGTAATTGTTTTTCGATGGTGAGAGTGCAGTGTTCAAGTATAGTTTGAGTGAGGATTTGAGAAGTTTCCACCCCATTAAGCTCCCAACTAAAGATGAAACCAAAGATGGAAGACCAATGTGTTATTTCCATTAAGAGAGAGATGATGCTTTGTTCTAGTGTAGGGAATAAAGTAATGGTTCAAGCTTCTCAATTTGTTCATGATTTTGTAATATTCTATTAATTAATATTACAAAAGTGAGTTTTTTGACATTTGGCTACATCACAAGTTTGAAGGAAGTAATGAGATTTGGCTTGCCATAGTCACTACGTCAACCCTGTTGATGCACCTTGACATGGTTGTTTTCTTCCCAAAGACTTTAATGTTTTCCTCTATTTGAAAAAAGGGAAATATATCTAAAACATAGAAATAAAATAAACTTGCAGAGAATATATAGATGCAAATATATTAGAAAACAACAAATATATTATATGATGGTAACAATCAAATTGCGTAGCCGTATATTTGAGCTAAGTATGCTTTCTTGTAGAGTGGCAGAGTGGTTGCTATAAAGAAAGTTAGAGTGGTTGATACAAGCCTCTAGAAAGGAAGATTCTAGAAAGAAGGGGGCAGTTATGGACAAGTGTCATATGTTGAATGTTTTAATATAATTCATTAAATATTTATTATTTCCAATACTTTGATAATGTGTTTTTAGAAGATGACGACCATATTTATAACATTAGTAATTACATAACAATTTTTTTGAGATGTAATTGAAAGGATATTGATGTAACAACTACCCCAATGAAAAAGACAATTTCTGCACAATTTTTTTTTTCTTCATCATCATGCAAAAAAGATTACATAGAAGGTTACAACATATAAACATTAAAGGAGATCAACTTAAAAAGTTTAACATCATGTCAGTTACATAATTTCCATTAGAATAGCTTACTACCTTAATAAAAGCAATGCTACTAACAAGATTGTACATACCTTTATGATGGTGAATTGTTTTATCTCCAAGACCCCGCTCGATCCATTCATGGTGGGGTGCAAAATGATCCAAACCAATGTGGATTCAAACCATATCCACCCCTCTAAGCGGATTAGGTGGCCCACGGTGAGAGAGAGAGAAAGAGTCACCATTCAAACCCTTAAGCTATGAGCAATATGAATTCCTAGTGACCCTTTTCCCAAGGTACACCTAACTATGGTAAACTTATAATTCCTTCCAGTTGTTATGAGATTTCAAAGGGGAGTTAGATCTACCTACTTTAGCTTGTTAGGTATCCACCTTCCGATTGTCTATATATTGGCTAAGCAACTATGGTAACCATCATTGGCATGAAATGCTCCTATACTAATGACCATCTCAAGCCTTGTACTGCTTCTAGACTATTGTCCATCTCAAGCATAGTGTTGCCCCTAGACTATTTTCCATCTCGAGCTAGTACCTCCCCTAGACCATTGTCCATCCCAACCTTGGTACCACCCCTAGACCATTGTCCATCTCAAGCATAGTATTGCTCCTAGCCTATCGTCCATCTCGAGCATAGTACCGCTCCTAGACTATCATCCATCCCAAGCAAGTAATATTCCCTAGCTTATGCTTAGCACTAGACTAGAAGTAGGCTCCCAACTCAAGGTTAGTAGGTTTCCCTCCTAGCTACCGCCAAGTATGGCATTGCTAGATATCCTATGAAGAACATTTCTTACCCTTAGTCACCTTCTGGTGGGAAGGAAACTCTTCTTTCCCAATTAGTAGGTAGAGGATACCTGATTCATTGATCCTATTGGAATAATTGAATTCATGGTTTAGAAAGGATTACCTTAATAAAAATACTCATTAAAATGAGAATGACTACCTTAATAGTCATCTAATCATAACAATTGTAGTCTTTTGTATGGATAGTTGACTTAGCAACCAATACTGTAGTAGGGTATGGTGTAGGTAGTACTTAGAGCCATAATCTAGTATAGTATATTTGATGGTAAAAGATTTAAATGTAATGGTAATATATTTTTGGCTATACCATAAAAAGGATCAATTCCTTAAGACAAATGTGGGGAAGAGATATCCTACTCTACTTGTTATGAAGACATTTTTTGTGTTTACCAAGAAGGTAATCCCCCATTGAGGTATAAATACATCATTCCATGCCCCATGGTTAAGAAATTAAGGCTATGATGTGTGCTTGACCAAAATATTCATGGATAGATTAATGACTACAAGAACTAAATTGAGATTTATTCTATAATGTCACATTCTAATATAAGTGAGCAACTGCAATGACTAAATTGATAAGTATTATATATTGTTGCCTTTGATAGGAGTTACAACTGCAAGAATTAATGAGATCACTCTATATTGACACATTTTGATATGAGTTAATAGATGGAAGTTTTAAATGAGATTTGCTCTATATTTTTCATGATTTTGATATGAGTGAAGGATTGCAAGCTTTAAATGAGATTTGATCTATATTTTTTTCACATTTTGATATGAGTGAACAACTGCAAGTTTTAAATGAGATTTTCTCTATATTTTTCAAATTTTGATATGAGTGAACAACTAGAAGTTTTAAATGAGATTTTCTCTATATTTTTCACATTTTGATATGAGCGAACAACTACAAGTTTTAAATGAGATTTTCTCTATATTTTTCACATTTTGATATTAGCAAACAATTGGAAGTTTTAAATGAGATTTGCTCTATATTTTTCACATTTTGATATGAGTGAACATCTACAAGTTTTAAATGAGATTTGGGTATGTGTAGGATCATGATGGGCCAAAAAGTGGCAATATTATAGGTATTTGTAGGGTATGTGGCTGACAACTTTTTTATATCCAAAATTGATGAAACGAAAAGGGTTTTTAGAGGATACTCTAAGATTTTCACCAATATAAATTATACTTTAATTTGAATTTAATAAATAATTATGATTTATTTTCTATTAGAACTACAACTAAGGTCCTGATCGATAGGCTGATCGAAAAACATCTATAACTTTCAAACGATACCACATTTTTTGAATCCGAAACATGCGTCACATTCTATGCTTCACATACTATAGGATTAAAAAAAAAAAATTAAATTTCATGAAGTTTTGACCAAGTTAGGGTGGTTAGACATACGAGTTTTTATATTTTTTAAAAGTTGTAATAAAAAATTCATAATTAATTATTTACTTGGAAAAAAATTACAATAAAATATGCATCACATTTGGAAATGAGTCCTATACTTAAATATAAATTCTTATAAAAAAAATATTATCATTTTATTTTGGTTAGGGTGGTCAGACAGACACCTACTTGTTATTTTTTCCCTGAAATTTAAGTACTACTACATTGAAATTTCAAATTTTCACCAAATAGATTTTATTTATTTTTAAATAAACCTAGTAGTTTAGAAACGACATTCAATTTTCTACATATTCTATTCTTACATTTTTTAAAAATAATATAGATGACTTATTCAAATTTTTACGTCAAGTTGCCTAACATTGATTTTTCTAAATTTTTTGCCACTTAAGGGCCTGTTTTTTCCATGATGATCCTGCACATACCCATTTGCTCTATATTTTTCACATTTTGATATGAGTGAACAACTACAAATTTTAAATGAGATTCTCTATAGTTTTCACATTTTGATATGAGTGAACAACCACAAATTTTAAATGAGATTTGCTCTTATTTTTCACATTTTGATACGAGTTAACTAACTTGGGCCGTAGTACGTTTATGCTGGAAGAAATATTTATACATGTAAGACATCTAAATGCTTAAAGCCAATAGCTAGAAGTGTTTATGTATGTTTGAACACTTCTATCAATTTAAAGGTAGTGTTGGTAAAAAAAAACTAAGGGGTCATTGCCAACTAAGCTAAACTTATTTGGGGTTGTAGCCAACTAGTTTAGTAAAGCTTTAGTTAGATAGGAGAATAGGCTGAGTATGAGGTAAGCCATCCCTCCATGGGAGTAATCTATCTTTTCTTCCTTAACTTACCCTCCTGGTTGCTTAAAAAGATTGTTGTCAAAAGAAAACATTATATTGTAACCCTCTCTCTAATGTTATTTTTCAGATAATGTTGTTCATCTACCAAGCTTGAAGAATAATATAGGAGTGATGTTAAACAAATATGAAAAAAATTGTAACTTCCATTATTGCAACATTCAATAGGAAATGTTAAAATACTTACATCTAAATTCATCACTGAAATAAAAATGCAAATTTTGTTCTTAACTAAACCAAAGATTAAGAACCTGGATTTCTTGTGCTTGGAAAGACAATTGCAAAACCAATGGAGGATTCCCTAGTTGATGCTGACACTGAACAACTCTTGAAATATCGTCCACACCTCTGCTTCTCTTTTCCCAAATTTCTCCCCATGAAAATGAGACCTCTCCAAGTCAATATAAGGAGAAGAGAGTCGAGTTTCTCCATGACTTGTTGGTCAATGTCCCTTCCTACCATGGGCAGCAATTGTAGGGGTTACCAAGCCTCCTTAAAAGTTTTGATGTCCTCTTCTTCAACCTAGCTATGCATCTTGCTCTCCTTGGTCGAGGATTCCTGATAGCCTCCCTGCTCAGCTGTCTCATGCTACCCTTCCTCTCCCATGAAATAATTGCGCTATTTTTTTCATGTGTCCTCTGTCTTTCCTTATTGTTTGATGATATATTTTATTTCTTACAGGTTTGATGGAATATGGCCTTTGATAAAACTATGAGTGTTTTCTATTCTTTGTTTTAAATTGTTGTCATTTTAATAATGTAACTATCAACTATTTAATTTATAATTTTATTATTTGCTTATATAACTTAATTTATTTATTCACCTTTAGAAAAATTTAATTTATAATTTTATTATTTTCTTATATAACTCATTTCATTTATTCACCTTTAGATATTTATTTATTTTAATTTACCCCCTTCTTTCAAATACCTGAATTAAATCTACCAAATTGAGCATTGTTAAATAATCGAGATATTTTAAGTGAACCTATTGGCTTTACTTAGCCAAAACTAATAACTATAGCAATAATATATATATCAAAATCCTAGGTAGATTGAACCTCGGGGTGACGAGAACCATAGGTAAGGTCTAACTCTAGAATGACATGTCGTTATCTTTCTCTCAACCAACAAAACCACATAATCCGCCTCACTTTCCACCCCTGGTACCTGCATCCAATGACAAGTCTCAAACAAATACAACATCCAAATCATTAGTTCGTGTTAATCCAACATTTAATGCATTCAATAAAATAGCATAATAAGATTGATAAGCACGCTTAATAATAATAACATCAAAGTCCATAATTTTAATGCACACTCAAGCACACACACACACACACTTATATATGTTTGCATATTAAAGTTCGAAGTTCCACCCCAAGTCCAAATTACATCGGGGCTAGGGGTCATGCAAAATGATTAACAAAGTATCGAGGGGATATGACAATTGATAGTAGATAAACATGAAATAGGAGATGGATGCATGCAAGATCAAACAATTTCAAAAAATAAAAAAATAGATGTAAAAACATTCACCCAAATGAAAAAGTATTTATTATCAAAAAAGTCTTTTTAGAAAAGCTTCCAAAACTCAAACCAATGTACAATACAAGTCTAGAGAAATTTCAATAGCACATTTTTTTGTAAAATCACATAATCATAAGAAATATACATCACCAAATTATGAACCTATATATATATGCATGACCAAATACTACAAATCACCAATGGTTTCTAAAATTATGAGAGAAAATCATTGGCCGAAACAACACCAAAATCTCCATACAAATCCTACTGTCCAAATTAATAGGAGAAAATTTAGAAGTTTTCTCTTTCAACTAAAACACTCTACTTGTGATCCTATCCACCTCTTTCTAAAATTGTGAGAGAAAACAAAGGGTTCAAAACAACACAAAAATCTCCATACAGATCACAATGTTCAAATTAACAAGAGAAAAGTTAGAATTTTTTTCTTTTAACTAAAGCACTCTACTTGTGATCATTATCTCTTACTTTTTAAAACTATCTCCTAAATCCTCCTAAGGTTCTAGATCAAGACACTTTCAAACTTGATGTATTTGTTACATGGTTGACCACAATGTCTAAGTGAAATCAAAATTAAAAAACATAAAGTTTATCACACTACAAATGATATTTAATGTTAATCAATAAATCTCCCTTTACACAGATTTTAGAATAGCTAAGAAGATTCCAATAGTTAAGATAGCATTTGTAAATTTAAAGGTTATTTTTTTAATAGTATACTACTATTATTTGTGATCTTAATGTTGTTTTTGATAAAATAAGTAGGAAAGGGCCTTGAACATAGTACAAAAATTCACCATAAACAAAGTAGTGAAACAAAAAACACTAAAACAAAGGTGGCCACTAGGCCAAACCAAACCAAAAAACAACACAAAAATAGCAAAACAAAGACAAAACAAAAAGAGAATTCCAATCCTTTGATAAGGATCTCATAGTCTCCTCCCAACAAGAAGCATTCAACAATCTATCTCTCTCTTCTTGTGCTTATGTTTTGTTTCTTATTGATCTTCCTCTTGAATTTTTATTAAAATATGCTGACAGTTATCATTATTGAGACTCCTATTGAACTAAGAAAAAATAATGAAAATAGACATCTCGAGAAGAATAACTCTCAACTTATACTATATATATTAATTAATATTTATAATATATATATGCTAGTAAATATTCAGTAGTGAAAGACAACTAATTCAAAATTCTGTTCAATTTTGAGCAATAGTTTATGAAAGACACACACAATTACTTTGGTAGTGTTTTGTTCTCTACCGTGTGCATATTTTTATGACAGTCACAACAAGATATTCAATGTATGTTGATTGTTCACTTGTATGAGAAGTTCATAAATTTGTATGGCTGTAAGAAAGATTAAGCATAGATATATGCTGCAAATAATCTTCATTAACCATCAAAGTAGGTTGTTGTCTAGATTGTTTATCTTTGGTCATATGAGAGGTGGGGACTAATTTTCAGCTGGGTGAAAATGACTCTCTTGTGGACTCTTTAAGGAGTACGGTGTAGTTGTAATAGGTAATCTTGAATGGTTTTGGGGGATATTAGAATAGAAAAAGACAATAGTTGAGTGAAATTTCATCATAAGAAGTTATGTCACTGATTTTGATGTTGAAATAATTTCTTAAAAAGTTTTCAAGGGTATCATCAAGTGGTTCATCTATGTGGTTAAAATTTACAATTAATTGTGTAAGGAAGTCATTTGATTCAATGGAAAAAACATGATAAAGAGTGAAGAAAAAATAAAGAATTAGTGTATAAAAATATATTTTAGATGAAATATTAATAGAAGTTAAAAAGAAAAATGAAAAATTGGAGGAGAAGTTGAAGTGATTTGATGAACATTTTAAAATATTTTAAAATAAAAATAGTTCTCGAAAAGTGAACTATCAAAATTGAAAGAACAAAATAATCAATTCAATCAATTACTTTAAACATGTACTCAAAGGAAAAAAATAGCATTCAAGATTTAGACTTCACTATGTAATGCTTCATGTGATACAAATGATTTTTGTTTCATTTGATAAATCATTTGATAGACGTGATATAGCTAAATATTATTCAAATAAAGAGTATAAGGTTGAAGATAACAATGCGTTTGATTTGATGAATCTTATGATTGTGATGTCAACAATAAATGATGTTTTGCAAAGAATATTAGTTTTAAGATGATGAAAAAATGAATTATGATGAAAAATGTTCAGGAAAGTATGGACAAAGAATTATAGAGCTCATTAAATCAAATGTGAAGTTAAAAAGTAAAGGCCTCCAATATGTTGGGTAAACGAAATACAAATGATGCAATTTTCTCATTGTGATAGGTATTGAAGTAAAATGAAATGTGATGGGATATTCATCTTTGTACTAATTGTGGATTGAAGAATCATTCAAAAAAATTGTGCCGGGATAGAGAGTGGAATGAAAAATTTATGAAAGATTGTATATATATGAATTTTGGATGGATTGGTGTATCTAATTGGTAAAATATTACAAATATGCTAAAAAAATGATATAAGCATAAATATTTGAACAAAATAGTAGTCAAGCAAGTTTTGAATGTTTGAGTTGGGTTACTAATGATTGCTCGTTGTGATTGAAAGAAAGTCATTGTTTTGTTTTATATTATTAGTGAAAGGTTGTGGTCCAAAAGTAGATGGTGGAGAGAAGTTTTGTAAGACACAAAGAAAGATGTCATACAATTTGGAAGACTAAGAGTCTTCTCTGCTAACTATGTTAAAAAAATAAAATGGAAAGCCTTATGATCTCTTAAAAAGAGTACCTAACTTCTACATAACAATAAGTGTATTGGTGCTAAGTGGGTCTATAAAACTATGTATAATAGTGATGTTAGTGTTACAAGACATAAATCATAGTGAGTTGTAAAAAGCTTTAGATAGAGTAGTTTTGATTGGAAAGGTTGTTTGGATGACTACTTATAAGAATTGCCTAATTGCTCTTTGTAAATAATCAGTAGTGAGATATAGCCAATTCAAAATTCTATTCAATTTTGAGCAGTGGTGTATGAAAGGCATAGAAAATTATTTTGGTATTGTTTTGTTTTTTACTATTTGTCTAATTTTATTAATGTCACAACAAGATATTCAATGAGTTTTTTAATATGTTGATTGTTCATTTGAATGAGAAGCTCACAAATGTGTATGGTTGTATCTAAGAATAAATAGATTCAGAATCTTATTGAATAAATGTTGTATATTTTGTATGTTTTATAGTTGAGAAGCAGTCTTATTTAATGTTTAAAAATATTTTTGAAAATATTTTTCATTTTTTTTTCTTTCTAGAATAATATTTTGATTTTTTTCTTTTCATCTATGTTTTAAAGCACTCATGCTTATATTTTATGTGTAAAATTGTTTTTGATGTATCTATAAATATTCATACATACTTAAAGATGAAATAAAAGATTCATTATTGTATTGAAGAGTGATTGAATCTTTTATAATAATTTTTTTTTTACCATGTTAAATTTTTCATTCAAATATTAATAATTTTTACTTCCTATTTATATTATTATTTCCTCGAATAATACATACATTACTTCTATTATATAAAACTTTTAGACATCCTTTTTCTCTACAGATAACATTCATGTGAAAATTTAAGTCTGTGTTAGATGTCCTTAAAATTTTGAGGCAACTTAAACTGTCTGCATCTGGCTAATTGTTTCTCCCACATACTTCCACCACCTCTCTGCGCCCTCGTTCTTGCCAATCTTGATGTATTCCTAACAATATTATAGTCCATGTCAAGAGTACTGACGTCGTTTCATGACCGGCAAAGTAGAAAGTCTTACATTCATCAATGATTTCATCTGTAGTCAGGCTCGCATTACTCTTGAGATTGACTCACACCTGCTCCTTGCTCTCAGACATCATTAAACCAATCAGATCGGTACCATAACTGCCTGTTGTTTCCATTTCAGCAGTCTTTTCCCTGGCCTCTATAACTTGTCTTAAACATCTTTTTCCTTTCTCCAAATTCCGATGTTGCCTTGTCTTTGTAGTATGCAAAAACCTGATTAATGGAATCTCAGACGTTACGTATTCATGCAAGAAACCAAAAAAACTTATAGATTCAGCATCCTTCAGAATGTGAATAAACCCTCTTAAAGTACCAAGCCATTTATCCTATTGAATAAAATGTCTTCACGGGATTAAAACTCCTAGACATAAAAACACTACCAAATGCACATAATTCTTGAAGGATGAAGGCATTTGAGATGGGAAGATAGTTCAAAAAGAAGTGGCAGTCTCAACTGTAAGACACTCTTGAAAAACCTCTCCTGCAACCGTTTCAATACGGAGACACGAACACACTCAAAACAAAATTTTGACTGCACTCATGTGCAATTTAGAATTGACAATTATTGTGTCACAGAACTCAAATTTGTCACCTGTAGCCTGGAATATAAGCACTGCGAAGCAATTCGAATGTAAGAATCATTGGTTTCGTCTGCATATCAAAGATATGCTTTCCCTCTGTAAATCTGCCACCAAATGCTGCGCGGGCAATAATATCTGCTGTGAGATCGTGAAACTCCTTTTGTACTTCAATTTCTGATGCACCTGACGATATCGATTTCCTCCATTCATCCAACATTTGGCATTGCTTTTCACAATTGTTGGAATCATACTATGCAATTACAGAACTAGTATAATCAAAATGTATGTTTCTAGTATGACAGAACATATATATAAATATCAAAATAGAGAAGTATTTACAAGATAATATGCATACATTCTAACAGATCAGGTTTTTTCTTTTTGCAGAGTCATGTATCTGGGGCTCTAGGAAAATTCGCTGCCAGTAATTCATCATTCGAAAATTCACCGTCAACAATTTATTGTGGGAAAATTCACTGTCATGACAAAATTCACCTCATGAAAAATTCACAACCAGCAATTCGCGGCGGAAAATTCATTGCATTAAAAGATTGTGATTAATTTTCCATGGCGGTGAATTGCTGGTGGTGAATTTTCTTTGAGGTGAATTTGTCATGACAGTGAATTTTCTTATCATGAATTGTTGGCAGTGAATTTTCCGCCGTAGTGAATTGCTGACAGTGAATTTGCTGAATGCTATATCTGAAATATATTTAAGATAAAATTAAGTTCTGCATACTAGAACAAGATATCGCTATTCAAAAAGCACATTCTCAGTAGTATCTCAATTCAAGAGAACTAGGTCTACTCTCCACTGGCCACTAAATTAAATAAATTCATTTATAATATTATTTTTCTAGTTGCAAAGAATTCTGTCAAGGTCAGTACCGATAATAGAAATTGTACTAATTGTACGGTCTCCCAGGGATCTCTTTAACCTTGCGCTTAACACCACATAGAATCCTTCCTCTGCTAAGATTCCTTAAGATAAGTATTCTATTCTGTCTAATTGACCAGTGTCTTGCACTCAGATATAACCCTTCATCAAAGGTATGTCAACCCAGGGCATCAGGGGCATGTCCCTTAATTTGGCTTTTGGCTTTCCTCATGGGAAGCATCACTGGCTTGATTCTTCATCACAGATGGACAGGATGGATCGCAATTTAATTTGTTAAAAATCTTAAAACAGGCCCAAATAAATATAATTATGAAATAATATAAACAATGCAAAAAAACAGGGCAAAAGAAGAGCATAAAACAAAGAGAACAGCTGTAGAAAGTATAACAGTCTAACTTGTATTCCAAACAATCCAACAATTTATAATTGCAGTGCTGTTTGCAATGAACAGCTTCATATTTATAGTGGAGCTTGAAAACTTCTAGTAATCTAGAGACTTCTATAGCTGAGATGTTCTTTTTATGAACAGCTTCTAGCTGTTTCAATATTCTGAAAAATTCTTACATTCTAGAAACTTCTTTACATTCTAGACAATCTTACTTCCTAACAAAAAATGTGGCCTTAAGTAATATGACCTTGCACTAGACATCCTTAAGAGTGGCTTAAGGTTCAATACTTAAAAGCTTCTTAAAACTAATTCAATGCTATTTTAAAATGATTTTAATTGAGCTGTGATGAGATCCAGGGTTCAAACACTCACCAATGTTTGATATGATACCCAAATGCAAAATTTGGCCATGGAGGTATATTCTACGGGGTCATTAATTGGCCATAGGATGCTAGGGGATCTTGAAAACCTGGGGATTACACATAATCAAGGGAATCACCATGCCCCTGCAAACAGTAAAGGCCCAATAGTCTGTCCCAGAATTCTGCGAAAGAGGGTTTTATCCTTCTTGATTGGGTGTTGGTCCAACAGTCAGCGCTCATCAAAATTTTAGAAGATTGATGTGCAAAGTACATCTATGAATATTTATCAGTAGGAACTTGAGAGAATTCTTTCTAAAACATAATTCCATCATTTTGGTCCTAATTTAGAACATATATACAGACATTCAGTGCCTTACCTTCAAGACATCCTTATGGAAAGCAGGATTGATGATTTTCCTGTGCTGAGCCTATTTCTCACCTGTCAACCCCACAAGTCCCTGTCTAAACAGTTGTCTTGAAAGGGGATTACCTGGAAGCTTTGTATAGTTGTCAAATTGGTGGAACATATCTCCTTAATAAGCTCAGGATGAGGAACAACCAACCTGGCATGAGGTCCAAACCAGAAAATAAAATCCTGTCCTATATCACATATAAAAAGTTTATGATCAATAAGGTCTTCAGAATCCTACATATTCTTCCTAATCACTCGCTATTCTTCTTAATCAGCCACTATTGTAAGATCTAACAACACCCAAGTAAAACAGTCAATTGTACTAAGCAGGAATTCTACTACTGTGATTAATAAAACACCAGATGGTTAAAAATATGCAGAATACAAGTCTACCATAGGTTTTAGTCCACTGATGATAATAGGGTATAACTCGAGGGAATATGTCATGTGAGAGTGGCATGGGTTTGGATTTCTGTTCATTGATCATTCTGGATATATCTGGAGAATTCCCATAGAATAGCCTGTATGGAGGCCCCCTGATCTCTTGGGCTTCGAACAACCTTTTCACTTGCAGAGGTTTCCACCATATCGTTATTGCAAACTTGAGCAAAAACAAAACTAAACCAGCCCAAACAGGCGCCAAACCCCAAAATACCCAATCCATATTCCAGACGTTAATTCTTTGTTTATGAAAGCTTCAGATTTGCAGTAATTATGTCTAGTAGGATTCCGTCTGTTCTTGTCATGCCAAGAGACATTCTACAATGCCAATCTGTCATGGAATATCATATGTATTTATACTGAAAACTATATTTAAATTATATATATTCCACTTTTTAACTTACAGAACAATAATTTATTTGTAATATAGATTTAACGTATATTGATAAATATTCGTTGTAATATATAAATTGTGTTTCAGAGTTCACACTGCAAATTTGTGAGATGATCGATCTTTCAATATAAATCTTTTGAAATGATTAAAAAATTCTTAATAAACCAAACAATGAAGTTGCCCAAAACATTTCAAAATACAATGATCAGATCCGAAGTGCTTGGCTACAAATAGATAAAACAGCAATAAGTTTAAAAAACAAATAAAAATCATTACGTGGAGTTGAAAATAACACTTTGAAAGGACATCCCTCAAATGCTGAAAGAAATTTGAAGAATCTCTTGGAAAACTCCTTGGTTAAGCGCACTTGAGCTGGAGATATGGGTGACCTCTCGGGAAGGCCCAGTGCTTCACCTTTGTGAGCATCACCTAGATGTAATGAGTGCTAAGTGGACCATTCATTATCATGAGAGATGGGTTCTTTTGAACCACTACTCATGAAACATGGGTCAATGAGTTTGACTCGTAAAAGTAGACGGTTGAATCCTAATAGCAATATCACAATATCATGAATCTCTTGAAGTTCAAATTTCACATCCTAGTACAATATCATGAATCTCTTGGAGTTCAAATTTCACATCCCAGTGAGCTTGCTATTATTTTACTACGATAAGTTTTTTTTGTAACTCATGATATTTTATGGTGAGATTTTTAATTATATAGAAAATGGGAAAAAAATAGTTTATTAAATATATTATTTATAGGATAGAAATTGTTGAAATATTTTTTATTAAATAGTATTAGAAAGATAATTAGAATTAAAAAATGGTATATTATAGTTAATTTTTTTTCGGTTTGAAATTTATTAGAATTGAATTATATCATGTTTGAAAATTTGCATTTGATATCATAGTTGATTTAAAAATGAATGTATCTTAGAGGTTTCGATGGAATTGAAATATACTTGATAAAATTTGAAAGTTTTCATCATGAAAATGCAAGTGGCTCAATGGTAAAAAAATTCACTAACCACAAGTATATTCTAAGTTTGAATGTCACCCTATCCAATATTATCATTAATGTACCTATAAATTTATTGTAGAAACAAATACAATCCTCATTGCAAAGTAGCAATTTTTTATTTAAAAAAAAAAAATCTACATAAAAATGGTTAAAATGACTCTAATAACTCTTGTACAATATGCATACATAAACTACAAGCTCCACATTACATTGTTTAGTGATTTGAACTCTTTTAATGAATGCCAATTCATTCAAATATTTAGGAAATAAATGTACTTCCTTAATTACCACTTTTTACCAGGAATGTAACAAAACTACTCTGACTATTTGATCGTTGAAGATTGTAATAAAGACACAATTACAAGGGAAGATGAAATAGGAGGAATAAATACCATCATTTTAGATTCTAGCAAGAGAGAAGAGAGAGTCAACATGGAGGTTAAAATTAAACATGACATCTCTCTCCCTCTCTTGCGCTCTATCTCTCTCCTTCACTCTTTTCTTCCTCTCCTCATCCTCCTCTCTTTGATTTTAATTCCTCCCCCTTCCTGCCTCTTACTCCTTCCTCTTCCTCTTTCCTCTCCAAAACCTTTCTCCTCTCTCATCTCTCCTCCTCTTCGAATACCGACGATGTCTAGGGACTCGAGGAAGATAGAGACAAGTAGAGATGGAGAGGCAGAGAGAGGGAGGGCAGGATAGGGGAGAGGGAGGGAGAAGGAGGGGGAGGGAGAAGTAGGAAGGAGAGAGAGGTGGAGGAAAGGAAATGGTGGATAATGAAAGATAGTGATAAAGAGGGAGGGAGAGGAGGGATAGGTGAGATAGAGAGAAGTGAGAGGAAATGAAGGGAGGAGAGAATGGAGAGAGGTGAGAGGGAAGGAGAGAGAGAATAAGAAGGAATGAAGACACACACATGTAGATAAGGAACCTATTTTCTTGAAAGAATCACTATATTTTTTGGTTAAAGGGGATCTTAGCTATCCCAAGGCTTGATAATGTTTGTTCTTGATTGATTAGGTTCACTTACGGTTCGTTGTGCAATTATTGTTAAATATAAGGGGCCTAATAGTTTTCAAACTCTTTTAAGTTTCAAACAATTTGATAATATGAAGATTTAATAAATAGAATATTCATCAAATTTCACCTTTTAGTACTCCAAGTTATTTGGAAAGAAAAAACTACTAACAAATCAAATTTAAGAGGAGAATGGCCTAAGAAATCAATAGCTCCCAGTTATTATCCACGCATTCACAAAGAAATAACTAACCCAAAACACTAACTATTTTGTACTTCACGAGATTGCTTCACAACTTTATACAAAATAATACAAATTTTTTGAAGAAAATAATTGTTCACCACTGGAATAACATCAAAATGCACCCGAATTTGGCACAACAAATTGAATCTTCTGATAAGAGTAAACAACATATATAGTTATGCAAAAATTACTATTTGAAATAACCTTCAAATTGCTTTAGTATAATTAAAAACTCTTACTGTGAATACAAGTTTTTATGCTAAGAAATTGAGCAAAAACCATGACTTAAACATAAAATTGGTGATGTTCCAAATTTAGTCTAATTGTTTCAATAATTTCTAATTTGCAAAAAATAATAACACTCTACCTTTTATAGAATACAAGACAACATTAAATTAAAGAAAAGCACATGGATAAGAAAAAATAAGCCAATCCATAAACAACATGTGGCACAAGGGCATTAGTTTCACTTAGGATATAGTTATCCTAAAACTTGTGGGTAAATCCTATTAGGTTCTCCTAATCTTCAAAAGAACCACATGAACGAGCTACTGACACTTCCTTTCAAAATTCTCAATCCTAATGAGGAGTTCCACTATCGAGAAAAATACCCACTATTGGAAGTCAGAAAAAACTTGTAGTTTTTCCAATCGATCAAAAAACTATGTCTTCCTTTTCCTTGATTACCTACTATATCCACCTTTGGACATTTCTTGCATAGATTCATCTCATCCCTTTTTGAGCCTATATTCTTTGAAAGCCATTAAAACTCAACTTATGTCTTCCCTTGGGATATTTTACATCATTTTCCAACTAAAATTCAGTCATACATATTCTCCTATCATAGCCTATACCCTCTCCAGCTTTAGGGATTTCCCACATTATCTTCTTGTTGTAAAGAGCCTTGATTTTGTTACTAATTTTTTGCTTCCCGCATAAATTAGTGAAGTTTTAAGGGGAAATTATTTTCCGGTGTATAATAAATTTTGATCTTGAGACATATAATGAACCTTTGTTTTAAGAATGAAAAAGTTTTTTAAGATTTATTTGCTAGAATCATTCAAACAATTTAAATTGAATTGTTGAAAAATCCTAACAAAGCAACAAACATGTTTCATTTGGAAAACAAACATTCAGAGAAGTGAAGTAAACAAATGTCATTTTCTGCAATGTTTGTCATTGCTGATTATTAGAAAAGAGTTGTAATTCTAGAGTGAAGTATGCTGAGATTATTACTTCAGTTGATTACAAAACATATGCTTAAAAAAAAATCATATTAGTTGTTTCAGATTATGTGAATGAGAACAAGTTCAAATGGAGACACAAGCCATTACATACTTTGAAATAACTGATATATTAAAAGACATGTTTTTGTAACCCCACACAAGCCATGGGTGATGACTAAGTTGATTTAATTCAACAATAAGTATAAACCATACATTTGAAGATCAAACAAAAAGAAGAAAGACACATAAGAGGAAGGTCATGTCCGTCATTTCCTTAAGGGCTGATGTAGGGTTGACTCATTACTCTCTAGCTTGATCTTCAATGTCATCAATGTTTCCTCTTGCTCGAGAGTTCCAAAGGCATGCACTTGCAGTTAGTTGAATTTTTTTGTTAGAGCTTAGGGTATGATATCCAATTACATGCTTAAATCAAAAGATATATGATTTACAATTATTATGAAATTAAATCAACTAAGTCATTATCTCAGAGGTAAATGAAAGCTGCCAAATCATGTATCATGAAGAGATCATTAATTCATATTTTTCTAACTTGTTTGCATCATGTACAGATACAAGAAAAGTAATGTTGTTCATCAAATTACTACATGAGTGGTGGAAAATGTGGCTCCCATAAGGGTTGAGCGTAGCTCATATGATAGCATAAACAATATGAAGGAGAAGTGATCAAAGCCATCTATGCATTTTTTTTAAGATAGTGAATAGGCATACATCTATAAGTTCACAAAGAAATCATCAATGGATATTACAGTGCTCATAAACATCAAGAGCAAAGATAATGTTAGTGGGCTGTGAATTGGAAAACTAAGTACATTCATATAATTTTATAAAAGCATCATCAAAATGTATAATAGATATTGCTTACATCAGAAGAAATAGTAATAACATTGTCTTATTTCATTTTCAGAACCTTTGTAATAAAATATCAAATGCACAATAGCCATAACTACTTTAAATTAGTACAATGCAAAGGAAAGAAACAAATCGTTAGTGAACAAGTGTACCAATAAATTGATATCAGTGGAAATTAGTGCCATGAAGACATCATTAGAATATACAGTAGCATCATAAAGTAGAGGTACTCCATCTTGAATATTAAGTAAAAGCAGGAAAACATGAAAGAGAGATATTACTCAACAACAATAAAAGTTTCTCTTTCTTGTAATCTAAATATGGAATAAAATTTCTATTATGAAGTCACAAGATACATTGAAAGAGTGAACAAAAATAATCTTCATCAATTATGATAGTTTAGTCCTCTTTTCTTCAAGGCTAAGACAATAACAAATGGTGAGCACATAAGGTCTTTTATTTCTATTTGAAATTTAAGTACCCAAGAAAGGCCGAGTCAGGGCCATAATCTACAGATGGATAAATGAGAAAATGAAGCTTGAGTTTGAAAACCTAGATGGGTTTTGAGTTTCTTTTGCTAATTATTAGACTCATTTTAGATTTTAAAACAAAATATATAGAGAATAAAGTATTCTTTCCTCACGCTGTCATAAAATAACAAGATCTACAGGAAGAGAGTTTAGTTTCCACAATGCATAAAAAATCCACTTGGAGTTTTGTGTTTCAAGCTTAAGGCATTCATCTCAAAGGTTGGCCAGTGAGGAAATGATATCTCTGATTCCTACAATGGAGAACATGGCCACAACCTATATTAACATGGTTCTTTTTCTATAGGAAATGTTATCTTCTTTTTCAAAATGAAAAAAAATGAAGACAACATAAATATTCATGTTATCTCAAGATAACTCGATTTGGGGTTTTCCGAAAATGAAACTCAAAAGATAGAATGGATTAAGATTGCTTACCCAGTTGGCACTTCTTTTGTTTCTCCAAGAATCTTTACTTAAAAATGCTCTTTAAGAGCTCGAAATAGACTTATTCATGGCGACTAAGGAAAACACAAATAGAATACATAAATTACACAAGAGAAATATATCATAAAAGTGTTTAAGCCACAACTTGGGAGATTTAATTAGCTTCAAAATGGAAGAGAAATTTTCCAGATTTGAAATAGAAATCAAATTTAACTTATGATTTTTCCTTAAATCTCCTTAAATCTGCAAGAAAATGGCTTGAATATAGAGATTTCAAGTAAAACTCAAGCTAGGGTTTTCCCCATGGTGGCAGTGCTTCCTCAAACAACAAGAAGAATGAAATGAAATGAAATATTTAGCATTTGTTTTAGGGCTTGAAACCCTATGGGTTCATTGGTAAGTCAAAAGGAATTTTTTCCTTTAGCTTTTTCAAAAAAATCTCTATTCATTTGCTAAGGCCGTGGCATTTTCATGCCTTAATTATTTCAAAGTGTCATTTTGATATTGCATTAAGAATTTTTCAAAGTGTCATTTTGATATTGCATTAAGGATTAATCATATAAATATTTTGTATTTGGCTTAGTGATTTTTTTTTTTTTTTGCATTTATTTCAAAAATGTAAATCTTTATTTAAGTGATAATTATAAGTCACTTTAAATAAATGATATTTGAAATGCAAAAATAGAGATACAATAAAAGTGTTATAGAGTGCAATTTTAAATGATGAACTAAAAGGGAGTTATAATGGGGCTTTGAAACTTTGCATGAATCTTGGAGATGATTGGAGAAATCAATGCCAACATGTGGAGTAAAATCAAGGATTTTGAAGCACTTAATTGAGAGTTCTACTTCAGTTAAGGACTCCAATTGATGGAGCTTTAGTCAAGGAGCAATTTGAGGAACATAACTCCTTGATTCAATCAGTTACAAACCTATTTTGGAGGGGTTTTTAATTGCATACAACCCATGAGGTTGTTTTAAGTTTCAGAACTCTTTATACATATTTTGAGGAGTTGCTTTCAGTTACATGCCTGATTTGAGGGAGAGGATGGACAACACATCATTTCTTGGAGCCAAAATTCAAAATTTGAATTTTTGGAACCTTTTCTATAAGTCTTATTTTCTCTCATTTCTTTCTCTAGTTCTGAGTTTGGCAGCTGCTGTGGAAAATTATTCATTCTTTTTAACTTATTTCTTATGAGATTTTAGATATTTTGTAGAGCATTTTTCCTTAGAAGAGAGTCCTAATTTTTCAATAGAAGAAGCTTGTTTCCTCATTTTTCTTTTGTTTTAGTATTGATTAGTGAATGATTTGATTAAAATACTGTGTTCTCCTTTATTTTATCAAAATTCCTTCAATATTGGATGCAAAAGGTAGCATGCTATAATGCAGGTCTGTGAGTGTGTTTCTCTTTTCATTGCATCAGAATTGTGAAAAAATCCTTGTTTTCCTTCTTATGAGCATTGAAAAGACTAAAGCCTTTCATTAGAAACACTTTTGCAAGCATGTGCAACTAAGTTATGAGATATTGTAGTTTCTTAAATTGACTAGATTTGTGATTTTCAAAAGCATTTTCAGGGTTATATATTTGGTGTATTAACCATTAATGTTAAGTTCATTTTGTCAAGCATTATCCTTCTTACGTTTTTCTTTGTCAAAAGTCATAATTTTTAAGTTATCAAAAGAGGAGCCAACCCATAACTTGGAGGTCTATTCTCATTATAGGATACCCATAGCCTAAGGATAGTCCAATGTTGCACAGGATTTTGGAGTTTTTAAACTTGTTTTAGGTTGAAATCCCTGTGTTAACAGGTCTATTTTCTCTTCTCTTCCTAGCCCCTATTCTTCTTCTCTAAGTCTCACACCTGCTACATTCCCATCTTTATTTTCAAGATGACTCTCCTATGTGAGTGTTTCATGTTGTTTTGGGACATTAAGGTTTTTAGTACCTTGAGTTTCTTCATCCATGGCTATAATGGGTTAAGTAGCTTGAAATTTATTTGGGCTTTATTCCTTGTTAGGTTCAGGCAACTGCTCTTTAGTTGTGTCGTTTCTAGTTTCTATATGTTGAGGACGGTCCTCAATTACCTTAGTATTAATTATCTCTATCTGCATCTCCCTTTCCTCTTCATCTAGGGAAATGAGCATCTGAGAGACTTTACCTAGTTGTTCTTCTTAGAATTGGGACTCTATTCTATCACTTCTTTTGAAAGTTCCACCTCTTGGGCAAGTAAATCCATTTTAATTCTTGGACCTTCAACAATGTCCTAGTGCATTTCCTTTTCAAGTTCCTTTTCAATAACTAAAATTAGTTTTGGTATTGTCTCTAGTCGTTGTTTTCCTTTCATTTGTTTTGTCTAGGTTAGTCCACTTCTCCATTTCTTTCATGTGGAGATCCATTGTTATATTAGGCTCTTCTTCCTAAAGAGAATATGCCTCTCACATGGTTTTCCTCATTATAGAAGTCCCTATTGAAGGAGGGGAAGTAAAAATTGTAGCTATTGGCTGAGACATTGATCATCTCATTTGGGTACATATACCTATTACTTTTCAATTATTTCCTCTAGGGAGAGATATTCAGCCGTAGGTAATGTAACTAATGATGATGCCCCTACTGATGCTTTTAGTAATTTTTTTGGGATACGCTGACCTCCCTGTTGGTGTCATCTGGTTGGGGTTTCAACAATTCTTTCCTTACCCTCTTTGAGAACCTTAATATCCATAATCTTCCTTTTCTTTGTAAGGCAGCCGTCATATCCAAAATCATCAATTAACTTTTTCTTTCTCTTTCTCCAGGGTGGGTATGT
Organism: Sequoia sempervirens; assembly: GCA_007258455.2. Taxonomy (NCBI): domain Eukaryota; kingdom Viridiplantae; phylum Streptophyta; class Pinopsida; order Cupressales; family Cupressaceae; genus Sequoia; species Sequoia sempervirens. The sequence continues at coordinate 333,157,409 of VDFB02000015.1, read as the reverse complement.
GATCACCACTCCATTGGACTTTAGCATGTGGATATTTCTATCAATCCAAATTTGACTAAACTCAATTACTTGCCTAGATATTTCCTCTAATGATGTGATCTAATGATGTTTCCAATCAATATCTTGAATGTGTTGATAAAAAATCCTATTGAATTCATATATGGGATTCATGACCTCTCCATCATCCTTATTTATTTTCAATGGGACACCATTTTTTCCCATATTCATCATCTGGTTCAATGTCAACCTCTAATATGATCCTCTCCTAGCTTCACATTCATTCAGACAATCATTCCAATAGTCTTCTAGGGGAGGTACATGAGCATACCTTTTATTGATGTGTTTGGAAAGTCTTCCAATTGGATCATACTTAGCCCTAGGAAATTTGAATTCTTCAAATCCAAATACCAACAATTCATTCTTTGCAAGCTCGACATTTTTAGTTGATCCATAATAAAGGGAAAATATTCCAATTGGATCATACTTAGCCCTAGGAAATTTGAATTCTTCAAATCCAAATACCAACAATTCATTCTTTGCAAGCTTGACATTTTTAGTTGAGCCATACTTTTAATCTCCTATAATAAAGGGAAATCTAATTTGTACCTTCTTATGATCTTGTAAGAAAGCATCGTGGGACTCCATTACTTGCCTTGTAAAATCCAACAATACTATCTTGTTTGTAGGGTATTTAGGTAACATGTAATGATTACCTAAGAATCCTTCCATTCTGATATAGGTGACCTTTAGGAATTGGATATACCAACACCCATGAGGGGTGATAGCTTCATGTGAAAACATTGAGACTCTTTTGGCTTTGTCCCCTTCCATAGTTTGGATTACCTTCATTGAAAATACATCATTAATGCTCTAATAATGTTTTAGGTATTTGTTTTCCAAATATCAAGGGGTAATGGTGATAAACCAAAATTTTCCCTAGATTCTTTCCCAAGGTCCCTATCATATTCAAACCTTGAATATTAGCTTTCACTTCACATGAGTATACTATGTACGAAGACATAAAGAATAACCCTGATGATTGAAAAATTTGGATACATTCACACAATTTATCATTGATATTTTTAGCCTAGTGTATTTTATCTAAGCCATCCTTTACATGTCTAATAATTTCATACATCCATATTTTGAACCTACTGACATCTCCATTACCCACTAACCTGTTTAGCAGTGTTATGTCCTAGATATAAGAAATAAATCATTATATGAGCATAAAAGGACAAGGGGGATGGTGCCAACATGGGCACCATGTGAAGGAAGAAAAGAGACTACAAAAAATAAATGAGGAATGACATAGGGAATGGTAGAAGTAACGAACGTGCATTTATTGAGGAATGACATTCCTTCCCTTGGCCATCATATATGCTTATTCTTTCAAAATTTTCAAAAAGTTTTAAAAGGATTCATTGATGTCTTATGTATTATCATCTAGCTTGGAGGCAACCTGAATAGGCTTATCTTTTCTTTTTTGTGACTATCCTACAACATAGATTACAGTAGCCATAAGACTATATGCTTGTTGAATGGCCTCTAATCATACTAGCCATACCTATTAGCGTTGTATTTTATTTGATCAAATTGTCATGTATCATCTATGGATTTTTTTACTATGTATATTATTTTTCTCTATTTTTCGTAACATGTTCGTTTGCACCTAACATGTTTGTGGTGATATTGCATTCAAATTTGTAGGATTGAACACTCATGTCCTCTTTGCATTCTAATTTAGCTTCCTCACATTTAGTATATTGGAACGAAGGTTTGCTTCCTCTTCATCCTAGGTATATTCTCTTCAATCTCTTTCTACTTTAGCTCACACACATTTAGATACATATGCTCACTCAAGTGGGGAAAAAATGTTATGGCATAAAAATTGTGCCCTTAAACAATTTCACATAACATCAACCTTCACTTTGGCCTACTAAGATGATAATGCAAAAACCCACCTACCTAGCCTTCATTTTCATCCTTGCCTTGTTATTTTCTATCGATGGGAAATTTTTGTTTGGGATTCTTTCATGTCACACAAATGTATGCATGTCATGTGAATGTCCTGATAGGATTCCCAATCTCAAGTGGCCATTGGGATGTTACACTACCTCTTGATTGCGAAGTGTAATGCCTCTATAGTCATAGGCACACTTGAGAATGTCTCTTTGGCATGTAATTTGACCATTTTATTCCCTCTCATTTTATTCTATTATATTATAACAATTTGATCTCACATTCTCCCATTCTAACACTTCATTCTCATATTCTTTTTGATCTATCTCTCTTCTTGCAGCTCTACAACTTCCATTATTGTAGGTTCAAGCTCTCTACATCATGTTCTTGCAAGTTTGTCTCAAGTATTCAAAGCATTTCTCTTCTTCTTGACTTCACCAAGATCATTGGAGGGAGGGTAACATCTACTTTCATTGCATTATCATTCTTTTTTCTTAGCATTTTTTTGTATTGCATATTCTATGTCTTGTCTTATCATTTATTTATCTATATTTCTATATTGTTGAGTATTTGGCTATCCATGGAGGTGGAAACACCAAAACGAGGGTTTGACTATGATAAGCCCTAAAAAGCATCCCAAAAATCTTCCTAATTTTGTGTGTAGGTTTTTCCGTGAGGAGCTTGTAGGAGGCTGGATGTACCATGAGTTAATCCCCTTTCTTCTACTAATCATTTTTCTTAATAGTTTATTTACTTGTTGTTTAAGAATTTTTATTGTTGTGCTTTCCTACATTTTTATCATTTTGTTTAGATTAGTAAAACTATTATACTTTAGCTTTTAGGTAGTTAGTAGATCCCAAGTTTCTCTAGTAGCTAACTTTGTCTTTGGTCTGTACGAGATGTCAACACACCACATAGATGCCAACATGCCAAGCTATCATCCTTGGTCCACACTTTCATCCTCTGTTGGAGAGCCTATCTGTTTATCTCTTGAGACCTCTAAGATTTGTTCACTTATATTTTGAAGTCTCTTTTCCACAAACATCCAAAAAACCCAAAAACATAGCATAAACACTCCTTTAACTATCACCCATCACTTGATCTTTTTCCCTTGAGGTAATAAAAAGTTATTCACTCCCTATAGACTCTTCCTTGTCCTAGAGACTCGGGAGAAGCAAATCCTGTCCATTATAGATAATATACAAAAGCTACATTGTCACCTAAGGTTATTGTTAATGACCATGATCCTATCTTTACTAATCAATTTTGAATATATTTATTTTGATGTTTGTGCACTCAATTGCTTCATATTTCTTCATACCAATGGGAAAGTTGGGATTGTTAATAAGTTTTCAAGAAATGATATCAACATTGTTTCACTTCAGATAAACAATCTTAATGGGTAGATTAGATACCACTAGTAGAATGGTGGTATAACACTTCCTTTCCTAGTTCATAAAAAAATGTCTCCATTTATGAAACTATATGGATATCAATGACCTTCCATCACATTATCATTGAAGGTCTCTCCAAGAGTTCAATTAGTGGAGGAACAATTGCTTCATCAACAATAGGTACTCTTAGGACTCAAGGAGAATCTATCCATGACACAAAATCGAATGAAGAAACATGCGAACCAACACCATAATGAAAGAAGTTTTAAAGTTTGGGATTTGGTCTTCTTGAGATTGTAGCCTAATATGAAAATTTTATTGAAGCAAAAATAAAGGAACAATAAGTTATCTTTGAAATACTATGGCCCATACCAAATCATGAAAAATATAGGTAGTGTTACCTACATGTTTGAATTTCCACCAACAACAAAGATACATCTAGTTTTTCATGTTTTTTACTTGAATCTAAGGAAACTGGGCATAATATCCCTATTTAGACAATATTTCCAGGGCTTGATGAAGAAGGAATAATCATATTTGAACCAAAACTCAATCGTCAAACACACACAAAGAAGATAAGGAATATAATACTAACTAAGTAACTCATCCAATGAGAGAATTTACAATTAAAGATGCCACATGGGAGGATGAAAAGTTCATTCAAAAGTATCAACACTTGATTAGCATTGAGGAGAATGCTTCTCTAAAGAGGGGGGCATGCTACACCCTTAATATTAGTGTACATAGGGTTATGAATAGTCAACTTGTGACTATATTAACTCTTAATTAAGTCATATTATCATAATTATATTATTAATTAGTTAATAAGATCGGTCTAAGGCTTATATAGGGTTATCTAATTCCTCATCCAAGTGTTATCCTATACATAAATAAGGTGTATATAGGAGGTATCAAGTCTTATTCCATCATCAAATTGTTAATTTTGTTTTGATTAGAGATATTGGAGGTTTCCCCCCTCAAAGTGGCTTGTTATTCTTAGTTATTATCAAGTATTTAAAAAATATTTATTTTTCATATTCTTCTATTGTGTATGGTATTTAATAATAGTAATACACCATTAAATCAACCTAATTGATTTTTTTGGCAATAAATATAACACAATTCTTCTAGGACCATGTGGAAAATTGTTTGGAAGAGTATTTAATCCTCACCATATTTTTTCTTTTTTTCTTTGGTTGAAAATTTATAATAAATTTCTATCAAGAAAATAATTAGAAAAGGGGGTGAGCCAATTTTTTTTAAATGTATTATGTGTGATAATGCAAATGGATTTGAACCACACCTTCTTCTTGACTACTTGTTGAATTTGACATACATGGAAAGGGTGGAAAATTAAAAAAATTCTTGGATCATGCATGTGTCTATTAAGTCACTTCTAAAGTGGAAATTTACCTCCAAGAAAAGGTTCTTATTTTCTTATGGAATTTGACTCCAATGCTTTTCTAGAGAATATCACTCAAAATTTGTGAGTACCTTCAAGAAAATTACTTTAAATATGATGCAACCGTTTCTCGACTACGGTTGACCAACTGTTAATTTAGTGTTGGTCTATTGTTGATTGACTTCTAGTAGTCTTTGCAGGAGTTAATTTAGGAGTTGATTTTTTGTTTCTTATAGTCTAAGTTGTAGGAGTTGATTACTTTTTTTTGGATTGTTGTTACTTTAAAGTCTTTGTAGGAGTTAAATTAGGGTTTTTGGTGGATAGTTGATAATGTAGGAGTTGGTTTTTGGAGAATGCAATGATTAGGTTATGAATAATGAAAACAAAGTATCCCCATATTTTCTTTTGTTTTTTGTTCTATTATGCTTATTTCCTCTATTATGCATAGGGTGAGTCTATTGATTTACAAGATTTGAGGATTTTTCTACATTAGTTTGGTATCAAAGTGCAATTTTTTCTTGTGCTTGTGACCATCCTAATTTTTAAAAAAGGGGTAATCGATTTTGAATCAAAGCTATGAATCGATGAGGTCACAAATAGGGACCTCATCCCAAATTTAAACATTCAAAAATTACACCATAGTGGGGTTTGAACCTTGATGACAAGAAAACATCGCAACAACTTAACCATCATACCATTCAGCTATTGGAAGAGCCATCATGCTACTCAGTAGTAGTTGTCTCTATTTTTTTTCCTATGAACATCTTTGTGCTTTATGTGTATTCAATTGAGAAGAGTTCACAACATGGGAAAATATAGGGACCAAAGCATGATAGTAGCTCTCTAATGAGTATGAGAAATTGTGTAGGTAGAATTTTATGTGCTATTCATATCCATGTGAGGAAACATGTAGGTGTATTAGTATGTTTGAATTTTGGTTGTGTAGTAAGAAAAATAAAATGAAGTTATATCATGATGTGACAAAGATGATAATTAAGTTGGAATAAAAAATAAGACAAATGTGGAGGAAAAGGTAAATACTAGAACAAATGATGAACAAAAATAGCTACAAAATTTAGAGTACGAGTTTAAGGAATTATGATGGATGTTGGAGGAATATGATACATGCAATCATAAAAAGGAAAAGAAAAAGAAATTTACAATGAAGGCACTAAAGAGTTGTGAGAAGGTGAAAAAGAATGATGAGGTTAAATACTCATCTTGTGAGTGAAAGATATATCTAGAGAAGAAAGTCATAGAGAAAATGATTAGCCAAGAGATAGACCTTTTAGAATAGGGAAAAATTAAATCCCTTGAAGAGTTGGCAAGAATATTAGTGGATAAAAGACCTTTAAATATGATTTTCCAAGAGTTCCAGAAAGAAGAGAGGGATATAAAGGTTGAAGGTGAAGATATGGATGAGCTAGATGAAGTTTTTGAATTGTGTTACCCTGAAAAGGGGAAGGTATTGTAGATTATAATACATGAGGAGAAGAGTTTTAAGACTACGATAAAGAGGAATGCAGACTATCACAAGAAGAGACCCTAAATGTTGTAGAAGTGGAAGTGGTCCACAATAGAGAGGGAGCTACAAGGATGATGAAGATATTTGGGAGCTAATAGAAACACAAGATAAATACCAATTTTTTTTACAGAAACAAAGATAAAAGGCACACTAGGGAATTTAGAAATATGAGTTTTTAATAATTCCTTTAAATAGAGCTGTCAGTACTCTTTCATTCATACATTCATGCCATCATTCGTTCATAAAAAAAAAGAGTATTAACCACAAAAAACATTTTCAAAATAGGGCCTTTTTCCAAGAGACAAAGGAAACTTCTTGATGCACACCCAAAAAAGAAGTATCATATTTCTTTTACAAAATAGAGTTGAGAGAAGTTTCTCAAATATGCCAATGAAAGAAGAGTGTAGAAGAAGATAGAAGTGGGAAGAATGAAGAAGAAAGTAGGAGGGAAGAAGAAATTAATGTGATTGTTGAGAAGATAGACAAAAGAGGCAAGGGAGATTAAATATGCTAAGCTGGAACACCATGTTAGCCAACACTCCCCCTTAATCTTCACTACCATGTATGTCTGATATTCCAATTCCTTCTTGGAGATGCTAAAAAAATTTCTTTGCAAGTGGCTTGGTGAAGATGTCTATCAGTTGTTTGTTGGACCTGCAAAACTCAATATATATGTCACTACTGTTCACCAATTCTCATATAAAATGATATCGTGTACATCTATATGCTTGCTCCATTTATGAAAAGCATGATTTTTAGATAAGGAAATTGCTGAATTATTATCACAATAAATTTTTTTAGGTTCTTCATGTGGATGCATCAAATTTGAAAGTACTCTTCTCATCCATATTGCTTGAGAAGCTGTTGATGTGGCTGCAACATATTCCACTTCAGCTGATGAGAGTGTGACAAGTGGTTGGTTCTTTGGTGCCCAAGAGATAGCACTCGATCCAAGATGAAAGATATACCTTGAAGTGTTTTTTCTATCATCCTTGCTACCTCCCCAATCACTCTCCATATATCCAATTAGTTTGTAGTCATTTGAATGTGTACAAGATTCCAAAATTCATTGTTCCAGCTATGTATCTTAAAACTCTTTTTCCAGCTTTCCAATGTGATTCCTTTGGTTTTTCCATGAATCTAGAAATGAGACTAGCCCCATACATGATATCCAGTCTTGTGGTAGTTAGATAAATAAGACTACCAACTAATCTCTTGAATAAAGTTGCATCAACACTAGGAATTTTGTCATCTTTGCTAAGTTTTAAATCCAATGCAACAAGTTTAGGAGCTGGATTTACATTTTCCATTTTAAATCTTTTCAATAAATCATTAGCATAATTGCTTTGACATATAAAAATTCCTTGTTCATTTTGACTTACCTCTATACCAAGAAAATATCTCACGAGTCCCAAATTGGTCATATCAAATTCGTTTTCCATGGCTTCCTTGAATAAATTAATTGACATGTTACCTATGAATATCAAATCATCTACATACAAGCATACTATCAAGATTTCTACTCTATCATTCACTTTGACATACAAAGTTGGTTCATTGCCACTTGTTAAACCCATTGTTCACAAAATAAGAATCTATCCTATTGTACCAAGCTCTAGAAGCTTGTTTCAAACCATATAGTGGCTTTTTTAGTTTGTATACTTTGTGTTCTTCTCACAAAACTTCATAACTGGGTGGCTATTTTATGGACACTTCTTCTAAAATGACATTTAAGAATGCTGATCTAACGTCCATTTGATAAACCCTCCAATTATTTTGAGCTACTAAAGATAAGACCATTCTAATGGTATCTAATCTTTCTATAGGTGTGAATGTTTCATTGTAGTCTATACCCGACTGTTGTGTGAAGCCTTTAGCTACAAGTCTTGCCTTGTGTTTCTCTACTTTTCTATCAACATTATACTTTGTCTTGTAAATCCATTTAACTCCAATCACATCCTTCCCTTTAGTAAGCTTTACTAGATCCCAAGTTTGATTCTTTTCAATTGATCGAATTTCATCATCCATGGTTGCAATCCAATTGTCATCCTTAATTGCATATTCAAAATAAATTGGATCAACTTGTGTTAAAAATGAAAAATTAGAGCATAAATCATCATTTTCAGCCTCTTGTATTTCATCATATATCTCCCTTAGACTTCATGTATTCTTTGAAGTGTTTATAGACCTTGATCTTAGTGATGCAAGTGTTGGATAAGAAGACTCACTACTATTATTACTTGTTGGAGTAGTTGGATTTGGAGTGGTAGGTGCCCTAGAAGGTATTGTAGGAACATTTGCTTGTGTGATAGGATTCCCAACTTGAGTTTCATTTTCTTCATTCTCTTGTGGAACACTAGCTACAACTATAGTTGTTTTGTCTATGTTGCCATTCCATGCTTCTTCTTCAACAAGCTCAACATCATGACTTATTATCAACTTCTTTGTGATAGGGTTCTATAGCTTATATGCCTTGGATTTTTCACTATATCCCACAAATATACACTTCTCTCCTTTATCATCTAGTTTTTTTCTCAACTCCTGAGATATCAATGAGTACGCTACACATACAAAGACTCTCAAGTGTGCTATGTTATGTTTCCTTTTGCTCCAAGCTTCTTCTAGTGTTTTATTTATCACTGCTTTTGTTGTACATCTATTTAATATGTATACTAAACATGCAATCACTTCAACCCAATATTCATTTGGTAGATGTTTTGCTTTTATCATACTTTGTGCCATTTCCATGATTGTTCTATTCTTTCTGTCAGCTACTCCATTTTGTTGAGGAGTATACCTTGTTGTAAATTATTTCCTTATGCCATTTTCTTTGCAAAAATTTTAAAAATCATTTGATATGTACTCTCCACCTTGATCAGTTCTCAATGTTTTGATATAGTATCCACTTTCTTTCTCAAATTTTGTCTTGAACTCCTTAAAAAAAACAATGCATCTGGGATTTGTATTTCAAGAAATAAACCCATACTTTTCTACTGAAGTCATCAATAAATGTCAAGAAATAAAGTTTACCACCTATGGATGGTGTTTGCATAGGTCCACAAAGGTTTGAATGTACACTATCTCAAGTGGATGTTTTTCCCTATAAGACTCCCCAATTGGAATTTTTTTCCTATGTTTCTTTGCCAATATGCAGCTCTCACATGTTGTTTTAAGTGGCTCTTTTGGTGGCAATCCATATACCATTCTTTTCTTGTACAATAGCTGTAATCCTTTGAAATTTAAATGCCCAAGTCTTAAATACCATAGCCAAGATTCATTTTTTTATGAAGCTTTAAAAGTTAACTCAACAACCTTTTGCAATCCTTGTGGCTCTAAGAATAGCTCACTTTGGATTCTAAGTGGAAACATCCTATTTTTTGTCATCTCAACTTTTGCAATTAGCCTATTGCTTGGTTTCTTGTCTAGAATCATACATTCACCATTTTCAAAGTATATTCTATATCCTTTTTGCACTAGTTTCCCAATGCTTATGAGATTATGTTGCAATATAGGGACATAGTATACATTAGAAATATGCTTCTCCTCACCTTGCTTAGTTCTTATGTTAATTGACCCTTTTCCCATGATTGAAACTCATTGATCATTCCCCAATTTTACTTCTAATTTTACTGAATCATCCATTGTTGCAAATATCTCCTTACTCCCACTCATGTGATTACTACAACCACTATCTAAGAACCATACTATTTTGGAGTTCTCTTGTGCTACATTGCATGTTATCAATGTGGTGTTTGTTCACTAGTGTTGGGCTGGTTTGAACATTTGTAAAATATGCCTTTTGCTTATTCATGTCATATTGTCTTTTTCTACATTTAGATGCAAAATGCCCAAATTTATTGCAATAATGGCATTGGATGTTGGATTTATCATACCTTTCTCCTTGATGATGGTTGTGAGAATGACTACTCCCCCTTCCTCTTGTTGGTGTAAAATGAGCATGTGGGCTTGATGCTAGTCTTCTACTCTCAATTTGTGTATTTTCTCTTCCTCCTCTTGGTGTAAAACGTCCTTCACCTCTGCTATAATTTGATTTGCCTCTTGTTCTACCAAATGAAAGCTGGGTCTTGAATACATTTTCCAATGATGATGTTCCTTATCAATTTAATCTTTGCTCATGTACTAAGAGTGATCCCAATAATTCATCTATTGATAGCCGAGTAAGATCTTTGGCCTCTTGAATAGCTATTACAACTGGATCAAAATTTGTAGGTAGGCTTCTAAGTAATTTTTTTACAATCTTTTTATCTTCAATGGTTTCTCCATAGGATCTAAGTTCATTTACTATTGCCATTATATGAGTGAAGAATGAATCTATTGAATCTGTATCCTTCATTTATAGATTTTTAAAACTCCTTCTAAGAATTTATAATTTTTATATTCTCACTTTGTCTATTCCTTGGTAAGGAGTTTGCAAACTTTCCCATGCTTGTTTTGATCTTATAGCAGCTAAAACTTTGGAAAAAATTGATTCTTCCATTGCCTGGTAAATGATAAACAATGCCTTAGCGTCCTTCTTCTTGTTTTCCTTTAACAAATCCTTCTCAGCTTGTGTATGATCCTGATAAGATTGCTAGTTTGTTGGTTTAGGGAACCCATTTTCAACCAATTCCCAAACATCCTGGGAGAAAAATAGGGTTTTCATTTTTATGCTCCAATTGTCATAATTTTTTCCATTAGAGATCGGAATTTGTAGTTGTGCAATACTTCCACTTGTTTCTGCCATGATTTTTGAAAATACAATTTTGCCTCTGCTCCTTGTTATACTTTGTTTCCTTTTCCAATCTCTTCAATCTTACTTTTCTTTGTAGTGCCTTTTATATGATTAAGACCCTAAAATTCTTCTTGGCATAGACTTCTTCAACAACTATGATTCCTAACACTGGAAAATCTAGGTTTTTGTTGGGTGTGTTCACTCCTCACAAGTCTCCTTTGTTTTATAAACTACAATTTGTTGCTTTGACTTTAATGCAATCTTTTATGATCTACCTTTTTTGATCATTTCTCAATTTGCAACCAAAACTTCACAAGATTTATTTGTTGTGGCTTTGATCTCCTTAGATTTGTCGCCCAATAGAAATCAACGACTCCTCCTTGTTTGGTGTCTTGCAACTATAATCTCTAGAGTTGTAATCTTCACTTTCTGATGGCAACTACTATAGTCAAACACCCACTCTGAGAAACCCACAATTTTTTTTCATATGACTAGCTCTAATACTAGTTTGATAGAAACACAAGATAAAGATCATAAAAAATTACAGAAATAGAGATAAAAGGAACACTGGAGAATTCAACAATATGAGTTTTTATTAATTCCTTTAAACAAAGCTACCAATGCTCTTTCATTCATACATTCATGCCATCATTCGTTCATCAAAAAATAAATTATTAACCAGAAAAGAAATTTTCAAAATAGGGCCTTTTTCCAAGAGACAAATGAAACTTTTGGATGCACATCAAAAATAGAAGTATCATATTTCTTTTACAAAATAGAGTTGAGAGAAGAAGTTTCTCAAATATGCCAAGGAAAGAAGAGTGTAGAAGAAGATAGAAGCAAGAAGAATGAAGAAGAAAGTAGGAGGGAAGAAGAAATTAATGTGGTTGTTGAGAAGACAGACGAAAGAGGCAGGGGAGATTAAATATTATGAGCTGGAACACCACGTTAGCCAACGTGAGCCCCATATGTGATGAAGTCTTATTAGTTTTTGAAAACAACCAATCATAAGTAGCTAGAATAATATGAGAAGATAAATGAATGTCTAGTGAATCCCATGATTAATGGAAAGAGAGAAGAAATGGATCATTTCTTTCATGGAGAAGAAATGAGGATGATTGAGAAAGAGAACAAAGACATGTTCATTGGTGGCATAAAAGAGGACAATGCAAAAATTGAGTTTTTTTGTGAATAATATCACATTGAGCTAGGAAATGAAGTCCACCTCACAAAATATAAAATGGAAAAAATTCCTTAATGACATAATGCAAAGAAGGAGGATGAACTTATGGGAATTTTTTATTCCCTTAACTTTATTTTTGTTTTTAATGATTTATGTGTAGGTGCAATGGGACATGGTATGAGTGATGCAAAGAGCAATGTTGATTTTCAGTGGAGGAGGACTACTAAGCCTTCAAGTAGTTGGAAAAAGAGGAAGGGATTCAATAGGTAGAGGAATGGGATTTTTATTCCAACAAGAGATTGTAAACAAAAAAAGAAAAAAATATGATGATTTGCAAAAATATCTAATTTGGTGGAAGGGAACACCATGGCTTGGTCCTTCAAGTCAAAAGGATGGTTCTACCATCTATTTCAAATTCTTAAGTACATCAAGAAAAATCCATTATATGACTCTAAATTTGGAGGTTCAGAAATTCTAAAAGATGGGGAGGATGATGCAACTATTTCTTGATTGCAATTGACCTATGATTAATTTAGCGTTGATCTATTATTGATTTGCTAAGTAGTATTTGTAGGAGTTAAATTAGGAGTTGATTACTTTATTTTGGATTGTTGTTACTTTGTAGTTTTCACACAAGTTAAATTAGGGATTTTTGGTGGATAAAGGGGATAGTTGGTAATGTAGGAATTAGTTTTCTAGAGAATGTAATGATTAGGTTATGAATGATGAATTTACAAAGTCTCCATATTTTCTTTTGTTTCTGTTCTATTGATCTTATTTCCTCTATTATACAAAGGGTGAGTTTATTAATTTGCAAGATTTGAGGATTTATCTGCATAAAAAATTAACCCAATGATCATGTATCTATGGACAAGCTTTATGTTCTTTAAGAATTTTAACAAAAAATAGAATTATTGTGTTCTCTTTTACATGAGTTTGTTGTTGATATAATTTTTTTGATCAATATATTTATAGTGGTGAAATTTGCATACCCATGTCAATTCTTTTTTGATTTTGTGTCCCTTTTGACATAATACCTCAATAAAATTATATATTGATATGTGATACACTTTTGTGTTAAATTCACTTCTTTCCCAATATTTATCTATCTTCATTTACTCTTACTTTGACCTTATCATTGTCTCATTTGCACATATTTCTACACATTTATCTTATCATTAGTTTACATTTCCATGGACCTAATCCTTCCTTCAAGATCCTACATTCACCATCCAACTCAGGTCGTGGTAAGAAAAATATTAATAACAAACATGGGCATTTCCCCTTCTACTTACAAAGTACAAGTGAAAAATCCTTATGCCATAAAATTAAGTGTTCAAATCGACATGTTAGAGTTCATAAAGAAGAATTATCTCCTTGCTTACCTTTTTATTTTTCTTCTCTATATTTTATTAGGAACTTTACTTATCATTTTCAAGCATAGAATTTACTTCTTAAGTTTTTAATGTAATGTCTCATTTTCTCATTTCTTATCATTTATATGTTGAAAAATATATGAAAACTCTCTTATTTTAACACATTTATTTTGGGGAAAATTCATGTTAGAAATATGTGGTGCAATATTTAGGTGTTTGATGGAAACTAAAATTTCAATGTGGAGTGTTTTATGCCTTATTTAGAGCACATACCAAACCCCTCTTATTGCAACCATCTTGATTTTGACTATATTAGTGCCCATTTGATTTATTATGAAATAAAACATTTGGTGATAGATTTAGTCTACTATGACAAACTATGATGTGTGAACTCTAGAGGTACCACCTTTGATAGTGCAACATTAGTCATGTTTAATTGCATATTCTCATCCAACATTTTGTTAATGGATTTCACATATATGTGAAAATTGTAGACTTTGTGAAGAAGTGAAGGTAGGAAAAGACTTTTGTTGTTTGCCAAATCAATATTTAACTAGGCTTTCCTTGCTATTTCTTTTGTTTTTGAGTGTTTATAATGCTTCCATTTTGCTTGAGGTATTTTTTTATTGCTTGTGATGATAACAAAGAAATGATATGAATTTGGTAATATTGGATTGAGTTTGACAATGCTTATCTAGCATTCATGGTGCATCTATAGGTATATAGTGAATGCATGCACCATCACTCAAATTTATTATTTTCATATGGCTAGCTATTAGAGAATTAATTGAGATTACACATTAATTCAACCAAAATATTTGATTATCTAAGTTGTTTGGAGTCAAAATACTCACTCAATATTAATTTAAGTTGGAACATCTATTGAGACTTAGAAAACACATATAATGTTGAAAATGCTCATCTAGATCCTTGCAAATATTTACACAAACATATATTGATTTAAACCCTCTTCTCAATAAATATTTATGAAAATATATGTTCCTTCTTATCAATTTAATACTAGAACATTGTAATAATACTCTATTTTATTACAATACACTAAACAAGTCATTTTCTTTTAATTTTACTTTTGAAAATAAGAAAGCACTATAATAATAATTAGTATCTTATTATAATACACTAAACCAAGTCAAAGCCATGTTCTTTTCGAATAATAGAACAGTATAATAATATATGCCTTATTCCAATATATTAAATAGGATTACCGATGCATCAAACAGAATTCATTGATTTTTATATTTATGAGTAAAAACAAAAGACCACATCAATTTAAAATAAATTTTCAAAAATTTAATAAAATATTCAGAAAACTAACTAATAAATTACTACAGGCATGCCCATCGCATATTGTGGTGCAATTTGTTAGTATAGATTTTCCTGTCTGTGTCCGAAAGTCAAATCTATGAGAGTAGTTGATGTTACTTGCATTCGTTTATTTTTGAGTCAATAAACAGGTCATTTTTTTTCTGCAAATGTAAATACTACAAGAACAAATCTGAAGCTTTCAGAACCAATATGGGTGCTGGCCACGTACTCTGGAATATGGAGTGGGTATTTTGGGGTTTGACAGCTGCTTGTGCTGGTTTAGTTTTGTTTCTGCCCAAGATTACAACAACAATATGGTGGAAGCCTCTGCAATTGAAAAAGTCCTTTGAAGCCCAAGGAATCAGGGGCCTCCATACAATATATTCTATGGGAATTCTACAGATGTATCCACAATGATCGATGAGCAGAGAGCTAAACCCATGCCACTCTCGTATTCTTTCCTATTATCATCAGTGGACCAAAACCTATGGTACACATTTATTCTGCATATTTTTAACCATCCGGTATTTTATTAGTCATATTACTGGAATTCCTTCTTATTACCATTGATTGTTTTATTGGGGTGTTGTTAGAATTTAGAATAGTCGCCGATTAAGGAGAAGATGCAGGATTCTGAAGACCCTTTTGATTAATAAACTTGTTATATGTGATATTGGTCAGGATTTAATTTACTGGTTTGGGCCTCATGCCAGGTTGGTTGTTCCTCACCCTGAGCTTATTAAGGAGATATTGAGCGCCAAATTTGGCAACTATCCAAAGCTTCCGACTAATCCACTTTCAAGACAACTGGCTGGACAGGGACTTGTGGGGTTGAAAGGTGAGAAATGGGCTCAGCACAGGAAAATCATCAATCCTGTTTTCCATATGGATCTCTTGAAGGTAAGGCAGCGAATGTCTGTATTTATGTCCTAAATTAGAACAAAAGTGATCTAATACATAAATTGAATTATATTTTAGAGAGAAATCTATCAAGTTCCTACGGATAAATAAACATAGATCTACTTTGCATATCAATCGTCTAGAAATTTTATGAGGGTTGAATGTTGGACCAACACCCAATCAAGAAGGATAAAGCCCTCTTTCTGAGCATTGAGGAGCTGTCCATTGGTGTAATCTCAACGTTATGTAGGTCCCCAAGAATCCCTTGACCAATTATTGCCCCATAGTATAGGTCTCTATTGCGAAAATTTGCAGTTGGGCATCATAACAAACATTGTTGAGTGTTTGAGCCCTGATTGTCATACACAGTTCAAGTTAAAAATCATTTTGAAATAGCATGCAATTAGTTTTAAGAATCTTCTAGTATTTAATCTTTAGCCCATTATTACAAATGTCTATCGGGTCATATTAATTAAGGTTGAATATTTTAAAAATAAATTGCAATTCATTATGATATTGTTATTAGGATTCAACTGTGTAGTTTTAGAGTCAAAGTCATTGATTCATATTTTTAGAGTAGTGGTTCACAAGAATCCATATCTTATGATAGTGAATGGTCCACTTACATCTAGGTGATACTCATAGAGATGAAACATTAAACCTTTTAGAAAGGTCACCCATCCCAATACTACTCTAATTGTAATCCAGTTTGTTTATCCAATTTGTTTCTATACAATGAAAAGTTAAGCCAATGATATACCTTTAATGAAGGGTTATATCTTAGTGCAAGACCCATATACTTCTCCTTAGCAAAGGGAAGACCAACCTTAAAAAAAAAAATGCAATAGAAAAATGATATATTATAGTTTAATATTCTTTAATTTACTGACTAGTGGAGAGGGGACACTATCTTGAATTCAGATGCCTTGGCTAGTGCTATTTGAATAGAAATATTCTGTTTAACCCATAGAAGTTATTTTGGCTTAAATTACTTTGTACAAGTATAGTAGTGGAAAAAATATCTTATCTGTTAGCATCGATGTAGACTATTTTGCAGATACTTCTCTATTTTGATATTCATATTCAGGATTCCGTAGGAAGGTATTTATATTCAAAATGTTAAGAAGGGGAAAATTCACTGTCAATAATTTACCATCAACAATTCACCACGGGAAAATTCACTGCCATGACAAATTCACTTCAAGGAAAATTCACCACAACAATTTATTGGAAAATTCATTGCATTAAAGTTTGCGATTAGTGGCGTGAATTGCTTTACGATTAATTTTCCCAGTGGTGAATTTTCTTTGAGGTGAATTTGTCATGACAACGAATTTTCCCGTGATAAATTGTTGACAGTGAATTTTCTGATGGTAAATTGCTGAGGTGAATTTGTAGAATGCTGTCAAAAATTTTATGTATTTTGATTATACTATTTTTGTAATTGCAGGGGATGATTTCAACAATTGTGAAAAGTAGTGCCAATATGTTGGATGAAGGGAGTAAATCGATATTGGCAGGTGCATTAGAAATTAATGTGCAAAAAGAGTTCAGTGATCTCATAGTAGATGTTATTTCCCACATAGCGTTTGGGAGTAGTTTTGTAGAGGGAAAGCATATCTTTGATGTGTAGACGAAACAAATGATTCTTGCAATTGAGCTATTTCGCAGTGTTTATATTCCAGGTTTCAGGTGACAAACACGAGTTTTGTGACATTCCATTGGATGAAGAAGTCTTCATCCAATGGAAAGCCCCTACTCACAACCCAACACTTTGGAAGCTGTGGGATTTTTCCTTCCCTCATGTTGCTTGGGGTCTATGGAAAGAACGAAACAATATAATTTATAGAGATAAGGAATCTTCAGAGGTCATAGTGTTTGATAAAATAATCAGACTAATGAAAGAAAATTTCAATGCAATCCCCTAGAAGGATTGTAATCTCAAGAAAGTGGCTTGTTCTTCCTATAATCTAATGATTGCTAAGGAGTGGAAAATTAGTTATAATATTTCCTGTGCTCCTAAACATGCAAGAAGGATAGGGAGGGTGTTTGCTAGAATTTTTTGCCTAACAGTTGGATCAAAGCTAACTTTGATGGGACGGCTAAAGGCAATCCTAGGGCAGCGGGATGCAGCAGAGCTATAAGAGATTCTTTTTGCAATTTTCTAGGTGCAATTTCTACCCCCCTTGGCTCAGAAACCAATCACTTAGCTGAGGCAATCAAAGCTTTTCATGTAATAAATTTGGCTCATAGTCTGAATTTTAAAAACCTTTGGCTTGAAGGGGACTCAAAAAATATCATTGAATTTCTTCTAGGTAGGCCCCCCACTTGTGGACCATAAAGTCTTGGATTGATGATGCTATTTCGACCTTAGCTAAGTTTGATAATATAAAGATATTCCATGCTTGGGTAAGTGCACCAAGATGGTTCCCAAAAAGGGGGCTTAAGTGGCCACTTTTTTTCTAAAATTAGGAAATGCTGACCTTGGACGTGAAATTGAGGATATTTACACTCAAAATTTTGAGATGGAAAAAAAACAAGGATTGAAGTGCTCTGAGTCTACTTTCTAAACTACTAATTTATTTTGAAAATGGTTGAGATTAAGGGGTTCAACAAAGGCATGTACACAAATTAGTGTTGTTTTTGTCAGAAAAACATAACATAGCAACTCTTGTATGACCTGAGCATGGTGAACTTTTTTTAGTATTTTTAAAATCGCTGCAATCAGAAGTTAGCTAATAGCATCTAGTTGATGCACAATTTTTTTGATAATTTTTTAAAGAATATTTGATTTTTTACTAATTTTCTAAGTGGGCACTTCCTAAAAAGCAAAATTTTTGCCGTGCTCCCCTACAAATTTTGGAAAGTAATAATTTTTTTAAAATTTTTATTTTTTAAAATTTGTAGAATGGAGTCTAGTTTCTAAAATGTAATTTATTTGAAATTTTGATGAATGGTTAATTTATAACGAAAAAAAAACCAAACAATGCTTTTTGAAAAAAAACAGACATACAAACAAAAGAAATTATGGATGAAAGCCCTCACATTGTAAGAAAGTGAAAAAAATTATATTGTTGGAAAGCTAAGAGAGAACTTAACATTACTAATGTGTTTTATTTTGTCAATATTGAACCAAATGCAATCTTGATGGTGGGAATGAACCCGATTATGTGAAAAATTGTAGAATTTGCAAAAAACACGTCTTTGTTCGTTGGGAATGCCCTCCAAACCTTTGGGTTGGTATTCCAAGGAAAATACCAAAGCCAAGGCTCGGGGATTCCCAAAGAAAAATATAACGTGAGCATGTTATAACATGCTCACATTATTTATTAGTTTTCACTTTTTCTTCTCCATGGAACATTTCTAGCAACAAATAACATGCTCACGTTATTTATTCCTTTAGTTAAATACTAGTTTTTTGAATTTTTGTTCATATGTTTGTATGTATATGTATACTGGTGTGTCATGTATGTATGCCTATATGTATGTATTTATGCTTATGGGAGAGAGGGCGAGAGAGGGTGGGAGTGGGAGAGAGTGTGGGAGGGTGGGAGAGTGTGAGAGGGTGGAAGAGTGTGAGAGAGGGTGGGAGAGTGGGAGAGGGTGGTAGAGACAATGGGAGAGAGTGGGAGAGAGTGGGAGAGAGTGTGGGAGAGTGTGGGAGAGTGGGAGATAGGGTGGAAGGGAAGGAGGAGAGAGTGGAAGAAAGTTGGAGAGAGTTGGAGAGTGTGGGAGAGGGTTTAGGGTGTGAGGGCATGGGAGAGAGTGGGAGAGAGAGGGAGGAAGAGAATGGGAAAGAGTGTGGTAGAGTGGGAGATAGTGAGCAAGAGAGTGGGAGAGGGTCAGAGAGAGTGGGGGAGAGTGGGAGAGGGTTAGAGAGAGTTGGAGAGAGTGGGAAAGAGGGTGGGAGAGAGTGAGCAAGTGGGAGGCGGGTGGGAGAGGTGGGAATCTAAAGAGTGTGGGAAAATTGAGAGAGGTGGGAGAGAGTGGGTTGGGGTGGGAGAGTGGAAGAGGAGGAATATAGTACAGAGAGAGGGAGGGAGAGAGTGGGAGGTTGAAGTTGGAGAATGGGAGAGTGGGAGAGGGTGGGAGAGAGTGAGTGAGTGGGAGGAAAGGGTGGGGAGAGTGGGAGAGGTGGGAGAGGTAGGCGAGTGCAAATTGGGTTGGGGAGAGAGTGGGAGGTGTGAGAGGGTGGGAGAGGGTGAGAGAGAGTGGGAGAGAGGGAAGGAGAGAGTGGAAGAGGGTGGGAGAGGATGGGAGGCGAGTGGGAAAGTCAAGAACATGGGAGAGGGTGGGAGAGGGTAGGAGAAAGTGGGAGAGTGGGAAAGAGGGTGGGAGATGGTGGGAGAGAATGGGAGAGTGTGGGAGAGAGTGGGAGAGAGTCAGAGAGCGTGGGAGAGGGTGGGAGAGAGTGGGAGAGAGTTGGAGAGAGTGGCTAAGTGGGAAATAGGGTTGGAGAGGGTGGGTGTGGGTTGGAGAGGGTGGGAGAGAGTTAGAGAGAGGGAGAGAAGGTGTGAGAGGGTGGAAAAAAGTGGGAAAGAGGGTGGGAGATGGTGGGAAAGAGTGGGAGAGAGTGGGAAGGAATGGGAGGGTGAGAAAGGGTAGGTGAGAGGGTGGGAGAGTGGGAGAGAGTGGGAGAGTGTTGGAGAGAGTGGGAGAGAGTCGGGAGAGTTTGGGAGAGGTGGGAGAGAGAGAGGAGAGTAGGAGGTGGGAGAGAGGGTGGGAGAGGGTGGGATGGTATGGGAGGTGTGGGAGAGGGTGGTAGAGGTTGGGAGATTTGGGAGAAAGTGGGAGGTGGGAGGTGTGGGGATAGAGTTGGAAGTTGGGGAGAGGGTTGGAGAGTTGGAGGCCCCGGGAGAGTGTGAGAGAGGTGGGAGGTGGTGGGAGGGTGGGAGGCATGAGAGGGTGGGAGAGGTGGGATGGGGAGTGGGAGGTGGGAGAGAGTGGCGGAGGGTACAGGAGAGGTGGCATAGGGTGGGAAGGGTGTGAGGAGGTAGGAGAGAGTAGGAGGCAGGAGGTGGGTGGGAGGGGAGGAGGGTGGGAGAGAGTGGGAGAGGGTGGGAGAGGGTTGGAGAGAGTGGGAGAGAGGGTGGGAAAGGATGAGAGGGGTGGGAGAGGGTGGAAGAGAGTTATTTCAGTGGGAGACAGTTAGAGAGGGTGGGAGACAATGAGAGATAGTGGAGAGAGGGTGGGAGAGGGTGAGAGTGTGGGGAGAGAGTGGGAGAGAGTGGAAGGGGTAAGAGTGTGGGAGAGGGTGGGAGAGAGTTGGAGAGGTGGGAGAGGGTGTGAGAGGGTGGGAGAGAGAGGGTGGGAGAGGGTGGAAGAGAGTTGGAGAGGTGGGAGAAGGTGGAGGAGAGTTGTTTGAAATTGGGAAAATGGAGAGATTCGAGAGGCATGGATATGATGGGAGAGGTGGGAAGAGTGGGAGAGTGGGAGAGGGTGGAAGAGTGGGAGAGGTGGGAGAAAGGGTGGGAGAGAGGGTGGGAGAGGGTGGGAAGGGTGGTGGAAGGGTGGGAGAGAGTGGGAGGGTGGAGAGAGGGTGGGAGGTGTGGGAGAGTTGGAGAGGTTAGAGGCATGGGAGGAGTGGGAGGGAGAGGGTGGGAGAGGGTGGAAGGGGTGGGAGAGTCGGAGGCATGGGAGGGGCGGGAGAGTTGGAGATTGGGAGGTGGGAGAGGGTGGGAGAGTTAGAGAGTCAAGAGCATGGGAGGGGAATTTGGGAGAGAGAGGGAGAGGAGGGTGTGGGAGGGTGGCCAGGAGGGTGGGAGAGGGGTAGGAGGAGTCGGAGAGAGTCGAGAGGAGCATGGGAGAGAGGTGCAGAGGTTGGAAGTTGGGAGGTGGAGGGTGGGAGAGGGTGTGGGAGAGTCAAAGATGGTGGGAGAGGAAATTGGGATAGGGTGGGGCCAGGTGTGAGGGTGGGAGGGAGGTGGGAGAGTCGGGAGAGGTGGGAGGTGGGAGAGAGGATGGGAGATGGTGGGAGAGGTGGGAGAGAGTGGGAGAGGGTGGAAAAGGCATTGTTGAAAGTGTTATGTAGAGTGCGGGAGGGTAGGAGGCTGGTTCAATGGGAGATAGGGTGGGAGGGAGAGAGTGTGGGAGAGTGGGTGAGTGGAGATAGGGTAGTGGAGGGTGCAAGAGGGTGGGAGAGAGTGGAAGAGTGGGAGAGAGGGTGGGGAGGGTGTGAGAAAGGGTGGGAGAGGGTGGGAGAGAGGGTGGGAGTCGGTGGGAGTGGGTTGGAGTGGATGTACACTATAAATCTTTTAAAAAAACTAACTTTATTATAACACAAGCACGTTATGGATAAATAGAGAGATGGCCATGGGAGAGAGGGTGGGAGAGAGTGGGAGAGAGTGTGGGAGAGAGTGGGAGAGAGTGGGAGAAGGTGGGAGAAGATTGGAGAAGGTCAGAGAGGGTTGGAGAGGGTGAGAGAGAGTGGGAGAGGGTGGGAGAGGTGGGAGAAGGTGGGAGAGAGGGTGGGAGGTGGGAAAAGGTGGTCCAAAGAGTGGGAGAGAGTGGGAAGAATGGGAGAAGGTGGGAGAGAGTGGAGATGGTGGGAGAAGGTGGGAGAGAGGGTGAAGAGGGTGGGAGAAGGTTGGAGAGGTGCGAGAAGGTGGGAGAGGGTGGGAGAGAGTGGGAAAGAGTTGGTCAACCTCTCCTCCTACTCCCTCTCCTTTATGGTCTCCTCTCAGCCTTTCCTCCTACCCCTCTGCCCCTTATTGTGTATCTCTCTCTCTCTCAACCTCTCCCTCCTACCTCTCCCTCTCTTGGGTCTCTCTCAACCCCTCTCCCTCCTACCCCTCTCCTCCATTGGGTCTCTCTCTCAGCCCTCTCCTCCTGCCCCTCTCCCTCTGTTAGGTCTCTCTCTCTCTCAACCTCTCCCTCCTACCCCCTCTCCCTCTATTAGGTCTCTCTCTCTCTCAACCCTCTCCCCCACAGGGTCTCTCTCTCTCAACCCTCCCTCCTACCCACTCTCCCTCTCTTAGGTCTCTCTCTCTCTCTCAGCCCTCTCCCTCTACCCTCCTCCTCCCCCACTCACCTCCTCTCTTAGGTCTCCATCTCTCTCAACCCTCTCCCTCGTGCCCCTCTCCCTCTGTTAGTCTCTCTCTCTCAAACCTCTCCCTCATACCCCCTCTCCCTCATACCCCTCTCTCTCTCTTAGATCTCTCTCTAACCTTCTCCCTCCACCCCTCTCCCTCTCTTGGGTCTCTCTCTCTCTCAATCCTCTCCCTCTTAGGTCTCTCTCTCTCTCTCAACCCTCTCCCTCCCCTACCCCCTCCCTCAGTGGTCTCTCTCCCTCTCAACCTCTCCCTCCCACCCCTCCCTCTCTTAGGTCTCTCTCAAACCTCCTCCTCTACCCCCTCTCCCTCAGTGGGTCTCTCTCTCAACCCTCTCCTCCTACACCTCTCTCCCCTATTAGGTATTTCTCTCAACCCTCTCCTCCCCCTCTCCCTTTCTTAGGTCTCTCTCTCTCAGCCCTCTCCCTCCTCGCCCTCTCCCTTTGTTAGGTTTTTCTCTCTCTCTCTCTCTCCTCCCCCTTCTCCCTCTTAGGTCTCTCTCTCAACCCCTCTCCCTCCTACTCACTTCTCCTCTCTCTTAGGTCTCTCTCTCAACTCTCTCCCTCTTACCCCTCTCTCTGTTAGGTCTCTCTCTCCTCCCTCTCCCTCCTACCCACTCTCCTTTGTTAGGTCTCTCTCTCTCGCAGCCCTCTCCTCTCCCTCTCTCCCTCTCAACCCTGTCCCTCCTACCCCCTCTCCATCCTACTCACTCTCCCTCTCTTAGGTCTCTCTCTCTCAACCCTGTCCCTCCTACCCCTTCTCCCTCTGTTAGGTCTCTCTCCCTCTCTCAACCCTCTCCATCCTACCCCCTCTCCCTCTCTTAGGTTTCTCTCTCTCAGTCACTCCCTCTATCTCTCTCCCCTCTACCCTTAATTGTAAACCATAAAATATTCACCCTTAAATCCTCTACCCTCTACCCTTTACCCTTAGACCTTCCCTCCTTTATCTCTCTCTCACTCCCTTCCTCTCTCTCTCTAAAGTATGTCCCTCTCTCAGGTATCTCTCTCTCCCACTCCCTCTAGCTCTCTCCCTAGTACCCTTAATCCTCTACCCTATAAATGTACCATCTAAAGCTTTAAAAAACCAAATTTATCTTAATGCGAGTGCATTATTAACTAGTAGAGATATGTCCATTTAGGATTAAATAATGTTCTCACGTTATAATGCGAGCACATTTTTTCGCACTAAAAATGGTAAAAAATCACAATATACCTATGATGTCGGCCCACATTCTGCATATTCTCCTAGTTTTGCACGTGCTCCAACAAAAATTAGCTTTTGGTGATTGAGTGAAGTGTGCATGCATGATTTTGAGATTCCATCACCTTTGCATGAAATAGTAGAGTTTTCACATGGAGAGGCATATAATATCAATTCAAGTTTGAATTATAGTGATAATTAATATACAATTGAAATTTGGAGGGGAACAAGCTTTTGAAGAAGTCAAATTTTTGAGGAGTTTGAGGAAGGAAGAAGAAAAGGCTGCATAATTGGGTAGAACTCCTCTATTTGAAACTTTACTTTTTTAGGTATGTGAAATCTTTGTACATTTTCTTTCATTCTATTATGGCTTGCTTTCATTTTTGTTGTTTTGCTTATTCCATGTTGATCAAATTATTTTTTGGTGATGCAATATTAGATTTCCAAGCCACTCAACAACATCATTTCTTTAGGGATCTTCCTTCCAAAATCAATAAAGAGTAAAAGATCAATTTATACAAAATTTGTCAAATTCATCCAAAACTACTTTTCATTCAACCAAAATCCATTGATTTCATTTCAAGTTATAAGGCTATCAATAGCCAATTCACCATCTCCATATAGCAAACCATTTTCATAATCAACTTTCAACTTTGTTCTTGTCATAAACAATACAACAATCACTCATCAACTCAACTTACCCCTTCAAGGAAAAAACAATCAAACATCTCTGTTCCTTAGACCTATAATCAAACATCATCCCAACCATTTAATATATCTTTGCTCAAATCAACACATCCATCATCCTATCTTCACTTAAACACCATTTGTAACAACAACAACATTAGTTTAACACTATCACTAGACCTTCAAGATACCAATTTCATCATGTTTTGATTGTAATATTCCAATATATCAGTATAGACACACTCTAACTACTTTGCATTCAAGACACCATTGCCATATATTGGAAACACATGCCCAAATCATCAAATATTTCACAATCTACCTTCAAAACATTACCAAGAATAGACACAACAATGGCATCACAAATGAGACTGCTCCCAAGCACTTAACAACATTCCTTTCAAATGTTGTTTTTACATATTCTCTGTTTTTAGCAAAAAATGCCAAATATCTCTAATAGGCCAACATTCCATCTAATCAGGTGATTCCTTTTCTATCATAAAGAATTTACACAATCCCAATCTAGATTCTCTGGGCTATTTTGATCCTTTTCAACATACTATAAAAGTTTATACACTTATTTCACAAAACAGAGTAGAACCAACATGCTGTCTACTGGTAAAAGCCCTTAAATAGGTCAATTTATCAAAGAAAGTCATCATAAAACTACTCACTAATCCACCAAACTTGCAAACAGTCTTAGGCCATGTGTAGAAACTCACAAATAAACAAGTTTCAAGATCGGAAACACCCATCAATACACAAAATCAGTAAACACTTGATTATAGGGTGAAAACACACCAACCGTGAGGGTTTCTTTAATGAAACATTTGCAAAACCTCTACTACTTTTCCCAAAAATTGAAACATACTTCATTATGTTTGAAAATTATTTTGAAATCATTTCCAAGCTCCTCTACATATTGTTTCCTCAAACCCTACTTGAAATGTTCACCATTTTTTTGAATGAGAAAATTTAGAATTTTTTTCACGCAACAGTATCCTGACTTCTTATTTCTATTTACCCCTGACACACACATCTTCACATTGAAAAGAAACTAAATATGATCCATTCCACTGACCTACTAGCCCTACATCGGTGGAATGGCTAAGAACCGTTTTTTAGACTCTCAAAGAAATTCTAAGGAAACTAGTGACCGAGACTTAGGAAACCAAGTTCAAATTAGATTGATTATTTGAATTACAATTCCTACAAATTTCAAGAATGAAAGAAGTCTCTTTCCCTGACAAGAATCAAATCTTAGAATGCTTGAATCACTATGCAACTTGAAAACAAGAATATAAAATCTTTCCAAAATAACTGAGCAGAGGTGTTTTTATTGATTTTTATAGATTTTTGGGATACAAGATTTGCCTTTCTCGAGCTTACAATTATTTTTAAAGGTGTCTAAAGCAGTTGAAATGACAACCTCTTCATCTTCATCAACCCATCCTTAGCCCTTCCACAAAAAAGACTCTTCACCTTCTTGCTTTTGTGCATTTTTGCATTTTTACAATAATTGACAACTTTTGTTATAAAAAGCAACTTTTCAATAATATCACCCATTGACCTATTTCATGGTCCAAATACATTGAAATTCATCATTTAATGAACTTCACTCATCATATTTACTTAAACATTACAAATTGAACAAATTGTCCTTTTGAAGGAATTTCATGACCTAGGTGCTCCTGCACCAGTTTGTCATGTTACAACCTTACATTGTCAATGGACATTTTAAATCACACAATTCGATACACTTTCCTATTACATTTTTAAACCACATATCTTTGAGGAATTTTGTTAAATTAAAAAATTGACTTTCTTTGTGTATGCTTCCAAAGCTTTCAATTCGTTAATGTGACAACTTAACTCTTTTTGCACAGGTAAAATTATTCTTCATGCCGAAGGAGCGAACGGTTAAAAGGAAAAAACTAACAGATGATCAGCTCCAAGACATCAAAGATAAAGAGAAAAAATGGATGAGGGAATATCGTGAAAAGCAGAAATTGGGAACGATTGATGAAAACAAGACAGTTGAAGAGGAACCTCAATCGTCAAAAAGAGAAAAGAAATTGGTAGCACAAAGGGAATGAATGCGAAAGAGTCATGCTAGGGGAGATGTAGATACCATAGTTGGAGACACAACCTCTACCCCAAGTGAATACGAAGGGATACCATTAAGCACGAGTGAATATGGAGGGACACCATCTACCACAAGTGAGTATGGTTGGACACCATCCACCACTTCTAAAGTTGAGAGTACATCATCACTCAAAGTTGAGGAGCAAGGTATGCCATCATCCCCACATGAACGTCAAGGTATATCTTCTATTCCACCCTTGATCAAAGGTACACAATCTAGCCCACCTCAATTAAATATTGATGAAATTGCTAATTTTGAGATGTATGTACCTAAGAGAACACCACCTAGAATTTTGTGTAGAAAGCCAAAGTTTTTGATTAATATTGATGAGGATATTTTGCAGCACATGGAAGGTAAGATTCCAGAATGCACTTGTAGAAGATATGCTGATAAGATTTGGAAAATATTCTTTGAAAGGCTAAATGAGACTGCAAGATGTCAACTATTTGTTCAAATGATGCAGGGTTTAAAGTATAAAAACATCATGAAGACTCTTGGGTTGAGAACATTGAATGCATCAAGTGAAAACACTTTTGTGAAAAATCTAATGGATGCTTATGACAGTGTGGGTAAGACCTCACACTCAAAAGATAGTAATCTCACCCAACATGTCATTACATCGACTTTGGTAAGCTATCAAACACAGAGATATCACCTCATTAAAAAGACAAGTGAACAATTGGGAATTAGTAGAAAAACTTTATCAAAAGCTGTTCAAAGGTGGCAAAGAATTGAGGGCATCGATTCAAATGAATTATGGGCATTCTCGGGGAGACTGCCACACAAAGATAAAAAAGTTGTTGAAGCATTGAGAACACTAATTGAAGATTATTGGAAGAATAATTCAAAGCCATCTCTGAATCAAAGGGATGTCGTAAGAAGGAGAATCAGTAGTCGAAACTATGAGCCACATCCAAAGCATTTTTTGGATATGACTCAAACTCAAATTTTTCATAAATTTCAAAATTCTTATCCTCAAATTAGTATTTCTCAAAGATTTTTTGAAATGATTAATCCTTTTTATGTCAAGATAAATCACACATGCACTACTTGTTTCTATAAACTACATATTGAATTCTCTAACTATTATGATGTTTATTGTTCTATATGTTTAGATTTGCATACTAATGATGTTTTGCAGGATTGTGGCATAGAAGCCCCACCAAAATCTTCAAGAGAGTTCTTATCAAAAAATTTATGTGAAATAGAGGATGGCCAAATATTTTATAGGACAACATGCTTGGATGGTTCATGCGATCATTGTAGTGGCTTGCAACGAATGCTAGTATGTCAACATATGGAAAGCACATATGAGGCGGGACAAAAACTAGTAGAGTTCGAGAAGTATAAAACAGTGGCATATGCTACAAAAGATGGGTCTAAAGCAAAAAGGTGTGAGTTGGTATTCAGAAGATTCTAGTGTATTAGTTCATGTCCATGTTTCGTGAGAATCTAGTGTATGAGTATGCAAGGCATACCCATAGAGTCCAATGGCTAGACACACAATTCAAGCTATGCAAGGACACCTTTCCACTTGGCAGCATAGTATCAGTCGTTGACTTTGTAGAGAACTACACTCTACAACCACAATGTGAGGTGCAATCATAGTATTACAACTCCATACAGGTTTCGATATTTGTGCACATAGCATTCATACATGTGGCTGAAAGTACAAAGGATGAAAGGAAGGTATTGAGGGAGTATCAATTTTATATTAGTGATGA
This sequence comes from Sequoia sempervirens, assembly GCA_007258455.2. Lineage (NCBI taxonomy): Eukaryota > Viridiplantae > Streptophyta > Pinopsida > Cupressales > Cupressaceae > Sequoia > Sequoia sempervirens. Next base: position 333,128,803 of record VDFB02000015.1, on the reverse strand, counting down.
TCGCACACATTATCTAGAGTTAGTGCAAGGTTGCTTCCAGATGTTTAAAATCATTTGGCTCATAGGGGCATATCATATGGTCAACATATAATATGGTCAGATAACTATGTAGCATAGTACAAGAACGTGGGCATGTTCTACAAGTTGTGCAGGATGCATCTCACTACGCGTGTTCAACATATGTGGAACTTTTGTGAGGCTGAACATGGAAAGGGGGAGCATGACGGTGTAGGAGCATGCGTGAAAAGAGAATTAGCATGAGAAGAGTTAAAGTATAAAGACAATGCACAGTTGATACATGCAAGATCAATCGTCGAGTGGCGTAATGGTTCGATGGGTCTAGGTAATGAAGGCACGTCTTCAATTCGTAGATTTTTTTGGTTGATATATGATACTAACATTGCACCATATGAGGATTGTTGCACACTAATAGGATCGAGTGACTTGCACTCTTTCCTTAGCTCAAATGCAGGTTCATGGAGTATCAATACATGTAAGATGGAATGCTTTTGTTCTTCATGTACAATGCAAGCTTGGAATGATTGTGAGTCAGGCAAGTGGGTTGACAAATGGTTCACAAGTTATCTTAGCCCACTTCACACGTATCGCCCTCTGATGGCATTGGAACTAACACAGATGGAATCATCGGTCGACTTTGACCATGTATCAGATCTAGTTCAACCAGGTAATATATCTATTTGCCTAGTATTTGAAATTCCATATTGTTATCTTACTTTGTACTATATTCATAATGTTGACTAATTTCAAGAGATATGCCACACATATAAATGCAAAGCATGTTTATGCAGTTATTGCAGATGAAGACAATGAAGAGGGTACAAACTATTACTTGTGTTGTTGTGTTGAGGCAAAAAAGAAATTGGAACCCCCAATTATAGATGGAGAAAACATTGAAAACCCTATGGGCTTAGTTGTTGTTACTGGAACATGGCTGAGAAGGTACCCACATAAGAGTGTTAAACATTGGTTGTTTGAGGAATTTGACACGCATCGTAAGATTCTTCATTACTCAAACCTTGTCATGGCATCCAATGTTCGTTTGAGAAAATATGGGGGTAGACCTTTGAAAAAGACCTTGTGGAAGGTTCGCGAGTCTGACCGTGAGACAATACTTGACACAATAAAGAGTAGAGCAGACCCAGATGGTTCATTGGATTAATTTGTAAGTATATACATAATGGTTCTTATTAATTTATACTTGTATCCACATCAATTTGGTTGATGCCAATGCTATCATCTTATTTTACTCTGTGTATTTGTATGTAACCAGGAAAACATTGATTGGTGTCCCCTTGCATAAAATGTAGATTTATGAGCCATCCAAGAGAATCTCAAGCAAAAAAGAAATGCAGCATCCTTATTTTGATGATCGTGACAAATCTCAATTATGATTTTAAGCCATTACAAAAGTGCATGTGAAGCTTGATGAGGCAATTTCAAGTTATTCATTTGAATTTAACCTTATCATGACCACCTATGATGTAGACATTATAAGATCATCTCGAATTTCAAGAAACTCTATTTATGAGAGGTGTTGTGTGCAATAGGTATCTTGGAACTCTCGGTGAAGATGTATGACCAAGATTGACTATGTTGAGAGACTTCCATGCCTATTTGTAAGTGCCTTCCATCTATTTTGGATGAGCTATTTCTTTTTATTCTTTTCCTTTGCGTATCTGTAACTAAACTAGTAAAAATTGATTGGTCCCTCCTTACAGAAAATGCTGATTTTTGAGCCATCAAAGAGAATATCAGCCAAAAAAGTAATGCAACATTCTTATTTTGATGATCTTGACAAGTCTCAATTCTGATTTGAATGAAATCTTGCAATAAAAGTTCCTTGTTCATAAATTTATATGTTCCTTTCAGTTTTGTTAGCTTTGTACCACTTGTATAGTAGATTTATGCCTTGTCCTTTGTAGATTAAGATAATACAGAGAATTAGGTTTCTTTTGAGTCCATCTAGAAGAAAATCCATTGAGTTTTTCCATTGTTAGAGTACATTTTCTGAAATTTAGTAGAACATTCAATTTGAGGTTTTGAGAGTCAAGTAAAGAAATAAAGCATACTCCACTGAATTAGACTTGTAGATCAATGGAGTAGGGTTATAGTAGGGTGTTTATGGTGCATGAGCACCAAGGACAATTAGGACCACAAGGTTGTCAAGTGGTAAATTTTGATTTGTAGTCCATGAAGAATGTTGTAATAGGGTCACAAGGATCACTAGGAAGTGTTTTAATTCAATCTGGGTTGGTAGGATATGAAGTTTCTTGGGGAGGGGGAGTCTTTAAGTCCAAGTCTTACAATGCCTAGGCAAAAAATGTTAAGTTTCTATGTGAAAATGCTGGTTTCAAGTTGTCCTTTCATAGATTTGTGTTGGGATTGAGTTTAGGAAGGGTTGGAAGGTTTGAGTAGACCTAGGGCAACATGTTTTATGTTTTGGTTTTGTGTATTGTGGCTATTTAGTCAAAATCTTGAGAAACACTAGATTTTAGGAGGGAAAATGAGGGTTTGTTAGAGTAGTAGGTTAGCAGACTTGTACAAAGTATTTGACTAGAAAATTTTTGGTTTTGAAGCATAATTTTTGATTTTCTAGGATATCTTGTTATGAAAAGAAGTTTAAAGGTGGGTTTGTTTGTAAAATTGGGCTAGTTCTTGTAGCCCTTGAGCATGATACCTTGATGTTTCTTTAAGCTTTGGCATATGAATCTTAGGTGGAAGCTTGGATCTATCTTCTTGATGAAGTATGAATGTTATTTGGATGATCAATGGATGTTTTTACAATTCTCTTTAAGGAATTGGTCTTTTAGTTGTTCAATGGTGAATTGGAAGACTATAGTGTTGACCTTATGGAAGCTAGATTAGATATATGAACCTGAGTTGGTTTCTTGGTTCTTAAGTTTGAATTTATATTCCTACACCTTGCTTTGCATTAGTTGATATGCCTTCAAATAGGCCTTATGAACATTGTATGTTGTTGGCAATCATACTTTTGAAAAAATACCAAAAGGCTTTGTTTTCTAACGTTTTTATCTCTTTAGAAGCAAAGAAGTTGGGACAGCAGACATGCGTTCCAAAATAAGTGTATCTGAAAATGATATATATTTTTAATGGCCAAAATGGGTACCCTAAAGCGTATTTATCCTATAAATATTCATTGTGGTTTGCATGTTACACCCAATTTAGTGTTTTAGCACTTACAAGCAAATTTGGTCTTCTAGTGCAAGCAATTGTGAAATTTGATTAAAAAGTGTTGTAAGAAGTTTTTTTAGTTTTTGTTATGTCAAAATAAAGATGAATAAAGTGTACCAAGGTCTGGTAAAAGTTTGGAAGCAAGATTTGAAGGTTAGGTGTCTTTTTGCCTTGTGAAAAGTTGCAAAGTCATGCAACTTTCATTCTCTAACTCGTCTGACCAAATGGAATATTCCAATGCATCTGAATAAGCATGTTTACACTAGGAATGGTCCTCTTTCACACGCAAACATGCGGAATCGCTTCGAGCTATGGTCAACCAGATCGATCTGTTAAGGGTCCAAAGGGAAAAATGGCTGCAAAATTTAGCATGAGATTACATGGACACCGTGATGCTTAGAAACTTATCGTCTAATAATATGAGATCATTTTGGGACCCTTTAAAATAACCTCTCTCAATTTTTGTTATCTGAGAGTGGTTTTTTTGTAGTGTCTAGTTTTCAGTTGATGGAAAAAGTGTCAAATGGAAATAGTGGAAAGTTGCAAAGTGGTGCAACTTTTGTTCTACAACTCATGTGACCAAATAGACTATTCCAATGTGTCTAAATAGGCATTTTTACACTAGGAATGGTCCTCTTTCACACCCAAACATGCGGAATCACTCCGAGCTACGTTCAACCAGATCGATCCCTTAAGGGTCCAAAGGGAAAAATGGCTGCAAACTTTAGTACAAGGTTACTCAAACATCGTGGTGCTTAGAAAATTCTAATCTAATCCTATGGGATCATGTTGGGCCCCTCTACAATAACCTATCTCAATTTTTTTTTATCTCATAGTGGTTTTCTCGTAGACTTCAGTTTTCAGTTGATGGAAAAAGTGTCAAATGGAAGCAGTGGAAAGTTGTAAAGTGGTGCAATTTTCATTCTGCAACTCGTGTGACCAAATGGACTGTTCCAATGCATCTAGATAGGCATGTTTATGCTACACATGGTCATCTTTCATACCCAAACATGCAAAATTGCTCCGAGCTACATTCAACCAGATGGATCCCTTAAGGGCCCAAAGGGCAAAATGGCTGCAAACTTCAGCATGAGGTTACTCGGACACCATGATGCTTATAAACTTTTCATCTAATTCTATGAGATCATGTTGGGCCCCTATACAATAACCTCTCTCATTTTTTATTATCTCAAAGTGGTTTTCCTGTGGTGTCTAGTTTTTAGTTGATGTAAAAAGTGTTAAATGGAAGTAGTGGAAAGTTGCAAAGTAGTGTAATTTTTATTTTGCAACTCGTGTGACCAAACAGACTATTCCAACACGTCTAAATAGGAATTTTTATGCTAGGTATGGTCCTCTTTCACATCTAAAGACATGGAATCGCTCTGAGTTACATTCAACTAGATCGATCCCTTAAGGGTCCAAAGGGCAAAATGGCTATAAACTTCAACATGAGTTTACTTGGACACCGTGATGCTTATAAACTTCTTGTCTGATCCTATGAGATCTTGTTGTGCCCCTCTACAATAAACTCTCTCAATTTTTGTTATCTCAGAGTGGTTTTTCCATGGTGTCTAGTTTTTAGTTGATGGAAAAAGTGTCAAATACAAGCAATGGAAAGTTGCAAGGTGGTGCAATTTTTGTTTTGCAACTCATGTGACCAAATGGACTGTTCCAACACATTCAATTAGGTATTTTTACGCTAGGCATGGTCCTCTTTCACACCTAAACACGCAGAATCACTTTGAGCTACGTTCAACTGGATCGATCCCTTAAGGGTCCAAAGGGAAAAATGGCTGCAAACTTCAACATGAGGTTACTTGGACACTGTGATGGTTATAAACTTCTTTTCTGATCCTATGGGATCGTGTTGGGCCCCTCTATAATAAAATCTCTCAGTTTTTGTTATCTTAGATTGGTTTTCCCATGGTGTCCAATTTTTAGTTGATGGAAAAAGTGTCAAATTCAAGTAGTGGAAAGTTGCAAGGTGGTGCAATTTTTGTTCTATAACTTATGTGACCAAACTGATTGTTCAAACACATCTGAGTAGGCATGTTTATGCTAGGCATGGCCCTCTTTCACACCTAAACAAACAGAATCACTCTGAGCTACATTCAACCGAATCGATCCCTTAAGGGTTTGAGTGTATTAAGTTGAAATATGCCATTCCTCCTATTGTTTAGGTTGTGTCTTGGTGATATGGGCCTGATGTAACTTGAATTGTGGTAGCTTGATATATAGAGTCTATTGATGCTAGGGTTCAATTTGTATGATTTTGAAAAAAGAAGCCAACTGAGTAGAGTTATCAACATTATTCGTAAATCATAAGAATTTGTTTAGTACACTAGCCATTTTGATGCCTTCTTGTAGTCTCAAACATTATTTTGTATCATTGTTACATTACTTTTCTAAGTGGCAACTTAATATAGCTCCATAATACAAAATCTGGTTCAAGATGATTTTCACGTGAAAAAAATGTGAATCAAATCACGTTGATGTGAAAGAAAACCATGAGACCATAGCTTGTGGTGCAGGAACACCTAGGTCATGTAATGACTTCAAAAGGCTAAGTTGTCAAAAATGTACTTAATTCCATGTAATGCCAAAATTAAATGTAATTAAGGCACGAAAAAGCACAAAGTGTAATATTGTCAAAATGCTAAATATGTAAAAGAGAGAAAAATAAAGAATGTGAAGAGACAAAACAAGAAAATCAAGAAAATCAAGGAAGAGGACGAGTCATAGGTAATTCAAGGAAGATGAAGAGGTCGTTGATGGTTGGAAACTTATTTAAAATCATTGTAAAAGCCAAGCAAAGAGATCATTGTATTATGGAAGAATTAAACTAACAAAGAGTTCCCTGTTTTAGCTTATTTTTTGTATTTTTTAGTTGTTTCTTAACTTGTATAGATTGTGCAAGATTTTAGGGTTCAAGTTTAGATTGTTTCCAATAGGTTGGGGAATCACCATTTTTTTGCATTCATTTGAGAAGGAATCCATTAAATTTAATGTTTGTTTGAGCATTCTTCTCATGGCTCGGTCTAAAATCCTATGCATTGAGTTTTGAGAGTCTTATAAGGCCTTTCCACACTACTCCACCAATGTAGGTTACTTTTTATGTTTTGATGTTTGTGAGTGGAGGAAAAATAAAGAATACCTTGAAGGAGCTTTTGCTACACAGGAAATTATGAATTTTCCAATCAAAATGAACAATTTCCAGCATGATAGTGGAGAAAAAACAAGTGCATGGGTTAGAAGATGTTTCAAAATTCCTTTTTAGATGTATTTTGACATGTTCCAATGGTTGGCCAGAGGTTTTGAGGTTTGCATGTAGCCTATACAGGAAACCCTCATTGATTTTTGAGTTTTTCACCCTATAAACAAGGGTTTGTCAATATACTATCAAAAGGAGTCTTTTAATCCTTGAAAATGGATAAATTAGGAGTTTTGTGTTATGTATAATGATTTTTTTGAGGTTTTAAGTGTTTTGGGAATGTTTGAAGGGGGTCTTCTTTGAAAATCAGGCCTATTTTAGTAGCCTTTTTGATAGCGTTCAGACTAAAAACTGCTTATTTCTTCAATATAATTTATTTCAAGTTTTTGATATGAGGACATGGGCATTAAGAGGTCTCTAAAAGTGCTTTGGATCTTGGGTTTTGAAACTAGTGCATTTGGTTTACCCAATTTAGGGCATGAATGTCTCATTGAGAAGTAGTTCCTTGATTGCTCAGAGAATAGAAGTTTGACCTAACAGTGATCGATGAGTTGATTTTGGGATAATGTTGTCTAAGTGATGGTGTCAGGGATGTATGGAGTCTTGGATAGGGTTTAGAAGTGAGATATGTTGTTTTGACAGTTGGACAGTGAGGAGACTTGGTGTAAAATAATACATGAAATTGTAAGTTTAGTCAGAACAAAGTTAAGAGAGCAAGTTCCTGATTTGTATTAGTTGTAATAATGATGTTCACAGTGCTTGATGGTCTGGTAAAAGTCTAAAAGCCAATTGTAATGATGGATTGACTATTTGGGAAAAGTTGAATGAATTGATTGAATGGAAGAGTGCCTTGTTGAAAATGGTGTTTTTGAAATGCATGTTGATCTAATTGATTGAATCAAAGTTAAATTCTAAAATGGTTTTTTGCTTTGAATGAGTCAATTGGAATACATATTTGTGGAAGGATGAATGATGAATGATAAGAGAATTTGAGTGGATGAAAAGTATATTTCTAATGAAATATTGAAATTTTGTTTGATCTTCTCCAAGATGAGTTTGGGACAAGAGTCCCCTGAGTTGTTGATTGGTTTGGAAATATTTGTATTGCATCAGATTGTTGCTTACTATTATGCTTTGATAGATTTTTTCCAAGCATCCATAGCTTGTTTGAAAGCACCTATTTTAGGCTTTTAGCCATAGTAGTAAGGCAATTAACTATTTGATAAAATTCTTTGATAGACATGTATGAAAAATGTGTTAGCATATACAAGGCAATGAACTCTTTGAAAAAATGCCTCAAAGAAATGTGGTCTCATGGTGATGGAATGGCATGAAGAATTCCATGACAAGCAAATTTCTATGGATTGTCATGGCATTCCATCACCATTGAGACCACATTTATTTGAGGCTTTTTTCCAAATAGTTTGCTTCCTTTTCTATGCTATTGCTTATTAGTATGCTTTGATATATTTTTTCCAAGCATCACAGCTTCTTTGGAAGCACCTATTTTAGGCTTTTAGCCATAGCAACAAGGAAGCAATCTGTTTGATAAAATTCTTTGGTAAACATGTATGATAAATGTAGTAGCATAGACAAGGCGACAAACTATTTGAAAAAATGCCTCAAAGAAATGTGGTCTCATGGTGATGGAATGCCATGACAATCCACAACAATTTGCTTGTCATGGAATTCCACCACCATGAGACCACATTTCTTGAGGCATTTTTTCCAAACAGCTTCATTCCCTTGTCTATGCTATTGCTTACTATTATTCTTATGATAGATTTTTTCTAAGCATCCATAGCTCGTTTAAAAGCACTTGTTTTAGGCTTTTAGCCATAGCAGCAAGGCAATGAACTGTTTGATAAAATACTTTGATAGACATGTATGAAAATGTGTTAGCATAGACAAGGAAGTGAACTCTTTGAAAAATTCTCAAAGAAATGAGGTCTCATGGTGATGGAATAGCATGACGAATGCCATGACAAGTAAATTGCTATGGATTGTCATGGCATTCCATCACCATTGAGACCACATTTCTTTGAGGATTTTTTTCAAACAGTTTGCCGCCTTTTCTATGCTATTGCTTATTAGTATGATTTGATAGATTTTTTCCAAGCATCCATAGCTTTTTTGGAAGCACCTATTTTAGGCTTTTAGCCATAGCAACAAGGAAGCGAACTGTTTGATAAAATGCTTTGGTAAACATGTATGATAAATGTAGTAACATAGACAAGGCAGTGAACTGTTTGAAAAAATGCCTCAAAGAAATGTGATCTCATGGTGATGGAATGCCATGACAATCCAAAAAAAATTGCTTATTATGGCATTCCACCACCATGAGACCACATTTCTTTGAGGCATTTTTTTCAAACAGTTCATTCCCTTGTCTATGCTATTGCTTACTATTATGCTATGATTTATTTTTTCTAAGCATCCATAGCTTGTTCAAAAGCACTTGTTTTAGGCTTTTAGCCATAGCAGCAAGGAAATTAACTATTTGATTAAATTATTTGATAGACATGTATGAAAAATGTGTTAGCATAGACAAGGCAGTGAACTCTTTTAAAAAATGCCTCAAAGAAATGAGGTCTCATGGTGATGGAATGCCATGACAATCAAAAGCATTTGATTGTCATGGCATTCCATCAGGTCATGAGACCTCATTTCTTTGAGTCATTTTTTCAAAGAGTTCACTACCTTGTCTATGATATTGCTTACTATTATGCTTTTGATAGATTTTTTCCAAGAATCCATAGCTTGTTCGAAAGCACTTGTTTTAGGCTTTCAGCCATAGCAACAAGGCAGCACTTGAGCTATTTGACAAAATGCTTTGGTAGACATGTATGAAAAATGTGGTAGTATAGACAAGGCAATGAACTGTTTGGAAAAATGCCTCAAAGAAATGTGGTCTCATAGAATGCCATGACAACCAAATGCAATTGGTAGCTGCTCCTATTTATTAGTTATGCGATGTGAAGTAATTGCATAATTGCTTAAATTAACTTTGTAAAAATTATATTGTAATTGAAAATTTTTCATCATCAGCATCTAGTTATTAGTTATGAAATTTGAAGCAATGCTTTCAGTTTGAAAGATGTGCAATGCGATGTAATCAATGTTATGAATATAAACTACAAAAATCTATTTTTTACTAAGTTACCAGATTGGTTTTGGGTTCGGGACTAGATTCAAGAACCTGGTTCGTCGGTTTGGGAATTTTTTTTGGGGTTGGGTTCGTTTTGGGTTCGGTAATACAAAAGCATATAAAAATTAGAAATATATACATATTTGCAGTAGTAATCAAGTTCATAATACACCACCATATTAATAGTCAAATAACATACCAAAAATACACCACCACTTTCATCTAGTGAAATATTAAAATATTAGTGATCTACTCGAATGTCATGATACAAAATTATAAATTAAAGTTCAAACATAAATATGTCAAGTTTTTAGAATCAACCATTATTGATCATTGATCAATTTGAAAAGTGTGAACATTTTTCTGTGTGGAAGGCAAACAAGAAAATAGTGTTACATAATTATTTACATTGTGAAAGAGCCAAAACATTTTTCTTGCAGATCGTAGAAGAATCTTAGTGATTTTTTGGGTGTCCTTGCCTTGGAACGGAACTATCCTGAGCCATGAATGATTGAACAAGAGCTATGAGAAAGAAATAAGATAAATCACATGCAACTTGTTGCAATTTCTTTCCTTGGGAAAAAGGGTAAAGTTTTCTTTTTAGGAGAATCTCATTTAGAGTTTGAACGCATTGATAATTTTCAAGATAGACTTAGCCAAATATGTCATCTAGGTTTCAAGCTTTTAGGTAAAATGTTTGCTTCTTAAAATTTTGTTCAAAATTCAAGATGCAGGCTCTCCTCCCTTGGGGAAGAGAAGGCCTATTAAACCTAACACTCTTATGCAACACTTCTTAAGTTCTTGTTGATGCAGTATTAGATGTGAAGTTTCAAAATAGGTATGGTTATATAAATTCTCATCTCATGACTATCATTGCATCAAATTAAGAATTTTCAATCCTTTATGGTCTAGACAAGAGAAGTATGGAGTAGTGTTCCAATGCTAAAGTCTTATGGTTAATCTCTTTGCTATGAGTCATTCAAAAATGAGGAATATGTCTTTAGTACCAAATGAGAAATATTCACAATATGTGCTAGGAAGGAATAAGTCCATAAGATCGAGTATGCAAGAACTAAGAATTGCAAAATTGGCTTATGTTTGACTTCCAAACATAGAAATTTTTAGACTTTTCGATGTTCACACGTAAGTCAAAAAGTATATGTGTGTAAGTTGTAAAGTATACACTTGAATACATGTAACTCATATCTATTGAACCATGAATTTATAATGCAAATATGGACACCATCGATAAAAAAGATTTGTATTAAGAAAATAGCCATGTATGCATACATCAATATATATCGATATAAGTATAAAATATAGTTACAAAATAGCCATATAGGCTTACAAGAATGCCATATAGCCATACAATGTCAAATATATCCAATAAAAAATATGTACAAAATTGCCATGTAGGCATACAACAAAGGGCTTTGTGCATTCAAAATTTATTTCTCTCCATGCTCTGGTTCAAATACAATTTTCTTTCCCTTTTTTGGGCGATCCAATGATGATAAGTCTGTCACTTGTTTTTGCTGTGCTCGAGGAGTACTCATGCTACTCCTCGTAGTGTTTGGCTCCTGGTGAAGTTTCAATTGTTACAATAAGAAGTAAAGACATTAATATATAAAAATTACATTATAAAAATTAATATATTTAACAAAATAATCACTTACGACCATCTCACGATCACTCTCCTTGATGGAAATATTTGCATGCCGATGCTCAAGTGTGCTCAAGCCCTGTATAAACCATCCAAATATGAATTAAATTATGAATCAATAATGGTTTGATTTTTCACTAGAACTAGTTCATCTATAGCAATGAATGTAAATTGAAATTTAGTAATTTGCCTCATACCTCCCCTATCAGAGCCATCGAGGATTGTATAGTGGAGGAAACACCAATATCCATTTCCCTCATAATGTTTGGCTATGTTTCTGTCACCAATATCTGAAAATAAAACAACAAATTATTCAATCACAAAAAAGTTACAATAGTGATCCATGTGATGACTTATAATGTATGAGAACTAATGAACAAAATTTTGAGTACAAGTATTAAACAAATATATTTCTGATTATTAATTATCAAATTTTAAGTAATGCTTTGAGTTTGAATGATGTGTAATGCAACGTAACCAACAATATGAATATAAACTACACAAATCTATTAAACTTAGAATTCATTACTTAAGTTCTCTTTAAATTCTATATTACCTCTGTGAATGTTTGAGCAAATCTACTGGCACTTGGAGGCGTTTCCTTGAAACCTCCAACAGTACCCTGTTCAACATCCAAAATCACATATTAAAATACCATTTGCAAAACAATGCTATTAACACATGTAATAAATTTATAATTTTTTACTAACTTTACATACCCCACCGATAGGTGTACTGCAAAAATAAGTAGGTGGATGACTAGTGTATCCAATCTCTGCACTATGACCCTACAATTTTATTAAAATAATAAAACTAAATTAGTTAATCTTGTATTTCATAATCAAAATTTAATAAATTAAATTCAATTAACATACTGAATTTTACCTGAGTGTCAATGCCATATCTATCATACAAAATTTCAGCCGTCCTCTCCATCCCCGTAGATGCATACAAATTAGGCTGTGTAGTAGCATATGGATCCTGTGTAGCACCCTCCTGAGTGTCGGTAGGCTCATATGAACAAGTCACCCCACAAGATTGACACACATGGGTTCGAAGGTCACCACCTGAAGACTCCTCTGGATGGTGTTGTACAATAGGGGTAGTGTGATGGATAAAACTCTGGGTCAAAGTTGTGATTTCCTACAATGTCTCTATGTCAGAACTCTCCTTCACAATGTCAAGCATCACAATATGCTCACAAGGCAACCTACAAGAGGTCGTCTCCCTTGTCACGTAGGATCCAGCTATGCACTGAGCCTGTTTTGAGCTGACCCCCCACCTCTCCCCTGGAACTCCCTCATATCAAAATTTTTTTGGATTTGGTTCAATACAAACTCACTATATAGTTTCCTAAGAAAATATTGGGGGACTTCACAATTATTGCATGGTGAGTAATCAAAGACCATATACCATCTTTCATAAAATTTGTTCTTAATCTTTTAGTGGTGGCACCAATGAATAGGAAACCTCTTTGCATTGAGGGTAAGATTTTGATTTTTTTTAGGGTTAGTGAATAGAGAGCACAAATCACTTTTACTAATTTTTAAATCTTTTACTTGTTTATATGATAATTTTTCTGCATAATATGCCCTGGCTATTTGCCCCCTATCTTGCCATCCAAATATTTGTTAGGTGATTTCATTTAAATTTTTTAACATGTCTTTCAATGAATTTGTTAGAAGCATTCTTTCTGTGGTTGAAGCATTTGGATTACTCAACCTACTGATAAGATCCTTAATTTTTTTTCTATTGTTCTCAATTGCACTCCTCAAATTTTCTTGAGTGCCAGGCGGGAATTGAGAGAATGGTGGGGGAGGTTGATTTTGTTGAGGATTTTGCTGTTGAGTATTTGCCTCCTCTTCTTGTTGAGGATTTGCAGGATTTCCTACAAATTAAAAAAAAAACAATCAAATCTAACCTAAAACAAACAAAATCAATTTCAAACTAACAAATTCAAAACAAATAGCAAACAATACTTACCTCCCGCATCTCTTCGTCATTGTGGCGCCATATTTGCAAACAAAATACAACTGTCCTTGATGAAATTTATAGGAATCCTTCCTCCTAGAACGTGAGTGCGAAAGTGAGGGTTTTTGGCCGTGGGCAAAGTTGAGAAACAGTAAAAAACAAATGATACAGATTTCACTTTTTTTTTCTTTTAAAATTACATAATGCGCTCACGTTATAACGCGAGTGCGTTATAACATGAGTGCATTATAATGCACTTGCGTTATATCTTTTCAATTTTTTTTCCCATTTGGCCACAAAAGTGCGACCAACTTCATGCACTTGCCCGCCTATATAGAAGCCAATCCTGTGGCAAATTTTTTTGTGAATGAAGGCTTTAAAAGTAAAGGACAATGCACATTACTGAATATCAATGATTTAGGTGTTAATATCTAAGCCTTATTAACTATAATGTGTCACATGGGAAATATGTGTGTCACCTCAATAATGATGATAGAATGGGGTAAGTACATCACTATCATTAGATTGCATGGGGCTGAGCTAATTAGCTTGTCTTGTAAGCTTGCTTAACATGCTTTGTGGGCTCACAGGTTTGGTGGGACTATTTTGAACCAAGATTTCATCTCTGTTTGCATTATTGTGCTTGCTAAAATGGGAGGAGATAGAAAAAGAGTTGAGCTGGACAACTTTGAGATGCACACAAGACACACTAAAGCATGGAACAAAGTTAAAAGTGGGGGTTTACTCCCTTTTCTGGAGAAACTCCATGGGTCTAATAAGGAGGCTATAAAACTCTTTGAGAAGAATTGGGACAATGGGGAAATAACCCTTTTTGGCAGGAAAGTTAATCTTGATGAAAATCTCATTGCTGAAGTGACTAGTATGCCCACTGAAGGACACAAATTTTTCTGGGACAAGAATTTCTCTGATGAAGTGGTGGTCATATTTTTGAAGAAAGATAAGGAAAAATTAAAACTTGTGAAATTTTCCCATAGTTACTTCAAGGCTGACACCATTAAAGCTCTCTGGATAAAAGTTCATGTCATTATGAAGTATATCACCTTGGATGGTCAGTTCGCTAGGGTCTACGACTATCATTTTTCCTTGCTCAATCATTTTCCCTTTCAGGTTAGGGTTTCTCTCCCGTACTATGTACTTTGTTCCTTAAGAAAGAGTCTAGAAGACCATAAGAAAAACCCTAAAAGATATCCTATATTACATACTGGTTTGATTAGATTAGTTTTTGAACACTTTCAAAATATGTCAACCCCTGCTAACCTAGATGCCTCTTCAACGTCTGAGGAGGATGACACTGATCCTAGTTGTTCAGGGAATAAACCTAATTTGAGTCTAGTTAGGATGGTCTTGGATCCGCCCTCTGTTTTGTCTGGCAAGAAAATCCAAATCCATAATCCCTAGTCTGTTAAAGTCCACCCTACTTCTGAGCTTGGAATCTCTACTCCCAAAGCCAAAGGAGCTGGAGAGAATTTCCTTGTCAAAAACCTTGTTTCATATTCTGAAGATTCTCCTAATTTAGAGGACTTTGGTGCAAATAATTATTATTCCTCTGTTGTCCCATCGACAAACAAAGATGTTAGAACTGGGTCTCTTGGATACTCTGACCTGCTAAAAGTTGCCTCAATCTTGATAGGGAACTTTCTATTGATTTTCTAGGCATAGCTAGGAGTAATGTTGTGGACCATTTTAGAATGTCAAAATGGTTCTTTCATGAAATAAATGACCTAAAAATAAAAAAACTAGGCCCTCCAAAGTAAATTGGAAGAAGTGGGGGTTAAGGTTTCTGCATTATGCAAGAAGGATGAAGAGTGTAATGAGAAAATTGCTAGTAAAGAGATCCATGACAATGCAGGTAAGGACAAAAGGATAGAAAATGACTTGGAAAAAATAAAAAATGTTGTGAAGATAATTATTGAACATAATAATAGAATGGAAAGACATAATGCTATCATTATCAATGCAATGATTGAAAAAATGGATAAAGCTCAAGAGGGGTCCTTGGTTGTTGATTTGGAAGAGGTGAAAGATAAAAACCAGGAAGAGGAAACTGGGATTTCGAAGAGAACCAGGGCTAATCTGAAAAGGAAGGCACCCCCCATGCCACAAATGATTCAAAATTTCAAGAAGGGTGTCCAGGATATGTAGGATCTGGAGGCTGAGACTAAGATTGTTCTGAAGACTCTGGATTAGTTGCTGTTAGTTTTTTGGTCTATGTTTCAAATGGCTCTTTGATTGTCATTCTTGGATTTTTTTGGTTGGCTGATGTTTATTCAGGTTTCTTCTTTTATTACAGCCTATTTAATTCCTTGGAATTTTTTGTCCTTTCCTTTTATATGTTGTAAACTTTTTGGTTTCGGTTACTTGTAAAACCCATTTTTTTCTTTATCAAAAACACAAGTTTTGTTATAGTAGAATTTCCAACTTTAAATTGTCATAGAATGATCAATTTTTTTTTTCTTTAACAGTCATTGGAGAGATTTTCCAATATTTGTCTCAGTTGAGAGTGCACTTATTTTTCAACTATATCATCCAATCTCAAATGCCTCTGTCCTTCAAGAGTTATGTGCATTTGGTAGTGTTCAGATTTAGAAGAATGCATAATCTATAACTTCATTCGATTCCTTACATTGATACATAATGTCTGAGTGTAACTCCTTTTATCAGGTTTATGCCTACAACAAATAATAGACAATGTTTGAATCTAGAGAAAGAAATAAGAAGAGGCTTAAGACAAGTTATTGATGCTAGGGAAAAGACTACCTAAATGGAAAAAATAGATAGCTATGGTGTTGATCTACTTGGTTTAATGATGCCTGAGAGCAAGAAGCAGATGGGAGTCAATTTAAAAGGTAGTGCAAGCCTAACTACAAAGGAAATCATTGATGAATGTAAAACTTTCTACTTTGCTAGTCATGAAACGACATCAACACAGTTGACATGGACTATAATATTGTTGGGCATTCATTAAGATTGGAAAGAGCGAGGTCATAGAAAGGTGCTGCAAGTTTATGGAAGAAACAATTATCTAGATGTAGACAACTTAAGTCGCCTCAAAATCATAAGGATCATCAAACATAGACCCAAATTTCCATGTGAAAAAGTATTTTGAAATTAATAAAATAATAAATAAAAGCAAAGGTCATTTGGTGGCTCTAATAAACTGAATTTCCTTCACTGTCCTCCTTGTCAACACATCTTCTCTTTCCATTCAAGCGTGTGAAATTTCATATCTCCAATTCAAGTCCTTTTCATCTATCTTCTCATTCTCTGCTACAAGACAACAATTAAAATCAAAATTCATTGCATATCTCCTTGGCTAGATTTTTCATTTACAACAGAATTGATTGTAATCAACTATCTTTTTCTTTGGCCTTCATTGATAAGTTATATACGTTGGGTGAAGACAAAGGTCTCTTTGTTGTGGAAGCTCGCCAAGACTCTCAGGAATTTACCCTGAAAGCATATTCTCATTGAGCGTATTCTCACTGAGTGTAATGCCCTTGCTTTGTATTTCATTATTTTTGTTTACCCCTCTTTTAGTGTATATATTCTCACCAAGTGACAACAATCCAAGACTTTTTGATTGGCCAAAGCTTTTTGGAATTCTTTCCTATAAAAATGTTTGTGTCTAGAGATAATCTTTGTAGATTTGGAGGTTTACTTTTAGGTCTACTCTTACCAAGTTTGTCAAGTTACCAATATCATCTGGTATGTTTCCCAAATTGCATTTGAATCCAATTCTAAATAATTTAGTGAATTTGAATTCCAACCAATTGAAGTGGGAAAGACTCTAGTGAGATAATTAAATCCAAATCAATATTTTTCAAATTGGAGCAGTTAGCTTACACTATTAGAATAGAAAAACCACTGCTTCCACTGACAAAATGATTTTGCTACAAATTAAACCATATCAGCTGCTGCATTTTCCCAAATTTTAGGGGCACAGTGTCGTTCTTAGCCAAATTTAATAGTTGTAGCTAAGTCCAATTCCCCACTAAGCTAGGTATTCTCTAGTGAGTTGATTTTCCCTAAAAATCACATTTTGCAACTCTAGCAGCCTTCCAAACTCAATGGATTGGACTGTTTAAGTGGTTCACACATAGCTACAATATTTGGAGATGAGTGCAATTTGAAAGGGTGACGAGAATCGATCCTATTAAGTGTTAATATTAAAATGAGTAAAGAAACATAATAGAAAACATAAATTAAGAATAAGATGTAAGAGACAAAATTTTATAGTGGTTCGATAATTACCTACATCCACTTTCAACAACAAGGAAATCTCTTTATTAATTCTAAAGTTACAATACTATTCACACAGTAGTAGTATTTATAAAATGGTCTCCACTCCAATAAATGGAAAAATCAGTCTATGAGAGAAACTTTCCAATAGAGGAAAAATCCATCCTTGTCCAGTTTGTTTGAGAATCTTGCCAATTTGGACTTCACCAAACCCAACAATCTCCCACTTGAAGACCAAATTGCTGCTCAAAGATATCCCGTACTATAGACATTTACATCAGCCACAATGAAGATTTGAGCTTTGCCAAATTTTGTTCACGAATGCTTCAGATGAGTCTCCTCCAAAGCACATTAGATTTAATAACCTCCATGGATTTTAAACTTTCCATTTTCTCCTCCACAGCTAGAATTAGATCTGTACTTCCACCATGGCCTCAATCCAAAAAATATTTTTTGTACACCACCAAAGCAAATCCTTCTTTACATACCAATCATCACTAGAAAATTCTTCAAATTCAACTTTATCAAATTGATAGATTGTTGCAATAAATTTTTCATCAAAGAAAACATCATAATATGATTTTACCTCACCTTCTCTTGCAGCCTTCCTCTCACTTGAGATTAACATATCCCACTTTTTTTTAACTACTTGCATCCATAGCAATAAATCATCCCCTTCACTTTCTTCTATGTCCTTCAATGAACACTCTTTTGCTGCAACTGCATTAAACTCACATTCATCTTCATAACAACATTTTTTAAAATTAAATTTTACCTCTATACCATTTGCTTGGGACTCGAATAATGGATTATCATAAACTATTTATGCTTCGAGCTTGAACAATGGATTATGATACACCATTTTTTCCTTTTGATTCTCAGCCTCTTCCTCAGGTTCATCTTTGCTTGCCTAGTGCCAAACTGCATCCTCCTCATCTTGGAAAGAAAACTACATAGTCTCTTCAGTTGAAATCTCCTCATTTGTCCATACATCCCATCAATGAATATGGTGCCTTGATTTAGGTTGCATTTGCACGACATCACTCTCTTGTGCTAGGATCCAAATCATGGCTAGAACAATATTTATCATAGCTGAATAAGCAACAAGAGACTTTACTCTCTGGTAAATCTAAATCTAAAAGAAATTCTTAAAAAATAAAATCAGCCTCATCATCTTCATCATCTGAAACTCCTACTTCATCTTGTCTTTTCACTATATAAAAGCATTCAGCTCTAGGATCTAGCACCCAATAGTCTTCCATCTCTCTCAATATTTTTTCATAGCTCCAGAAATTCTTCACCGAGAGCTTCATGCTCTGATACCAATTGTTACTATTAAAATGAGCAAAGAAACACAATAGAAAACAAAAATTAAGAACAAGACACAAGAGACACAAATTTTATAGTGGTTTGGCAATTGCCAACATCCACTTTCAATAGTAGGGAAATCTCTTTATTAATTCTAAAGTTGCAATACTATTCACACAACAGTATTTATAAAATAGTCTCCACTCCAATAAATGGAAAAATCTATGAGAGAAACTTGCCAATAGAGGCAAAAAACATCCTTATCTAGTTTGTTTGAGAATCTTGACAATTTGGGCTTCACTAAACCCAACATTAAGTTGTGCTAGTTTAGCTGACTAAGCATACCCAACTCAGCAAGAATACTACCTCACAGTCTATTTTTGGCCAAGTCGATCCTAATTAAAAAGGACATATTTCCTTAGAAAGGTGAGATAATACCTATCAATTTGTTTGCTTCTAATGAAATGGTTTTTGAATGTAATGTAATGTTTTTTTAATAGTTTTCTGATCAGTCAATGATCAAGAGGACTCTGTTTTACTTTTACTGAGAGTGTAATGAAAGGTGCAATAGCTATGTTTTATGTCATTAAATCTTATATGTTTTGAATGATATATATAAATATATATTTTTTGCATTCATCTATGTTTTATTTCTTCATTTTATCTCTCTATTTCTCATCTACCTCTTTCTAAGGTCCATGTGAAACTATGTGTCAAACTAAGAATGCAGAAACAATCGGTCTAGTAAACGAAAAAAAAGAAAGAAATTATTCAAATTTATTCGTATTATCTTATCAAAATTTCTTCATAGAATACAGTGGGAAGCAATACCCAATTCAACAAGTAATAACAATCACAATTAAACCAGTGCTGAGATTTGAATTCAACTGTAGTATTTGGGATGTCTCATAATATACTGTATGAATATTTTGTAGATGGGAATGATCATAAATGAAGCCTTGAGACTTTATCTACCTTTAATGATATCAATTTTCCACAATCCATATTGTATTATTCCAAAGACTTCTAGATTTGATTGTGTGCAATCTTTTACATCAACATTTTGGATCACACTCCGTGATCCATCATCAGGATGAGAATAGAGAGCAAAAGGAGATGGATCACAGAGTGTGATCTGAAACATTGATGTAAAAATTGCACACAATCAAATCTAGAAGTCTTTGGAAAAATACTATATCTACCTATTGTGCATGTATTGTGACAGACATGTGAGCCAACGAAACTTGGAAGGTTCTCAATTCCTGCATGCACTCAATTTGAGCTTTCGATACTTGCAATCCACCATGATCCTGCTTTGTGGGGAAATGATGCCAATGATTTTGATCCAGGGTGATTTAGTGAAGGAATTGCAAAAGCCACAAAGCATCCAATGGCATTCATGCCCTTTGGATTAGGTCTAGCTATATGTGTGGACCAAAATTTTTCCTTGTTCGAAGCATAAATAGTTTTGGCCATGATTTTGCAAAAAAATCCTTTTGTTACTTTACCTTCTTATACTCATGCTCCCATTCTTTTATCTACTCTGAGACCTCAATATGGAGTTCATGTTATCTTCCGCATGAAGTAATATCTGAGAACAGTACTACCTAGAAACTCCTCTAATCTCTTAAAATTTTAACTATCATTATATTGAAAATCTTGGAAATTAAGAAATATATTTTATAATAAATTATTTTAATGATTCAGTGTTAGCAATTAAAATATTTAGATAGTTTTTTTTAGGTTCTTATAGGATAGTTTGGAGAAGTTGTACAATGCAATGTTTCATAAGCATTTGTATAATATATTGTAAATGTTCTCAAATGAACAATAATAAGATTAATTTATTTTGGTGTCTTCTTTGATCATTATGATTTAGTTTTTATAATATTTGTGTCTGTTATTTTCAACTTGATATTAGAGCCATGACAAAAATAAAATGTAAATGTTGAAATATGATTGTTGTATTATATAGATTGACTACATTGATAAGGTGAATTATTGTCAAATATTGTGTCAAGGTTAAGGTTTGAATGGATGAATGATATTACCTAATGAATAACATTTTATCTGCTATTACTTCCTTGTTGGATGCCTCATTTATCTATTGAAATATGCCTCGAGGCATTAGAATTTATGGATTTTAGCATTGAAACATTATCTTCTAGCATTGAAAGTGTTGTTGCTACCATTGAGTCTACTAGGAGTTCCCAAAGTGTATAGAGTTTCATTTATTAATGCTTAATTTGAGTTAAGTTTTATATTGTGAGGTAATAAAAACTATTTCTTATTACTAGAAAGACATTGCATGGACATTTTGAACATATTGAAATCTCTAAAATATTAAACCTTTGAGGATGTAATAACCACCCTTAGTTACTACTATTTTTTGTTCCCATCATTTCAATCCACCTAAAGTGTTAAATTAATCAACCAAGCAACTTCTAACCAACTTAGAAGTGTTAGCTTAAGAACCTTACTAGTAGTTGTTGTGGCAATAACACTATGCCATGCTCTTCCACACATGCACTAAGCATGGTAAGCTCTCCCTAATAAGGTCATATCTAGAACCAAACCTATACCTCAAAGGTTCATTTGAGATGGCCTTGTTTATGCATCCATTTTTGGGAATCAAAGGTTTCATAGCTCATACACCAATAATAGAGGTACTTCATCATTTCATCTGAGATCTTTTCTCTCTCCTTCAAATCACAACTATCAATTAAACTAATATTGCAAATTTACACATGAATAATAATATGAGAGGGATTTATTTTATTCAACTGTTAGTTTCGTTGCAATATCATGTACAAAAACACACCAAACCACATAGGGACCAACTGATACAAACATCACATGTTCACACAATGACCAACTCAATCATACATCACATATATAGAATATGATTAGATCATGCTTGTGTCACATTTACACAAAGTGAATAACTCATGCATTTATTACATATAAAAATATAGTGCGGCTAGCTCACACATACAAAAAGCATACACAAGATGAGTAACTCATACATGCATCACATATACATAGTATGACTAGCTCATGCATACATGGGTAAGTGCAAAAAGATGGAGGACCAGAAAAGAGATCTTAAGTGGCCACATTTTTTTCTTCTGAAATCAAGAAAGATTGACCTTGGATGAGAAATTAAAGATAGTTACACTCAA
This sequence comes from Sequoia sempervirens, assembly GCA_007258455.2. Lineage (NCBI taxonomy): Eukaryota > Viridiplantae > Streptophyta > Pinopsida > Cupressales > Cupressaceae > Sequoia > Sequoia sempervirens. The sequence goes on along the minus strand of VDFB02000015.1, from coordinate 333,106,847 downwards.
AATATGAAGATGCAACCAAAAAAAGTGTTGTAGTGCTTCAAATATACTTTCTAAGTTACTACAATTTTTTTCAAAATAGTAGAGATTAAGGGGTTCAAATAAAGGGGCACATAAATTGGTCTTTCTTTTTTCAAAAAACATAACATAGCATTCGGTGTGGCCCCACTAAATTGTTAACTTATTTTTAGTATTTAAAAAAAATGTTTCGATGAGAAATTAACTAACACCATGTAGTTTATCCCCAATTTATTTGGTATAATTTTTTACTAATTTTCTAATGGGAAACATCCTAAAAAATAAAAATTTAAGTGTGCCCCCTCACTATTTTTTTGAAAATTGATTGAAAATTATTTTTTTAATGTGTAGAATGGAGTCTAGATTCTAAAAATGTAATTTATTTGAAATTTCATTGAACGGTTAAAAAATAAAGTAAAACATACCACATATTAGTTTTTGACCAAAAATGGATACACTAACAAAAAATTTAAAAATAAAACCTTAACATTCAAAACATGAAAAAATAACAAGGTTAGATAGCTAAGAGAGAGCTTAACATTATCATGGTGTTTTTTGATTTGATATTGAAACACATGCAAACCTAATTGGGAGCAAGCTTGAGACTATGTTAATTTTTTTATAATTTACAAAATCATGTCTTTGGACACTGAAAAGTCACTCTTAACCTTTGTGTTGGAAGCCCAAGGCTCAATCCAAAGACTTGGAAATTTTGAAAGAAAACAATGAGTGCATTATATTGCATTCACATTGTTTGAATGCTTTCACATAATGTGAGTGCATTATAACACATTCACATTTAGTTTGCTTTGAAATATTTTCTTTCTTCTCTTTTAGTGAAACTATATACATAAAGTAAATATATAAGTATAGGTTGAAATTTATATATAGAAATTTCATATAAGTTATATTTCATGTATATAGTTTCAGGATCTCTAGGAGCTATAATGTAAATTACTTTTTAAAGATCTTATAATTTTTTAGATAGTCAAATTTTAGTAATCAACATGTTAAATTTTAATAGTTAGGAGCTCAAATTTCAATAATTAATAAGTTGTATCATTATTTTCTCTCTCTATCTCACTCATTGTTTATCCATTTTTCTCTAGACTTCTCCCTCCCTCTCACTATCTCCATCCCTTTAGTTGAATTTTTCTCCCTTAAGCTTAAGAACTACCTCTACATGTCCATCCTTCTCCCTCTCCTTCCCTCTTTAATTCTCACTCCTCCCTCTTTCCCTCTCTACTTCTCTCTATTTCCCTCCCTCCCTCCTTTTCTCTCTACATCTCTCTATCTTTGTTCTCCCTCTCTTCTTTCTCTCTCCCTCTTCCCCTCTCTCTCCTTCCTTCTCTATTTCTCTCTATCTCACCTCTCTCTCTCTAGCTACCTCTCCCTCATCCTCCCTCTCTCTCTCCTTACCCTCTCTAATTATTTATATCACTTCTTTCTCCATCTCTCCCTCCCATCTCCACTTCTCTCTATCTCCCTTCGTCCCTCCTTCCCTATCTCTTGCCTTACCCGTCTACTCTCTCTCTCCCTCCCTCCCTCCTTCCTTCTCTCTCTCTCTCTCTCTCTCTCTCTCTCTCTCTCTCTCTCCATCTCTCTCTCTCACTCCCTTTCTCCTTCCCTCTTTACACTCTATCTCTCCTCTCCTCTCTACCTACCTCTCCCTCCATCATTCCCTACCATTATCTCTCTCTCACCTCTCTCACCTCCCTCTCTCCCCTACCTCTCCTTCTCTCTCTACTTTTCTCTATCTCCTCACTCACTCTGTCTACCTACCTCCCCATCCATCACTACCTACCACACATTCTCTCTCTACATATCTCTATATCAACTCTATCTCTCTATCCCTCCCTCCCTCATTCCCTCTCTACTTCTTTATATCTCTCTTCTCCCTCTCTCTCTCCCTTCCACCTCTCTCTACCTCTTTGTCTCTCCCACCTTTCTCTTCCTCTCCTTCCCTTTCTACTTAGCTTTATCTCCCCTCTCCCTCTCTCTACCCATCTCTCCCTCCATCACTCCCTACCTCTCTCTCTACACCTCTCTATCTCATCTCCATCTCCCTCTCTACCTCCTTCCCTCTCTACTCTCTATCTATCCTCTCCCTCCCTCTACCGTCCTCTCTCTCCTTCCCTCCCTCCCTCCAACCCCCTTCTTTCTCTCTCTCCTCTCTCACCATTCTCTCTCCCTCTCTCTTTGTCACTCCCTCCTCTTTCTCTTTACTTCTAATTCTCTCTATCTCATATATCCCTCTTTACCTCTCCTTCCCTCCCTCCCCTCTCTCTCTCCCACCTACCCTCCTCCCTGCTCTCTACTTCTCTCTATCTCACCTATCCCTCTCTACCTCTCACTCCCTCCTCTTTCTCTCTCTCATCTCTCCTTATCTCTCTACTTCTCTCTATCTCACCACACTCTCTCTCAATCATTCTCCCTCCCTCTCCCCCTCTATCTTGACTCTTTAATCTAAAAGTAGTACTAATTATTGTAATTACTAAATTATCCCACTATTCAAGTAAATTCTCTTTATCATCTATTTTAATTTCAATAGATAAAATTGAATTACCATAATGTTTAAGGCATTAGAATGTTTAGCCATATGTCACCATCATTCATCTTTAGTGAATACAACTTCTTTCAAAGAAAACGAAAATTCTAGAGAATTTCCCAGATACAAAATGCCCAATTTGCCACATAGCTCCTTTGTTGTGGTTTTTATTGATATATTTAGTAAAATTGAATTACAATTTAATCAAACTCCTTGCCTTCATATCAAGAATCAATCAATACTCATCCTTCATACTAGCTGTTTTTTTTTGTGATACAATTGATTAATCTCTATCACAAGAAGATTTTCCATCTTCAACTTTTGTAACTCAATTTTTTTCTTTAAATTTTTATTTCTGTCATTGCATTTCCCCTCATTTTAATTCACACACAGATCCTCACATACAAAAGGTTTACAACAAGGAAAAAACCCCTTAGCTTTCAAACAAAGCTTAAACAAAGCTATAATATGACACATAGGAAAATGAAGCCTAATAAATTTGTATAGTAGTAGTACATGTACAATTTGAAATAAAAAAAAATAGAATAATAGAAAACAAAGACAATGCATGCTATTTACACTTGGGAAAACCCTTTCAAGTACAAAATTTAGCACAATAAAATATTTTACTATTGCAAAAACTCAATTTTTCTCTAGTACAATAATGAATTTCTCTACCTTCACCCTTAAGCATATGCAGATACAAATATATTGAAATAAATTTTACATAATGTATGAAGTGATGCAAAAGATAAACATGAATACTTCTATGAATTCGATGAAAATAAAAATTATCAATAATATCTCCCTGTTGCATTTTTTCCAAATCAGATCAACATGCAAGTTCGATCCCATCTAGATTTTTAATCCCTTCCAAGCATTCATGCATACCAGCACATGAGCACCACTAGTATCTGTAATGATAGCTTAAGTGAGGTAATTTTTATGGTGTGTTCATTTTTGGCACTATTTCTTAAGCTTGCAAATTCTTAATATACTTTCTAATTTTTCATTACTGTAGTTTATCTTTATTTTCTTTGTGCTAATTTTGGTTGAAAGCCTTGGTGTGGTATAATTTTATTCGGCTCAAGGGCATGGGATGTGATTCATAAGATTGTCTCATTCATGGGTTATTCATTTTGAAATGGTACGTTGAACTGTATTTTGGAATCATTGTTCTTTAGTTTAAGATATTCTGGACGTCAATATACGTAGAATAATAAATTATTTTGTTGCCTTCATGAAACTTGAGATTTGGCTTCTCCATTGTAATAAGGAATGATTCTGTTGAATGCAATATATTCAACACTTCTCATTTGACGTGTTATTCGACTTTACATTATTGAGGCTTGATAGTAGATTTTATACTACAGTAAACATATAATGACAGTTAAAATTTCAATAAATAGAGGAGTTTTAGGCAGTTCTGTTCTCAGATATAAGTTCATGTGGAAGATAACTTGAGCTCCATATTGAGGTTTCAGACTAACTAAAAGCATAGGAGAATGAGAATAAGAAGGTGAAATGAGAAAATCATTTTTTTTTTTTTGTAGACTGAAGGGCAAAAACTAATTTCGCTTCCAACAAGGTAAAATTTTGACCCTCACATATAGTTGGACCTGCACCAAAGGGCATGAAGGCCATTGGATGCTTTACGGCCTTCGCAATTCCTTCACTGAGTTGCCCTGGGTTAAAATTGTTGGCATCATTTCCCCACAAAGCAAGATCATGGTGGATCGCAAGAATCGAAAGCATAAGTCGAGTGCCTGCAGTGATTGAGAGCCTTCCAAGTTTCGTTGGTTAACATGCCTGTCGTGATAGAATCACTGCAGGTGGATAAAGTCTCAAGGCTTCATTTATGATCATTCCTAACCACAAAACATTCGTACAATAGTTTATCAGACATCCAAAATACTGCTTTCGATTTCAAATCTCAGTGCTGGTTTAAATATGATTGATATTACTTGTTAAATTGCGTATTGCTTCCCAGTACATTATGTACAAAATTTGTTCTAAGATAATATGAATACATTTGAATAATGTATGTGCATCTTGTTTTGTTGTTAGACCAATTGCTTGCCCACGCTGACTGATATAGTTTTACCTTCTTTAATATCATTCCACGTAGGCCCTATGTTTGCGATTGAATTCTATTCCCCCATCCATATATATATAACTAAATCTACAGTTGATATGAGTTTTCCACAGTCCATGAAGTTACAATGCTCGACTTCTGGATTCAATTTCACGAACTATAAGCAAAAAAAATATACACAATTGAATCCAGAAACTAAACATTGTAACTAAATTTACACTTCTCTAAGAATTTCAACAGTTACCTCATCACAGGGAAAAGTACAGAAGCTTTAGTCAATCTCAGTTTGTTAGAATGGCAGCAAATGACCCTTACTTTAATTTATTATTTTACTAGTTTCAAAATACTTTATGGTGCTGATGGTGATAAGTGATGGTGGCATTCATTGCCAGTTCACGAGAATTTAAACAAACTATTTAAATGCAAGTACAACTGCTTAAACATCTTTTCAAAATCTTAATTGAGGAGTCCTAAATCAATTTTTATAAATCAGCCGGTGTTTTTAGTAGTTATTTTCAGTGTTTTATATTTAAAACTCTATTTCAAGTGATATGATTTATGCATGTTAAATGCATTAAAAAGCTAGTATACCTTTACTTTTTCTTTGGGTTGTGATCTTTATATAAAGTATTGTTCAATTGCTGCTTGTAAATATTTATTTGATGGAGTGGATGGAGTAAGATTAAAATACAAACAAAGATTTAGAAATAGAAATGTACAATTTACCAACACATGTTATAGCACCTCATTTCATTGCTTTCTTAAATCAATTGATTACATACTCGAACGCTACGACATTCACTCTCTTTCTTGATTGAATGTGTTACATATGAATTAATTAAATAGATGAAATGGAGTATGCAAGAACAATTCTGGAACATACTAGATTGGCAGTGGAAGTCCAATGAACTCATACATAGCTAAAAGACATACAATCAGTTCGGATATTACAAGAAGATTTTGGATCATGCAAACTATTTGAGAACTATCATGCAGACTACATTGCTAACATCTGTAAACTGTTTCTAGTGCACATGACTAAAAAATTTATGTTTCTGATAACTATTTATGTCTAGTTAACTGCAAGTTATATGCGAGAGAAATTACATGCCAATACTCCCTATTAATTTCCACCTCACATGCTTTAGCATTTTCATTCTCAAATTTTGTCTCTCTCAAAATTGCAAACAAGTCTTCAGACTTAAATGATACCTTCAAACTATCTTCAAGATATGTGGATCGTTCCTCAACTTTCTCTCCAATTGTTGCGACAATTCTTCAAACCATGAATTTCAAATCTTCAAGACTTCAATCTGGAAGTCTTCTCGCTATCTATATCTTTCCATTATGAATGGCATTTTGCAAGACCGTGAAACTTCTTTTGATTGCTATCTTTATAAGCATTTGCACTTGAACAACTTTTTCAACACACTTGTAACTTGTGAATTTGATCCAAAATTCCATTCACAATCCATTTTCATACAACCTTTTATTGAGTCCTTCCATTTCCTATTCCAACATGTCTTATCAGAAAGGTTCTTCAAACCACAGATGCTACACAAATTTAGATCCCAAGACATTTCTTTTATATGACCTTTCCTATTACAATGTGAACAATGCACATATTGCTTTTCTTGAACACATTTTCTTGTACATATATTATTTCATTTACCTGCAATATACCCAAGACCTTCAAATTTTGGTCTCATAATAGGCTCAATTGGCTCTTTGATTCCTTGTTCATGCTTTCCTAATCCTTTCCCATTGTATCCCATTCTTTTTATTATTTTCAAACCAACATTCTTTTTATGACAATTAACATGATTTGTAGAGACATTATCATCTTCATTATTGAACTCTTTATAAAAAAAACCTTTAGCTGTATTACATAAATCAACTGATTCATTAACTGAACTACACAAGTCTTCAATACCACATGAAGCATCACATACTGATGGTTTTGAGCTTAAACATTCATTCTCTTCTTTCAATTTTGATATTTCTTCTTTCTGTAAACAATTTTTTTTCTTCTAACCTCTTTATCTTTTCTTTCATCTCATCAAATAACTTCAAATTTTCTTCTAGCTCTTTATTCTTTCTTTTAACATTACTTAATTCCTTTTCAAGATTCTCAATTTCACACAAATTCTCATATCTTTCTTTTCCGAACTCTTTCAAATTTGTTACCAATTTTGAATTAGATTTCTTAATTTCAATCAATTCTTCCTCCAAAACATCCCTTTATTTCTTTACCCTTTTTTCAACCTTTCCCATTGAAACAAATGATTAGATTTTGCTACAACGATTTCCTTTGATTGATTAAATCCTTCAATAGCTATAGTCGTAACCTGGTTTACATTCTCCTTTGTGCTCACTTTGAATAGAAATTCTGTAATTCAAGTAACGAAACAAATAAAACAACGATCTAACTTCTTTTCTTTAGACACATGCCTTCTCCTGGAAACTTCTCTTCACCATAGAGTGATCTCGTTTATATCTTGGCTTCAATATTTTCAACTATCTGTAATGGGATTTCATTTGTCCGGCTCTTAGGTGAACACTTGTTTTGGCGGTATCTTTATTTTTCCTTTATGGCTGAAATATTTGGCATTTCTTTTGTTAGCAATTTGTCTTCATTCTTGGCGATAGATTTAGATCTCCTTTCTGCATCTTAACTACTAACTTCAGATCCTTAGCAACTTCTTTTAGGCTATACAACATGCATCAATCCATCTTTCTCCAAATACTACGATCTACATACTTTAAACAATAACTTTGTTTCTCTTTAGCTGCAGTCCTTGCTTTTTGAGTAATGGCAGCTTTAGTATGGTGATTTTTGGTCATTTTAAAAGTTCTGACATAAATCCCACTAATCAAGCTTCTCCCCTTTGCAACCTTGCTTTGATACCAATTGTTGGTGGGCATAGGAGACAATATATGCGTAAATGTGCCACTACACTGAATGAATTTTATTGTCTAATTAAATCAATTACATCTGCCTCATTATTTAGAGTTAGATAACTCGAGAGGTTGATAAACTAAAAGTAACTAACATTTAATCTACAAAAGAGACTCATCCAAACAATATGTAAACAATAGAAAAAACTAACTAAACACAAGTTCATTTGTAGTTACAATAGATACTACCCATGCAAAACTACAATTTCTCTTCATACAATCAATGAGAGAAATCATATTCCAACAAGTAGTGAGAGACAACTAATTCAAAATTTTGTTCAATTTTGAGCAATAGTGTAGGAAAGACATACAAAATTATTTTGGTAGCGTTTTGTTCTCTACCATGTGCATAATTTTATGACAATCATTAAATGATTTTTTTTAATATGTTGATTGTTGACTTGTATGAGAAGTTCAAAAAATTGAATGGTTGTAAGTAAGAATGAATATATGCTGCAAGTAATCTTCATTAACCATCAAAGTAGGTTACAGTTGTCTAGATTATTTATCTTTGGTCATATGAAAAGTGGGCAATAATTTTTAGTTGGGAGAAAATGATTTTAGTGTGATTCTTTAAGGAGTAATGTGTAGTTGTAATAGGTAATCTTGAATGGTTTTGGGGTGTTAGAATAGAAGAAGATATTAAGTTGAGGTGATTTTTTTTTATAAGAAGTCATGTTAATTTTTTTAGGGTATCATTCATGTGGTTCATCTATGTGGTTAATATTTAATTGTGTAAGAAATTCATTTGATTCAATGGGAAAGATTGGTAAAAGAGTGAAGAAACAAATAAAAATTAAGAAAAATGAAGAATTGGAAGAGAATTTGAAGTGTTTTGATGAACATTTTAAAATCTATGAAAATAAAAATAGTTCTTAAAAGGATGAAATGATGCAGGAGTATCTAGTGGTGTACAAAAATCTTGCATCACCCAAAAAAATGTTATCTTTATTTTCTTTAGTTGTTTTTAGTTCCATGATGACACTTAAGGGATGTAAGACAGTCAAGAGTCAAAAATAGCAAAAAAGATCACTTACTATTTTTAGTAAGTCAACTTAAATGGGTTCGTATGGACCTAAAAATTTACCCCAAGGAGTAGAATTGAAAAACATTTTCGGTCACGAAAGAAATGTCTTAATACCCTGCATAGTTTGGGAGATATTAAAGTTTCCGTCCTAGGAATTTTCTCCAATGCAGGTTCAAATTTAGACATGAAGACTTTAGAAGTCTCAAAATAGCTCAAAAAGTTGATGAACCGACCTATGGTGGGCTTAAGTGTTGTAGATCTCTTCAAGAGCTTTCCAACAATATGCAATAATAGAAAATCAGACACCTAGATCAAAAGTTATGGCCCCACAAAGTTGCTCCTCTAAAAAGTGAATTTCATTAAAATTCCTTTCGAGGCTAGAAATCAAACGGCAGGACTTTTAGTGCCAAAACAAAAGGGAAAGTTGAACTTTCTAAAACATTCTAGGGCAATTTTTGGGGTAAAATAAAAACGGTTAAGTGGGGGGTTGTAGAGGTGGCTCCATGAGTGCAGATTGTGGCTCTGAATAATACATTTTGTTTCAGAGTTGATTTTGGTGTAATGAATCAAGCCCATGAGGCTATAACATGTAAGTTTTGAATCTATAACTTCATTTCCTGAAAATAATTGAAAGTGAGTTATTTTTTTGTTTTGCATCTTCTATGTTGGTTTCTATTGTTTGTGATTTGTGGAGATTTTGGGTGGTGTGGCCCTCATCAAGTGGTATCAAAGTAGGAGTTCCTGAGCTTGTAATAGTGTGTCGAATGTGAGGCAGTTGCAACAGGGCCTATGAGTGTGGGTTGAGTTCAAGATGCCTCTAAGACTTTCCCAACATGATGGAGGTAGAGGCCAAGGTGGTGGAGGAAGAGGTCCACCTAGAGATGAAATTAGAACCCTTAGAAGGCAATTAGAAACCTTATAGCAAGAGGTTGGAAGAAGAGATGTCCAATGCTCGTTCAAAGATCTATGAAAATGAAAGAGGAAGAGCAGGATCCAATGGATCCTAGAGAAAAAAGATTGTTGTGAGCAATCTCAAGCATTGGGAGGGACCTAAAATAGAGGTTTCAAGTTTTAGTAAAAGTCTGAATCCTAAAGAATTGATCGATTGGATCAATGATATAGAGAAATATTTTGAGTTTGAGGAGATTGAAGATCCTCACAGAGTGAGGTTTGCAAAGACAAAATTGAAAGGTCATGCCACTATATGGTGGAAAGAGGTCTAGTTAGAAAGAGGAAGACAAGGGAAAGATAATTTTTTTGGATTGGACATAATGGTTTCAAAATTGAAATAATTTATTCCAGTCGATTATGAATTGGAGCTTCTCAAGAAGATGCAGAGCTTGAGGCAAGGAACAAGGATGGTGAAAGAATACAGAGAGGAATTTCACAAGGTCCTAATTTGGAATGGACATTTAGAGGCAAATAAAGAGAAAGTTGCAGCTTGTTATATTAACGGGTTGAAGCCAAGCATACAAGAAGAATTGGAACTCGTAAGAATGACCACCATTGAGGAAACTTATTAGTTTTCTCTAAAGGTTGAAGAATGACTGAACAAGAGGTTTGAGAATAAACAATGAGGTAGGGGCTGTGGTGGAAAGACTAGTGGATGATACTATGGAGATCAAAATGAAGATCAAAAGAAGGATGAAGGATTCAGTGGCAGCCAGAACTAGAAAGGAGATAACACCTATCGTCCTCATGATTAGAATAATGGAGACCAAAGAGGAAGAGGAAGATGTGGATGAGGACCGGGAAGAGAAGGCTTTCGTGCAACCTGTTTCTAGTGTGGAGAAGAAGGACATAGAGCCTATGAGTTTCCTCAACATCAAGGAAAAATAGAAGACTTGAGGGTAATGCACGAGATGCACATGTAGATGAAGATGTTGAGTCTTCACATTCTGAGGATATAGAAAGAGGAGAGGTTCTTGTTACTAGAAGAGCCTTATAGAATGAGGAGAAGGAACCAACTCAAAGGAATAATTTGTTTTTCACCAAATGTAAGTGTGAAGGTAAAGTTTGAAATGTTATTATTGATGGAGGTAGTACTGATAACCTTGTTTCAGAGGACATGGTTAGTAAGTCATGGTTAGAGAGAAGAAGGAATTCAAACCCATATTGGATTGCTTGGTTGCAGAAGGACCATAAATCCCTGGTAAATGAACAATGTACGGTAAAATTCAAGATTGGAAATTACCATGACGATGTATTGTGTGATAATATAACTATGGATGTTTGTCATATGTTTTTAGGTAGACCATGGTAGTTTGATTGACGAGCAGTACATGATGGACATGCCAAGACCTATTCTTTAACAAAGGGTGGAGTTTGTCATAAGTTGAAGCATTTGAAAGAGGCAGAGGAAAAAATTTGCAGTAATACAAGAATTTGTTTGGTTGATGGAAGAAAGTTCCTCGAAGGTATGCGAAATGAGCATTTGTGTTTTGCATTGATCCCTAGAATTGATAAATAAGATAGTACTAAGGTACCTATAGAGGTTTCAGATTTGTTGAATGAGTTTCAAGCTATTATTTTTTATTATAACGTTCTTGAAGGTTTGCTTCTAGTAAGAAAGATTAGTCAATAGATGGATTTGATTCCTAGATCCAATTTTCCAAATAAGGCATCTCATCGTATGACTCCAACAGAGAGTGAAGAGTTTAATAGACATGTGCAAGAGTTGTTGTGGAAGGGATTGATTAGAGAGAGTTTGAGTCCATGTGCAATACATGAAGTACTAGCACCAAAGAAGGATGAGGAATGGCGGATGGGTACAAATACTAGAGCCATCAACAAGATCACCATCAAGTATAGATTTCCCTTGCCAAGAATGAATGACATTATGGATTGTTTGAGTGGAACTGAGTACTTCACAAAGATAGATTTGAAGAGTGGATATCACTAGATCCATATTAGAGAAGAAGATGAATGGAAGGCATCCTTTAAAACCAAGGAGGACTTGTACGAGTGGTTAGTCATGCCTTTTGGGCTAACCAATGCACTGAGCACATTTATGTGGCTTATGAATGAGGTATTGAAATAATTTTTAGGAAAATTTGTTATATTGTTTAGTTGGATGATATTTTTATTTTCAGTAAGACATCGGAGGAGCACTTGATGCATAACTGAAGTGTTTTTGAGAAGCTAATGGAGGAGAAGTGGCTGATTAATTTGAATAAATGTAGTTTTGTGAAGAGAGAGTTGGTGTATCTGGGATTTTTTGTCTTAGTAGAGGGTCTTAAAATGGATTCAAAGAAGGTGAGAGCTATCATTGAATGGAATACCCTGAAGAATGTTATAAAGGTAAGATCATTTCATGGTCTAACAAGTTTTTATAGAAAATTTATTAATAATTTCAATAGTATTTGTGCACCTCTAACTAAAGGGATGAGAGGGAATAGAAAAGAGTTTAAGTGGACTACAAGAGTAGCCAAAATTTTTGATATGTTGAAGAAGAAAGTTACAAAGCAATGTATTTTGGCTCTTCCATATTTCAATTAGGTCTTTCAAGTAGATTGTGATGCTAGTGGCACTGCCATAGAAGCTGTTTTGATTCAAGAAGGTAAGCATGTTGCCTATTTTAGTGAGAATTTAAATGATGCCAAGAAGAAATATTTTGTCTATGATCAGGAGTTTTATGCTATAGTTTAGGCTTTGAGGAAATAGAGACACTATTTTTTTTCAAAAGAATTTGTTTCATATACTGATCACCAGGATTTACAGTATCTTAATAGTCAAGGAAAGTTAAATCAAAGGCACTTAAAATGGATTGAGTTTTTGTAGAGTTATACTTTTTTTTTTAAGTACAGGAGTGGAAGGTCAAACAAAGTTGTAGATTCCTTAAGTAGAAGGAAAAATTTATTGATAGAGATGATTATAGAGGTTGTTGGGTTTAATGAAATCAAAAGTTTGTATCCTAAAGATCTAGACTTTGTGAAAGCTTGGAAAGCTTGTTTGGAACCTGTTACTTTGGATAGGACAAAATGGTTGTATTTCTTAATCCAAGACACAATTTTGTTTAGAGGAAGCCAATTGTGCACTCCAAGTAGTTCTATGAGAGAGAATCTGATCAAGGATAATCATAGTGGAGGATTGGATAGAAATTTTGGTCAAGACAAGACCATTGTTCTTGTTAGTGAGAATTATTACTAGCCACGGTTACAAAAAGATGTGAAGAAGTTAGTACAAAGTTGTAGAGTATGTCAAATGGTGAAAGGAGCAAGCTAGAATACTGGATTGTATAAACCATTACCTGTACCTAAGAGGCCATGGGATGATAGTAGCATGAATTTTGTTCCTGGCTTACCAAGGACACAGAGAGGGCATGATTCCATATTTGTGGTGGTGGATAGATTTTCAAAGATGGAACATTTTATTTGTACCATAGAAAAATGGATCATTTACATTTTAATGGTCTTTTAGGTCTTTCTCTTGTAAAGCTTGATCTATTTTTCTTTGATTTAATGTTGTAATATAACTTTTGCATTCACATTAGGTCCTAAATATTCAAATTATGGTGTCTTGTGAAGGTGTTGTGAAGTATCGTAACACATTTCCACACTTTTCTAGACTCTTCTTATTATAATTCATCTAAAAATCACCTTTTTTATCCCTTATCAAGTCCTATTTTTAAAGTGTTATAAAGTCTTGTAACAATATTTCATGCTTTTCTAGGCTTGTTATCACTATTTACACCTTTCTTATGCTTTATTTGATCCCTTTATGAAATCATAAGACTTAATTAAGTGTATTTTTTAATATAAACCTGACAAGCAACATTAAATGCAACTTAATTCCTGACACAAAATTACAACCCTAGAGTGGGAGCCATTTGCCATGGGTGGCGAATCAGTCCCTCTTGACTCCAAACTCAAAATAATTCAAATTTTCTTTCAGGTTTTTATTCAAAAAGACCTTATGTCAGCCTATGATGAGGTATTATTGGGTTATTAGGGCATAAGTGTATATAAATAAGTGTTTTTCTATCTGTTTTAATGTCAATTCATCTCATTTTTCTCATTCAACATCAATTAGCATTCTTACATTCAATCCATCAAAGCATCATTCAATCAAGCAATTGCTAAGTATCTTGGAGGAGCCATTGACATATCCTAAGACTTCTTCAACAAGGATTTGGTGAGTTTAGGACATTTGCATGTTGTTATTCATCATTCCTTGCTCATTTTATTTAATTTCTTTATTAAGGGTTTGATTACCAAAATTGTGATTTGACCAAGACAAATCCCTATACTCTAATCCTTAACAATTTGCCCCCTTTTGTATGTCTATTTATAGACTTTTTTATGCAGATTTTTCAAGAAAATAGGTGTTTAAAGGTGGTCAAAAAGTCAACAAAGTGTTTCAAGTCAACTAAACTTGAATTCAAGCTTGGAGACAACCTCAACCCATTTTCTACAGATTTGACTTCATCAACCTGACAAGAAGACAAGTGCAGATTTGGACCTATAGGATTGACCTTTGGATTTGTCAATTTTTGGAGGAGGAATGATTTGCCATCAGTGGCAACTGAGTCCCACTTGAAGGATGAAAAAGTTGATTTTGTCAAAATCTAGCTCCTAATAGTCGAAAAGCAGTTTTAGGTGTTTTTACCAGTAGGAGGATTGATTTGCCATCAGTGGTGAATGAGTCCCACTGGTGATTTATAGTAATTTTTTCTGGTTTCCAGAACCTTCCAAGATCAACATTTAACTTCGAGTTGCACTCTGTTGAACTTCATTCAATTTTGTTTGCATTAGTTTGTGTTTTTAGTTCATTTTTTCATACCTCAATATGTTTTCAAACAAATGTTGCATATTTTATTAGTTTTGCATTCATAATCAATCAATTTCATAACTTAGTTGAATTTAGCCTTAATTCCATCACACATTCCTTTATTTGAGTGAGCCACCTCAATTTTAGTGTTTTATCTCTCTCCTTTTAGGTGAAAGATCCTAAGAGTGCAAGATAAGTCCATAGAACACCACAAAATTGATGGTTCGTTTTGGTGAACCTGGATATTGAACACATTATCCTTCTTATTTCAATTGCATCGTACATCCTAGGTTTCCTTTGCATCAACATTCAATTAGGTTTTTTTTTTTCCAGGCATCCTAGGGTATCTAAAATTTCATTAGTGAAAGAATCATATAGAATTCATTTTTGCATATGAAATCATTAAAAAACTAAAAATATGCATTTGCATCCTCATTTTGCATTTGAAAAGCATTAAAATCACTTTAAATTTTTTGAAAAACATAAAAAATATCATATCTAGACTCATTCGCCACCCTAGGCGAATTAGTACAACTGCATTTTCTGCATTCAAATTTCTGGCATTTTCATAAATATTTCCTGCATTTTTGTTTCATGTTATTTCCTTCTTGTTTCAATTTACAAAATTTCTGTCATTAGCATTTTTTTATTCCTAGTTTTCATTTGCATCCACCCCATATTTTGTGGTACTTGTATGAGTGTTTGGTGCCCTATTAATAATACTTTAGTGAAATGAAATTCTAGACTCATGGCTTCCCACGATAGCATTTTCATTGTGGACCTTGGGATCTCAAGAGCTCCTACTCTTGTTATGGAAAATGGTGCATTAGGCATGGATACTACCACTAGTATACCTTTACCTTCACATACAATGCATGTTGATGCACAAACCAATCAAATTCTGTCAGATAAAGTCATTAGTATTCATGAGGATTTTGCAAATTTACAAGATTTATCCCTTGAAAAAATTTCTACCACTGCTATACTTGCCATAGAAAACCTTCATTGCTTGATTGAAAGTGATGATGGCTTACAAGTCATGAAAATAATTGTTCAGATATACAACAAACATGTTCCTTCCACTTCCCCACCAACAAACATTGTGGTTAGCCAAGAAGGATCTCACATTCCTCCTTCAATTGTATCATCCATCCCCACCTAGATATCACTCCAAGTTACAAAAAACATGCAATAGGTTAGTGATGTGAATCCTTTCACTATTCCAACTAGCATTCCTAGTTCTTTGGTGGCATTGAATGTTCCCTCTTCTACCTTCACCCCTCTTAGTGTCCCCTTCACTTCTCCTAACATTACATACACTCTATCACTATTTTCTCTTCCACCTCATACCACTTACATTGATCCCCTCATTACACAACTCTTTAATATCGTTTCTTCCATGAAACAAAAAATATCCACCATAAGCCAAAGTCAAAATGCTCCACCCACATACCATGTCTACAGTAGCCCATTATCTCTAGAGATCTTAAGAACACAGATGCCACAAAGAATTGAGATGCCTAGGTTTGAGAAGTATGGAGGAAAAGGATAGCCTACTAATCATGTTAATTCCTATATAGCATTGTGAAGTGATTTTTCCCTTGATGAAAAACTATTAGCCAAACTTTTTCCTAGGACCTTAAAGGAAATTGCATTGGACTGGTTCTCAAACTTACCTAATCATTCAATCTGATTATTTAATGAACTTGTCAATGCCTTTATAAGTCATTTCCAAGTCCATATGATTCCCAAAAATACAATGGCTGATTTAATGAGATGTAAACAAAATGCCGATGAAAAAGTAACTAATTTCATTTCACATTGTTAGTCATTGTATGCTCAAGTAGATGTCAAGATTCCTGATTCACATATTCAAAAGATGTCTATCAAAAAATTGCACACTCACCTTCAGGATAAGTTGAATATGATTAAATTTCCTTTGTTCATGCATTTATGGAGGACCCTTTGTGATATGACAACTCGATTATTAGTTTTGATTCAAAGTCCATTTCCAACTGAGCTGAGAAGTATGAACAAAACAACCAAAAATACACACAAAACTTTAGAAAACCAAATAGAGGCTTTTTATAGTGCAATCCGCCTCCACCACAACTAACTCAACCAATGCCTAATCAAGTGGCCGCTGTTAAAGTAGTTGTGCCCTTTACCTGTGAGGACCTAAAGAGAAAATTTACCCCTTTACTCGACACACTTCATAACATAATGAATCAACTACTACAACAACATATGATAACTTTGCATACTGTTAAACCCCTTGATATTACCAAGCCTTTACCACCCACCTTTAAACCAAATGCTTATTGTCATTTTGATCACAAAAATGGACATGACACTGAACAATGTAAGAATCTCAAACATTTAGAAAGACCTCATTGATTCTGGCCATTTTTCCAATGCATGTGTCAATGATGAAGGCAATAAGTCCGTTGCACCTCCCAATCAGAACTTACAAATTTTTACCAACCCTATGCCTAAACACAATGTTTCATTTGTCAAATCCAGTGAACCTTCAAACACTCATGTGATGAACATTGATACAAATAATGAACAACATGCTATTACTCCAAATGTTACCCAAGTTAATCCTATGGATGAACTTGTGGGTACGATAGACGTTATCCCTTGTAAGGGCCCAACCAACAAATCTCTTAATATTACTGTTACCTATTTTTCACTACCAGCTCACATAGGTAGAGCTGAGTCGACTTCATGAATGATAGGTACATAAAATTTCAAATTTTGCTACTAAAGTATTCATTGTTCATCATAAAATAAGATTTACATCTAAATTACAGTTTAATTGTGCAAGTATTTGAAACAGAAAATTGAGAATTTGTATAATAATGCTTTTTATTCATTTTGTAAAAACACTGAATCTCGCACAAGCCTCGAGAGTAATTGAATTTGATTATGATAATCAAATGATGAATAAAAAATTCAAAGATAAACTACACTGTTGAACATAACGTAAGTGTAAAGAAGAGGAGCAATTCATCATTGCTTGTAAATGATGAATCACTTTCGTTGATGTCTTTAGTAGTCACATCTTCAAGCTGTTGCAGCCTCGTTTCCTTGCTCCATGACCCTGAAAAATTATAAAGGAATGGTGTTAGAGGTGTACTCTAAGAAATGATGAATTACATTCTGCCTTATGCCTACGCTACCAACAAAAATGTAATTTGCATTAAATCAAACATTCACCAGATGAAAGGCTGAAAATCAAGAAAAACATAACTCAATCGAAGCTTTCAGCTTCTTTTGTTTTGCTAACATGTTTGTTTCAATGTGCAGGAATAGATTCATCATGTTTGTGATTATTTTATGAGATATGTGGAGTAAAATAGGCTGCCAAAAGGGTAGAGCCCGAAATATCATAAGGACACCTCTCATTCACATTATTACATGAGAGTCATCAAGTATTACTATCATCAAGCAGTCTAATGGCATGGTAAACCAGATTGAGCAATTATTTTTTGCTCATCATTCAAAGGAAAAAATTAAAGAAATATATTGCATTTATCATCTTTTGTTTCAGCTCTGCCTTTCATTTATATTCAAAATTTAATAAGGCATTGAGCCCCTTTATACTGAAGGGAAAGCAAAGTGTTCAACAAGTCAATTGTTTCTTGCAAATCCAAATCACATACTCATAATGAAAAGCAACATTCTCATATTTTACAATCAATGCAAATCATTAGCAAGAGTTTAGCTGATCAAAAGACATAAAGATATGACAAGTAAACAAATTTGTTTTCAGCAGAAAGCAACAAAATATGGCTTAGACAAGTATCTACAAGCATATTTGTTTCAAGTACTAGATGATAACATCAGAAAGGTAGTCAAGGACAACAGTCAAAGTCACTTTGAAGGATAGATTTGAATATCAAATGGTCACCAAGTTATGAGAAGAAAGTCTACAATCATAAATACCTTGGGACAACAACATTATCATAAGAAATGTTAGCTACATTAAGACAAGTGAACAGTTGACTATTATGCAGTCAAAGCAAATGCAAGAGCTGATGAACTTTGAAGGATCAAGTGGCAACAACTTATGAGTTAAATGACAAATGCATTCTAGTATGAGGAATGATGAAAGCTACAAGTGCACACTATCAAACTACAGTTGAACATCACAACAGTGTTATAATCAAAAGTCCGTCCATAAAAAGGAGGCATCAAAACATCAATGGAGCAGCAATTTAACATTTAGAAACATCAATACAATGGTCATGGAGGACTATCACATACATGAAGCATACATGAAATCTTAAGAGCAGCTATACATGTAAGGACCAGTTATGTTTTCATAATGATCTACTGAAAAGTCATCAAGGTGCTTGGAGAATATTAAATGCATTGGTATAAGGAAAAATTCACCTTCAGCTTGTGGAATAAAAAAAATCATGCATTCTTTGAGTAAAAGAATGAAAAGATTGACAAGTTATCAGGTAAATGAGACTTTGTTTTTATCAAAATCATGGTAAATACTGTCAACAATGCGGACCACATAATGGCATTTGAGGACAACATTTACCATAGTTAAGCATAGTGACCTCTGTCAATACTATGTCCATGCCAGAAGGGAAGCCTTGAAGCATTGTGTTAGCATCCATCAAAGCATAAAGGGATAAATAAGTATGTCAAATGTTGTAATTGTAATTGCATTGGTAGACATGTATACAAAATGTGGAGGCGCAAGAAAAGAACACGAGTTATTAAACAAATACCTCACATAAATATGTTTTCATGGAACACATTTATTGCAACATATACAAAAAATGGATGAGTTGAAGATACTTTAGAAACTTCAAAAAATGTGATTTGCAGCACCAAACATCACTAGTAAATGGTGCCAAAATGAGAGCTTTTCCAAAAGGAAGAATGCCTTGAGGAGATTGTCATCTCAGGGAGTGATGCCATGCAAGGAGAACAGAGAAAGCGTTGAAATCACCCACACAAAGCTAAGAAGCCGTGGCCATAGAAAATAAGAGGTTTCAGAGGAGCATCGAGCATGTAAATGCATAAGGAAAATTAAAGGTTTCATTGCTTGCTGTGATTATCATATACATAAATTAATTCTTTTTCATAGAGAATAAAGAAGGATATGTATATAATGAATTCATGGCCAAGATTTCTACACAGAAGCTTCGAAACAGTTGAAGAAACTTAGCCATAAGTGCAGAAACAAAGAAAGATTAAAGTCTTTAAGAGCAGTATATTGGCCTTGACACAAAATATCTCGCCCAGTAAATTCCAACGAAGACATAGCATGGTGGCACAACTCCAACAGAGAGTTAAATGCTTAGTGGATAATGGGAAATGGTTAGGGTTTCATTTTCTTTTTCTCATAACTGTAATTCAATGGTGGAATTTTTCACTATCTTTTAAATAAAATCATTGTGAATTATTAGCTTCGTGGTATTGAATTTTAAGTCAATTAATATAATGTTTAAATATGGTGCTCGTGAAGCTAAGGGAGGAGAGAGGGTGAGCTAGGAGTTTAAAGAAGAGACTCTCACTTACATGTTTTGTATGGTTTGAGAAAAAATAAGTATTTTAATTAAATATTAAAGATAATATCATGTGAGTTATCTTAATATTTAATATAGAATGAAAAATATGAGCTAATTAGGTGGTTGACTGATATTTATTTAAGTGAAGAATGCAAAATATGTGCTAAGTATGACATATGAAGCTTGAAAACCATGAAATGGAGAGATATGCCTTCTAAATTAGCTTTATTTTTCAAACTGATTTGTATTAATCAATGTAAGTGAATTAATTAAATGATGCATTATAAATCATTTAATTAATTCATCATCTTAAAATGCAAATAGAGAACATTATGTGAGTCTCAAGTTCAATTATAGACTCAACTGAAGATTTGTCATGCGAAATGGACTTTTAGTTATCATGGGCAAGTTGATTAAAGCAAGGTGGATTTTTGCATGTTTTGGCCCACGTTTAGAGATTTTTGGTTCAGTTTGAGTTACATGATTTATGACTGTGAGTTTGAGGCTGAGTTCACTCATTTTTGCATGAGTTTGAACCTTATTTTCAAGGATTTTTGCTTTTGCTCAGATTTCTCCTTGGAGTTATCACTTTCTCAATGAAATTGAGTTTCAGTTACATTTTCATTCACTTTGAGGTGCATTCTCATTGTATATATTGAAAAAGTTTAATTTTTTCAGTTAGTTCTTGTTATTCAGCCTTTGCATTCTGCAAAGTAAATTGTCATGTAACTCAACTTTCAGATTAATACAGTGTTTTTTGCAGGTTCATTAGTTTAGGATTTGAAAAGGTTTCCTTCTAAATTTTAGTATTTTTGAATTTTCCTTCCAAGTTTCAGGATTCGTTATTGTGAGAAATTTACTCGAGAAATTATTGTGTTTCATTTCTGAAACCTTTGATTTTTCTGTCTTTTTCACATATCTTTATTCAATTTAGTTTAAGTTCACTAGTTATACACTGTGCATGTACTTGATTAATCAATTTAGTCATGAAAACTTCATTTTCCCTCAATATTGCATTAAATCAAAGCCTTTGTTTAAGGAATTCAAGTGATTTAGCTATCAAATTAGGTTGTGTGAATTAAAGTGTTGAGTGGTTATTTGTGAGTTAGGTTGCAATTAGTTTTCCAATCAGGTGCATCAATAGGTTTCATTATAGTTTAAACTTTTCTTTCAGAACTTCTATCCCTTTTCCAACAATTTACTAGTTAATAATTTGAGAATCATATAGGAAGTGGGCCTAGAATCCAGAGTTTCAATCTCATTATAGGTCACCCACAACCTGAGTAGGATTCAATGTTACATGGGATTGTAGAGCTTTTTAGCCTTGCATGCGGGTGCGAATCCCTGTGATAATAGTTTTTGGCACGCCCAATGGTACTCTGAAGCACGCTTTAGAGAAGAAATTCAAAGAGACAAGCTGCTGTCCTGGTATATATAGTAGCATTTTTTTCCTTTCAGAGGTACAAGTTTATACCTGGAAACTCTGAGCATATTTATTGGTTTCAACAAGTTCAGTGTTGGTATGTTTCAATTGCAAGCTTAATATTCTGATTTCCAACATTTATATGAGTAGAAATGATAGACTTTCATAGTCAGCATGTATATCCACTTCTGTTTCATTAAAATCCTGTCAACCAATCACCCTATCAGCTATATCAGGCTAATCATGCTGCTGGTTTTATCCCAAACAACCATGCAACAATAGCCTATCAACATGTTCAACATGCTTACCTCGCACCTTCCCCTACTCAGCCTTCAGATCAACATTCGCATGTCCAAAATCAACTCCAATAGGTTGATTATATGAAGAATAACATGAATAACATTAATAACATGAATAACATGAAGGATGCATTGTTAGAATCCACAAAGTAGATAGAAGAGATCAGGAGGTAGCAAGAGTACGATCAACAACAAGAAGAGATGGCCTATCAAGCCTATCTCTATGAGCAAGAATTACTGACACAAAGGAGACAATTTGAAGAAAAGCTCAGAAGGGAGTTAGTCGTACAAGAGGAGTAGATCAAGTCCTTGCTTGCTCAAAAGCATGATATCCAAAAAACTTCTTACATTTTAGATCAGTTTCAAGAGGAGTAACTTCCATGGTATGAAATCCCAAATTTTATAACCATTCATCCTTCGCAAGTAGAGGAAACTAATCTAGTACAACCTAGCGTGGTTACAAAGTAGCCCATTGATAAGGACACCTTACTCCTCATGGAAAAGGTCAGAAACGTAAACCCATTGCATTTAGCTTTGGAAGTTTATTGATTAGAGCATCAAAAGAATGAACAGAAGGAGCAGGAGGTTGTGGCTACTTGTACTATGTCCCTAGCTCAAAATTACCATATTACATGTGAAGATGATATTGGTTCAAACTTAGTTCTGAAGCCCTTGGATTTTGACTCATTTGAAAAAATTGCTAATGCTATTTACAAGATGGTTGAAAGCAAAATGCAAGAATTACCAGTTAAAGATATTCACTTATAGAGAGAGGATGCCTTAGCTTCATTGGAAAAGGTACCACATGAGGAGGAGCGATCAATTTATTTGTTTGACCAATTACCCAGTTTTATTGAGCAAGCTGAAAAGAGCACACATGAGCCTGACTTACCAATTAATTTGAAACACTCAGAAGATATTCTATAGCATGATGTGCTGCTGATTCGAGATGAGATTGAGACCTCAATACATTTGAGACAACAAGAGTACATTTCTATTTTGGAGGTTAATGAAAATAATCTGCATGATGTTTCCTAGATTGAACAATCAAGCAGATTAGAACTTGTGTTTCAAAAGGATGATCTTGAATCTAAGGTAAACCCTCTCATTCCACAAAGTAATGAAGATGATGAAGAAGATCTATTATGGAAAGACCTTGAATCCTTTGTTTCAAGTTTAGATGACAAATGAGAGAAAATTGATCATGTTCATGTAGAGAAAACTGAAAGTGAATTTTAGATTTTTTTTGATTTATTTGATGAACTTCCTCAATTTGTTGATGAAAATGAGGATATAACATGCACAATAGCATTTGTGCTTGGTATGGAGCAACTAAATGATAAAACTCATCTGAATTTAATGCACAGTTATGAGTTAGATGAGAATATGTTTTTAGGCATCATAGAGACTTTTTGCTCTCACATAGATGATAAGCTAGAACTATATGAGCGAACAACATATGATCAGCTTGTTGAGATAAAAGAGTCACACATTTCTTTGTTTCGTTTATGTGAGCCAACTCTTTCAGATCAGATTGAAATTGAGGCAACAAGAAGGAGGAAAATCTTACGCTGCATGTAGTGGAACAGTCTAATCAGCAAGATGGAGTGCCAATAGTTTATAAACATTAAGGCAGCAGTGAGAGGCCAAGATTTATCCTTTCAAAGGGGTGTCCAATCAAGTACTTATCGAAAGATGAGTCTACATAATTACAACAAGACATGATTATGCCAAGGCATGTGATTGCAATGTGCCAAGAGCATCAATAGGTTAATCTTATTCACATGCCTTAGATTATCATCTTTAATGATCAGTTAGATAAGGAAGGTATGCTTTTTATGATAATCCAAACTATGCTGACAATAGTCTTTGACACTAAGGAGCAGCAGTTAATCAAATGTCTATACTTCTTTTTGATTAATCTTACAGATTTAAAGCATCCTCTATTGTTAAGAAAGGGCAACTATTTTTCACAACCAGTGAATGGTCACGTCTGAGCACTAACACTGTTGGTTAGTGTAGGGTAGGGTAGAATTTTTAGTTTTTCTTTCGATAAGTGCCCTGTGGCATGTTTCATTTCAGTATTGTTTTGATTTCAATAAGTGTAGTTGTTGCACCTAGTTTTCCAAATTCTGTCTTCAACAGAGTTGGAGTAGTTTCCTTTGGTTTGTGTGTTTTGAAGCTAAGTTACAAAGGTTTTTAGAGGATAAGAGCAAGAATAGACTCCATGCCCAATGGATATACGAGGAAATTGGTCTATTGTGTTTAGCAGGAAAACACTCTGCAGAGGTCGCCAATTTATTACCTATTTTTCACTACCAGCTCAAACATGTAGAGCTGAGTTGGATTCATGAATGATAGGTACAAAAAATTTCAAATTTTGTTGCTAAAGTATTCATTGTTCATAATAAAATTAGATTTACATCTGAATTACAGTTTTATTGTGCAAGTATTTGAAATAGAAAATTGAGAATTTGCATAATATTGCTTTTTATTCATTTTGTAAAAACACTGAATCTCACACAAGCCGCGAGAGTAACTAAATTTGATTATGACAATCAAATGATCATGAATAAAAAATTCAAAGATAAACTACACTGCTGAACATAACGTAAGCGCAAAGAAGAGCAATTCATCATTGCTTGTAAATGATAAATCACTTTCGTTGATGTCTTCAGTCATCGTGTCTTCAAGTTGCTGCAGCCTTGTTTCCTCGCTCCATGAACCTGCAACATTATAAAGGAATGGCGTTAGAGGTGTATTCTAAGCAATGATGAATTAAATTCTGCCTTATGCCTACACTACCAACAGAAATGTAATTTTCATTAAATCAAGCATTCACTAGATGAAAGGCTAAAAATCAAGAAAAACATAACTCAATGGAAGCTTTCAGCTTCTTTTATTTTGCTAACATATTTGTTTCAATGTGCAGGAACAGGTTTGCCATTATTGGCATGGTGTGATGGTTTATAGGTGGCATTGTTGTTCTTGCCACCAAGGTTCAAACCCCATTGGGGTGGTATTGTTGAATGGTTGTATCCAGTTCATAGCTCTGGTCAAAAGCGTTTAGCCCTTGAATTAAAAAAAAAAAGGTGCAGGAACAGGTTCATCATGTTTGTGATTATTTTATCAGATATGTGGAGTAAAACAGGCTCCCACAAGGGTAGAGCCTAACATATCATAAGGACACCTCTCATTCACATTATTACATGAGAATCATCAAGTATTACTGTCATCAAGCAGTCTAATGTCATGGTAAAATAGATTGAGCAATTATTTTTTTCTCGTCATTCAAAGGAAACAATTAAAGAAATATATTGCATTTATCATCTTTTGTTTGAACTCTGCCTTTCATTTATATTCACATTTTAATAAGGCATTGAGCCCCTTTATACTGAAGGGAAAGTAGAGCATTCAGTAAGTCAATTTTTTCTTACAAATCCAAATCACGTACTCATAATGAAAAGAAACATTCTAATATTTTACAATCAATGCAAATCATCAGCAAGAGTTCAGCTGATCAAAAGAAATAAAGATATGACAAGTACACAAATTTTTTTTCAGTAGAAAGTAGCAAAATATGGCTTAGAAAAGTATCTACAAGCATATTTGTTTCAAGTACCAGATGATAACATCAGAAAGGTAGTCAAGGACGATAGTCAAAGTCACTTTGAAGGATAGCTTTGAATATCAAATGGTCACCAAGTTATGGGAAGACAATCTACAATCATAAATACCTTGGGAAAAAAACATTATCATAAGAAATGTTTTTGATAAAAGGGATAAACGGGTTTTACAGGGACCCGAAACCACAAAATAACATTACAAGCAAAGACCAAAACAGAGGTCCAAAAGACAAAAAGGCCGCCATAGAGATAAAAACCAGCTAAAACAGACAGCCACAAAAAACTGCAAAAAAGCCATCAGACGGTCGGCAAACAGACAAAACTGGGCCCAACCATAGTTAATTCATAGACTTCAGAAGATCGTCTGTAACCTCTTCCAGGTCCACCATATCCTGGACCCCCTCCATGAAAATTTGAGTCATTTTTGGGGTAGTCAGGGCTTTTCTTTTCATACTTGATCTGGTTCGCTTAGAGATCCTCGCTTCCTCATCCTGGTCTTTCTCCTGATCAAGGTCGACGATCAGCACTCTTTTCTGGGTTTTCTTCAATCTTTCAGTCATGGCTTTGATGATTAAAGAGTTATGTCTGGCAATTTTCCAGTTCTGATCAGCAATTTTTTTCATGGTTCCTTTAATTTTATCAAGATCTTTTTGAACAATGTTGTCCTTTTGTATGTTATCCTTCACAACAGTATTCTTCTCCACTTCGAGCTGCATTAGCCCCACAACTTTGGCTTCAATTTCCCCCAACTTACTATGAAGAGACAGATTTTTGGTCTTTAACTCACTGATTTCATAAAATAACCATTTGGCAGAATTAAATTGGTCCACAGAACATCTCTTGGCAGTTTCAACGAAGTCAAAAGGGGGGTCACAATCAGAATTGACCCCAAAATTAACCGACTCTACACCTTTAGGAGGGCTACAGTTCTCCTGATGAATTTTCTAGGGGGAGTGGGGATCCACAAGACTGACCTCGGCTGCTTTAGTAGAAACAAAAGGAGAGTCATCAGGGTAGGAAACTAACTTGTTAACCGGAGAACTAGAGCCCACCAATTTGGCATTAGGGTTTGTGCAGCCAGGGGTAGGAACAGAGCAGGCACCAGAGGGCTAGGGGGATCGGCCAGAGGTAGAAGGGGGTAGGGGAAGCGAGGAGAGATTGACACGGCCAGAAGAAACTTTAATCTCAGATATACTAGACTCAGTATCATCCTCGTCATGCTCCAAAGGGGCTATAGGGTTTGATAGGGCAGGCATATTCTGAAAGCGCTCATAGATGAGCCTTAAAAGACCTGTGTGAAGAATCGGGTATCTTTTAGGGCTCCTACTGTGGTCAGAAAAGCTATTTCTCAGGCAATAGAGCAAGAAGAAAGGGATGGAAACATACACCTTATGCCGAAAGTGATTGAGCAGCACGAAGTGATATCCATAAACCCTAGTGAAGCGGCCGTCAAGAGTGATGTACTCTATGATAACCCTTAGCACTTTTCTCCATAAAGCTTTTATGGTGTCTGCTTCATAGTAACTGTTCATCATCTTAACAAGTTTTTGCTTCTCCTTTTTGGTCTTAGGAAAGCTCACCACAGCTTTGTCAAAAAATTTCCTGTCTCTAAAAAATGTTAGCAACATTAAGACAAGTGAAAGTTGACTATTATCATAAGAAATGTTAGCAACATTAAGACAAGTGAAAGTTGACTATTATCTAGTCAAAGCAAATGCAAGAGCAGATGAACATTGAAGGATCAAGTGGCAGCAGCTTATGAGTTAAATGACAAATGCATTCCAGTATGAGGAATGATGAAAGCTACAAGTGCACACTATCAAACTACAATTGAACATCACAACAGTGATAGAATCAAAAGTCCATCCATGTAAAGGAGGCATCAAAACATCAATGGAGCAGCAATTTAACATTTAGAAACATCAATAAAAGGGTCATGGAGGACAGTCACATACGTGAAGCATACATGAAATCTTAAGAGCAACTATAAATGTAAGGACCAATTATGTTTTCATAATGATCTACTGAAATGTCATCAAGGTGCTTGGAGAACATTAAATACATCAGTATAAGGAAAAATTCACCTTCAGTTTGTGGAATATAAAAAAAATCATGCATTCTTTAAGTAAAAGAATGAAAAGATTGACAAGTTATCAGGTAAATGAGACTTTTTTTTTCATCAAAATCATGGTAAATACTGTCAACAATGTAGACCACATAAAGACATATGAGGTCAGCATTTACCATGGTTAAGCATAGCGACCTCTATCAATACTCTGTCTGTGCCAGAAGGGAAGCCTTGGAGCATTGTGTTAGCATCCATCAAAGAATAAAGGGATAAAGAAGTATGTTAGATGTTGTAATTGTAATTGAATTGGTAGACATGTATACAAAATGTGGAAGCACAGGCAAAGAACATTAGTTATTAAACAAATACCTCATAGAAATATGTTTTCATGGAACGAATTTATTGTAGCATATACACAAAATGAATGATTTGAAGATACTTTATAAACTTCAAGAAAACGTGATTTGCAATGCCAAACATCACTAGTAAATGGTGCCAAAATGAGAGCTTTGCAAAAAGGAAGAATGTCTCGAGGAGATTGTCATCTCAGGGAGTCATGCCATGCAAGGAGAATAGAGAAAGCATTGAAATCACCCACAAAGCTAAGAAGTTGTGGCCATAGAAAATGAGTGATTTCAGAGGAGCATCGAGCATGTAAATGCATAAAGAAAATTAAAGGTTTCATTGCTTGTTGTGATTATCATATACATAAATTACTACTTTGTCATAGAGAATAAAGAAGGATATGCATATAATGAATTCATGGCCAAGATTTCTACACAGAACCTTTGAAACAGTTGAAGAAACTTAGCCATAAGTGCAGAAACAAAGAAAGATTAAAGTCTTTAAGAGCAGTATATCGGCCTTGACACAAAATATCCCACCCAGTAAATTCTAGCAAAGACCTAGCATGGCAGCGCAACTCCAACAGAGAGTGAAATGCTTAGTGGATAATCAGAAATGGTTAGGGTTTCATTTGCATTTTCTCATAACCCTAATTCGATGGTGGACTTTTTCACTATCTTTTAAATAAAATCATTGTGAATTATTAGCTTCGTGGTATTGAATTTTAAGTCAATTAATATAATGTTTAAATATGTTGCTCGTGAAGCTAAGGGAGGAGAGAGGGTGAGCTAGGAGTTTAAAGAAGAGACTCTCACTTACATGTTTTGCATGGTTTGAGCAAAAATAAGTATTGTAATTAAATATTAAAGATAATATCATGTGAGTTATCTTAATATTTAATATAGATTGCAAAATATGAGCTAATCATGGTGGTCAGCTGATATTTATTTAAGTGAAGAATGCAAAATATATGCTAAGTATGACATATGAAGCTTGAAAGCTGTGAAATGGAGATATATGCCTTCTAAACTAGCTTTATTTTTCAAACTGATTTGCATTAATCAATGTAAGTGAATTAATTAAATGATGCATTATAAATCATTTAATTAATTCATCATCTTAAAATGGAAATAGAGAACATTATGTGAGTCTCAAGCTCAACTATAGACTCAATTGAAGATTTTTCATGCGAAATGGACTTTTAGTTATCATGGGCGAATTGATTAAAGCAAGGAGGATTTTTGCATGTTTTGGCCCACGTTCTAAGATTTCTAGTTCAGTTTGAGTTACAAATCAGTTGCATGCTTTATGACTGTGAGTTCGAGGCTGAGTTCACTCATTTTTGAATGAGTTTGAACCTTATTTTCAGGGATTTTTGCTTTTGCTCGGATTTCACCTTGGAGTTATCACTTTCTCATTGAAATTGACTTTCAGTTACATGTTCATGCACTTTGAGGTAAATTCTCATTATATATAGTGAAAAAGTTTATCTTTTTCAGTTAGTTCTTGTTATTTAGCCTTTTCATTCTGTAAAGTGAATTGCCATGTAACTCAACTTTCAGATTAAGACAGTATTTTTTGCAAGTTCATTAGTTTATGATTTGAAAAGGTTTCCTTCTAAATTTCAGTATTTTTGAATTTTCCTTCCAAGTTTCAAGCATTGTTATTGTGAGAAATTTGATCGAGAAATTACTGTTTTTCAGTTATGAAACCTTTGATTTTTATGTCTTTTTCACATATTTGTATGCAATTTAGTTTAAGTTCACTAGTTATACATTGTCCATGTACTTCATTAATCAATTTTAGTTGTGAAAACTTCATTTTCCCTAGATATTGTATTAAATCAAAGCCTTTGTTTAAAGTATTCAGGTGATTTAGCTATCAAATCAAGTTGTGTGAATTAAAGTGTGGAGTGGCCATTTGTGAGTTAGGTTGCAATTAGTTTTCCAATCAGGTGCATCAACAAGTTTCATTACAGTTTAAACTTTGCTTTCAGAACTTCTATCCCTTTTCCAACAATTTACCAGTTAATAATTTGAGAATCATATAGGAAGCCGGCCTAGAATTCGGAGGTTCAATCTCATTATAGGTCACCCACAACCTGAGTTTGATCCAATGCTACACGAGATTGTAGAGATTTTTAGCCTTGCATGCAGGTGCAAATCCTTGTGATAACAATTACCTTTTCTTCTCATGATATACTTTACAAGCTTCCCAATGGTCATCTTTACATAGCTAGTAGAATCTATGATAATCCCACTAATGGAATATTAATAGATCCCTCATGTGGAAAGAATGTGATCACATAAGAATTTTTAGTATTACATGATCTCTATCAAGATGATTATAACAAACCAACAACATGGATTAAAACACATACTAGTTTTGTGTGCCCTACGTTTGGATCGATCATACTCCCATTACAAATAGGACCCAAAACTTTGGATGTAAAATTTTCCATTATTCAACAATCAGATCAGTTTCATTTATAGCTAGGTCATCCTTGGCTTCGCTCAGTGAAAGCCATTCCTTTAGTTGTTCACAAATGTTTGAAGTTTCCACATGACAATGAGATATTTACCATACACCATAGTGGCTTTAATCCATTATCCTCCAATGGTAATTTTTCCTTAGAAGCCTTTTGGCTTGAACCTATGGAACCCATTACCCCTCGAAAAGACTTCTTTTTCATTACCTATCAAAATTTCAAATCCAAACAAATAGCCAAATTGTCTCTTTGGCACATGTCCCTGTCCACTTTCGCTAATGCTATCCTAGATGATACAATGCTTCAACCTAAGTCTAAACCTAAACAAACAATGCAACCTCATGAGCAACCAACCATAGACACTTCCCCTTCATCTTATAAATGTCCAAGAGATTATGAAAACAACCCCGTGATGCCTCCTCGAATTAAAAAAGTTTATAAAGCTAAAGAGAAAGTTATTGACCCATCACCTTCAGTTCCTTCCATTCCTCCTCCTTAGGATAAAAAGGAGCCTATGGTGGTTCAACCCGCTCTTACATCTCAAAAAATTCAAAATAAAATTAAAATAAATCACAGTGCTAGGGAGCGTAGGCGTTGTCGTCATCTCCTTCCTCATCAAATGCAAATCAAAAACAACAAAGAAAGCCAACCTCCACCTTTGAAAGAAGTAATAACTAATCATCTTGCTCCTCTTGACCCGCCACAAGATAGTATAATACAGAAATCACAACAAAATGACTAGATACAACAACCACAACTACTAATACACCCTTCATTAGAAATTACTCTCCATCCTCCCATCGTGATTAACCTAGATGATGATGAGGAGGAGAAGATCACTAAAATAGATGAAGAAGTGCATAATGATTTAAACTCTTTATTTTTATCTACCATGAGGTTAAATGATAAATCTTCTACACCAAGTGAAGAACCTAGTACTTCCCCTAGTTCGACACTTGCAATTCTCCCTTTGGACAGTCAACCACCCTCGCAATATTCTGAACATGATTGGAAGTAGATGACTTGTTAGATGGTTGACTTGCATTTTCCTTGCTATTCTTTTACATTTTTTTTCTTTTTCTTTTTCTTTTTTTCTTTGGTGTGCTTGCATGTGTATTGTGGTCCCCCGTAATGTGTGTTTGATGTTCTCTCTCTTTGTACACTTCCTCTATTCTTCTATATGTCATACATTTTAAATTTTCTATTTCACTTTTCTTTTGTGTTTTCCTTTTGGGGATGACACAAAGCATTGAGATTCCCTATGTCTCTTCCATGTTGACCCAAAAGGTCCCTTTTCCTTTTCCTTTTTTATATTTTCTTGTGTTTTCTTTTTGGGGATGATGCAAGGCATTGAGACCAGAATGTCTCCTTCATGTTTACCCAAAAGGTCCCTTTTCCTTTTCCTTTTTTTATCTCTTCTTGTGCTTTTTCTTTTGGGGATGATGCAAGGCATTGTGACAAAAATGTCTCCTTCATGTTGACCCAAAAGCTTTTCCTCTGCATTTTCTTCTCACTTGTGTTTTCCTTTTGGAATGATGTGAAGAATTGAGACCACAATGTCTCTTCCATGTTGACCCAAAACAAATTTTTTTTTCTTTTGTTTTCACTCTCTTTGTGTCATTCTTCTACTTCTATGTGTTTTAGGGAATGATGACAGTTCTGAGCTCTGTAATAAAAACATTGTAGCAACAAAAATACTAACCCAAAATCCATAGATCCCTTATGTGTTTGGTGTGTTTCTTTCTAGGGAGGAACCCTCCTTTTCTTTTGTTTTCTTTTTTGTTTACATGAAGCAACCCTACTTGGAAACATATGACTTGGCATAGGGGCTTTCCAAGTTGGCTCTCATGTCTTGTTTTCTTTTTGCATCTCTTTTCCCTTTGCTACTTTAAACTAATTTCTCAAAGATCGGTGTGTAGCAATTCCTTTAAAGTGGGGGGTATACATTGGCATTATTCATTTGCATTCTTGGTTCTTAGTGTAGCCTCGTCACTTCATACGATGCATTTGTCACTTTGTGGACAACATTGGGTGTGATTTCCTTCATAAGTGTGATCTCTCTTAGCATATTACATTCCTCTTAGTGCCTTGATGTGATGCACTGCATCCCCTAAGTTGTGAATATTATATTCTTCGATTGGTCCTCTCTTGGAGACATTAGACACAATGTTCCCTAAGTGACAAACCTTGCATGAACTTAAGAAGACTCCTTTGAACATCTTTTGCATTTTGCATCTTTTCCACCTTGCATAACAAAACTTGCATGCCTATGGTACCATCTTGCTTGTTCATGAGTTATAAGCATATGAAGCTTTGCTTGTCTCATGAAGTACGAATTGAAATTTTTCTTTGTGGGGCCTTGATAAAGTTATTAGGAGGTATAGCTTTGATATAGTTGAGCGGGAAGCCCATTCCATGACACAACTTTCCCCATAGCCACATGTGTGTTTGTGAGTACATACCAATTGAGCGTATATGTTTTTCACCCTTTGGACAACCATGAGTTTCGTCACCCTAGAGTAAGTATGCATTTTCTTTTTCAAACAAACAACCTAGATTTGATCCACAACTAGCTGAACAAATGATCAAAGCTTGATCTGACTAGATCCCTTTTCTTTTTATCTTTAACATGTGTGTTCCTTTGTTCTTATGTTTAGTTTTCCATGGGATCTTCATCCTGGGGGCTTGATCATCCCTCTTGATCATTGTCATTCCATCTTGTTAGCATAAGTTCATTTAAAACTCCCTCTCGATATGCATGGCTACTTTAGTGTGAGTTTGAAGCAAGGTCATCCTCTCACTAAAGTGGGGGATAAATGTACCATATAAAAATGGACCATTGATAATTTCATGGTCTTTTAGGTCTTTCTCTTGTGATGCTTGATCTATTTTTCTTTTATTTAATGTTGTAATGTAACTTCTGCATTCACATTAGGTCCTAAATATTCAAATTATGGTGTCTTGTGAATGTGTTGTGAAGTGTTGTAAAACATTTCTACACATTTCTAGACTCTTCTTCTTATATTTATTCTAAAAATCACCTTTTTACACCTTTCTTATGCTTTATTTGACCCCTTTATGAACTCATAAGACTTAATTAAGTGTATTTTTGAATATAAACCTGACAAGCAACATTAAATACAACTTAATTCCTGACGCTTGACACTTACAAGCCTAGAGTGGGACCCCTTCACCATGGGAGGCGAATGAGGCCCTCTTAACTCCAAACTAAAAATAATTCAAATTTTCTTTCAGATTTTTATTTAAAAAGACCTTATGTCAGACTGTGATGAGGTATTATTGGGTTATTAAGGAATAAGTGTGTATAAATAAGTGTTTTATATCCCTTTTAACCCCCATTCATCTCATTTTTCTCATTCAACATCAATTAGCATTCTTACATTCAATCCATCAAAGCATCATTCAATCAAGCAATTGTTAAGTAACTTGGACTAGCCATTGACATATCTTTAGACTTATTCAACAAGGATTTGGTGAGTTTAGGACAATTGCATGTTTTTATTCATCATTCCTTTCTCATTTCATTTCATTTCTTTATTAAGGGTTTGATTACCAAAAGTAGAATTTGATCAAGGCAAATCTCTATACTCTAACCCTTAACCATTTTTTCCCTTTTGCATGTGTGTTTGAAGAATTTTGTACGCAAAATTTTCAAGCAAATAGGTGTTGAAAGGTGGTTAACAAGTCAAAAAAGTGTGTCAAGTCAACTAAACCCTAATTCAATCTTGGAGACAACCTACAACTCGTTTTCTGTAGATTTGACTCCGTCAACCTCATAAGAAGACAAGTGCAGTTTTGAACCTACAGGATTGACCTTTGGATTTGCAATTTTTTGGAGGAGGAATAATTCACCATTAGTGGCGAATGAGTCCCACCTAAAGGCTAAAAAATATGATTTTTTTTCAGATTCAAGTTCCTGACTTTCAGAAAGTTGTTTCAGGTGTTTTTACGAGTAGGATGACTAATTCTCCATTAGTGGTGAATGAGTCCCATTGGTGATTTACAATAATTTCTGCCAGTTTCCAAAACCTTCCAAGATCAACATTTAACTTCAAGGTGCACTCTGTTGAACTTCATTCAATTATATTTGCATTAGTTTGTGTTTTGGTTCATTTTTGCATACCTCACTTTGTTTTCAAACATTGCATATTTCATTAGTTTTGCATTCATAATCAATAAAATTCATAACTTAGTTTCATTTAGATCATTGCATTTATTCTTAATTCCATCACACATTCCTTTATTTGAGTGAACCACCTCAATTTTGGTGTTCTATCGCTCTCCTTTTAGGTGAAAGATCCTAAGAGTGCAAGAGAAGTCCATAGAACACCGCAAAATTGATGGTTCATCATTCCATGTCATAAAACCAATGATGAGATGTTCATATTGTAGATTTTTTTTCATAGAGGTGGTGAGACTACATGTCCTACCAAAGAGTATTGTTTCATACAGAGATACCAATTTTTTTGGTTATTTATAGAGGACACTATGGAAGAAGTTGAAGACAAATTTGACATTTAGTTATGCACACCATCCACAAACTGATGGAAAAACAAAGGTGGTGAATAGGATTTTGGGTAACCTGCTAAGATGCATAGTGGGAGATAAGCCCAAGGGATGGGATTTGATTATACCACATGAAGAATTTTCTTACAACAATTCTATAAATGGGAGCACTAATAAATCAACATTCTAGATTGTCTATAGAAGTAGTCCAAAAACTACTTCTGAACTTAGAAAGATGGATAAGGGGGAGAAGAGTAGTGTTGAGGATGAAGATTTTGTTGAGAATTTGCATGAAGAGGTGAAGAAACATATCAATAATATGAACTAACAATATAAGGCTAAGGAAGGTCATAGAAGGAGGCATAAAGAGTTTCGGGTAGGAGATGAAGTGATGGTTCATTTGCAAAAGGAGAGGTTTCCAGTTGGTACATACAACAAGTTAAAGACATGAAGAAGTTTGGACCATGCAAGATACTAAAGAAGCATGATTCAAGAAATGCATGAGGTAGAGTTTCCTGATGAAATTCATATTTCACCTATGTTTAACATTTCATATTTAACAAAATAGCATGAAGGGGGAATTAATGAAGAAAAATAGAAGCACAATGGAATATTCTAGCACCTACCTCGAAAAAGGAGGAGATAGAGGAAATCCTAGATAGTCGTGTGGGTAGAATCACAAGAAATATGCAATATGAAGAGTACTTGGTGAAATGGAGAGGAAGGACTGCTGAAGATTCATCATGGTTTTCTGAGGCTAAGATTAATCATCTTGGTTTTCCACTAACTCCTGAGAAGTGACAAGGTCACTTTTCAAATTACCCTAGGTGTCTGATGCAGGAGCATCCAATAGTGTAGGGTAAGCTTGCTTCACCCAAAAAAAATGTTTTCTTTATTTTATTTAGTTTTTTTGAGTTCCATGATGACACTTAAGGGATGCAAGATAGTCAGGAGTCAAAAATAGCGAAAAGGATCACTTACTATTTTTAGTAAGTTAGCCTAAATAGAATCATATGGACTTAAAAATTTACCCCAAGGAGTAAAATTGAAAACCATTTTTGGTTGTGAAAGAATCGTCTTAATACCCTACACTATTTGGGAGTTATTAATTTTTTTCATCCTGAGAAATTTCTCCAATGCAGCTTCAAATTCAGTTATAAAGACTTAAATAGAGGCCCTAAAAGAGCTCAAAAATTTGAAAAACCAGCCTATAGTGACTTACGTGTTGTAGGTATCTTTGAGAGCTTTCCAACGATATACAATAATAGAAAATTAGAAACCCAGATCAAAAGTTATGGCCCCACAAATTTGCCCCTCTAAAAAGTGAATTTCATTAAAATTTCTTCCTATAGGTTAGAAATTGAACGACGAGACTTTCAACACCAAAATAAATGGGAAAGTCAAACTTTCTAGAACATTCTAGGGAATTTGTTGGGGTAAAATAAAAAGGGTTAAGTGGGGGGTTATAGAGGTGGCTCCATGAGTACAGATTGTGGCTTTGAATAATAATATTTTTTCCAGAGTTGATTTTGGTGTAATGAATCAAGCCCATGAGGCATATAGCATGTAAGTTTTGAATCTATAATTTCATTTCCTAAAAAAAATTGAAAGTGAGTTATTTTTCTCTCACATCTTTTGTGTTGGTTTCTACTGTTGTGATTTTTGTAGGTTTCAAGTGGTGTGGCCCTCATCAAGTGGTATTAGCATAAGCGTTCCTGAGCCTATAACAAAGCGCCGAACTTGAGGAAGCTGTAACAAGACCTATGAGTGTGGGTTGAGTTAAATATTCCTCCAAGACTTTCCCAACATGGTAGAGGTAGAGCCCGAGATGGTGGAGGAAGTGATCCACCTAGAGATGAAATCAGATCCCTTAGAAGGAAATTAGAAACCTTGTAGCAAGAGGTTCAAAGATGAGATGTGCAATGAGAAATAGGTGACAGTGAAGATGAATTGGAAGAGGAAATGGAAGAGGAACAGAAGGATCCAATGGATCATAGAGAAAGAATATTTATGTGTGTGATCTCAAGAATTGGGCAGAAACCTAAAATGGAGGTTTCAACTTTAAGTGGAAGTATGAATCCTAAAGGATTGATAAATTGGATGAATGACATGGGGGAATTTTTCAAGTTTGAGGAGATTGAAGATCCTCATGGAGTGAGGTTTGCAAAGAAAAAATTGAAAGGTCATGCTAGTATATGGTGGAAAGAGGTCTAGTTAGAAAGAGGAAAACAAGAGAAAGATAAAATTTCTAGATGGGACATAATGGTTTCAAAATCGAAGAAACAATTTGTTTCAGTCAATTACAAATTGGAGTTGCTCAAGAAGATGCAAAGCTTGAGGCAAGGAACAAAGATGGTGAAAGAATACACAGAGGAATTTCACCAGGTCTTGATTTAGACAGGACATTTAGAGGAGAATAAAGAGAAAGAATTTCTCTTTATATTTATTGGGTTGAATCCAAGCATACAAAAAGAATTAGCATTGGTAAGAATGACCACCACTGATGATACTTATCAATTTTATCTAAAGGTTGAAGAATGATTAAAAAAGAGGTTTGAGAAAAAACAATGAGGTGGGGGCCATGGTGGAAAGACTAGTGGATGGTCCTATTGAGGTCAAAATGAAGATCAAAAGAAGGATGAAGGATGCAATAGCAGCCAAAACTAGAAAGGAGATAACACCTACCATCCTCGTGATCAGAATAATGGAGACTAAAGAGGAAGAGGAAGATCTGGATGAGGACAGGGGAGAGGAGGCTTTCGTGGAACCTATTTCCAATGTGGAGAAAAAGGATATAGAGCCTATGAATGTCTTCAACATCAAGGAAGGACAAATAGAAGACCTGAGGGTAATGCACGAGTTGCACATGTAGATGAAGATGTTGAGTCTTCACATTCTTAGGATGTAGAAAGAGGAGAGGTTCTTGTTACTAGAAGAGCCTTGCTGAGTGAGGAGAAGCTACCAAATCAAAGGAAGAATTTTTTTCGCAACAGATGTAAGTGTGAAGGTAAAGTTTGCAATGTTATTATTGATGGAGGTCTAGTACTAATAACCTTGTTTAAGAGGAAATGGTTAGTAAGTTGCAATTGGATATAAGAAGGAATTTGAACCCATATCGAATTGCTTGGTTGCAAAAGGACCATTAAGCCTTGGTAAATGAAAAATGTTTGGTAAAGTTCAATATTGGAAATTACCATGATGAGGTATTATGTGATATTATGCCTATGGATGTTTGTCATATGTTGTTAGGAAGACTGTGTCAGTTTGTTTAATGAGAAGTCCATGATGGATACAACACCTATTCTTTGAAAAAAGATGGAGTTCATAAATTGAAGCCTTTGAAAGAGGCAGAGGAAAAGGTATGCAGTAATGCAAGAATTTGTTTGAATGGTGGAAGAAAGTTCCTAGAAGACCTTATGAGGCACATGAGCATATGTGTTTTGCATTAATCCCTAGAATTGATAAAATAGATACTACTACCTATAGGGGTTTCAAATTTGTTGAATGAGTTTCAAGATATCATTTTTGATAATGTACCTAAAGATCTACCTCCAGTAAGAAAGAAATTAGTCATCAGATGGATTTGATTCCTAGAGACAATTTTATGAGTAAGGTAGCTCATTGTATGACTTCAACAAAGAGTGAAGATTTGAAAAAAAAAGTGCAAGAGTTTTTGCAGAAGGGATTGAACATAGAGAGTTTGAGTCCATGTGTAGTACGTATAGTACTAGCACCAAAGAAGGATGGGAATGGTAGATGTGTACAAATTCTAGAGCCATCAACAGATCACCATCAAGTCTAGATTTCCCTTGTTGAGAATGGATGACATTATGGATTTTTTGAGTGGTGCTGAGTACTTCACGAAGATAGATTTGAAAAGCGGATATCACTAGATCCAGATTAGAGAAGGAGATGAACATAAGGAAATCTTTAAAACCAAGGAGGGATTGTATGAGTGGCTAGTCAAGCCTTTTGGGATAATTAATGCACCAAGCACATTTATGTTGCTTATCAATGAGGTATTGAAATAATTTTTTTAGGAAAAAGTGTTATTATTTATAATTTGGATTCAATATTTGATTTTTAGTAAGACTTTGGAGGAGCACTTGATGCATATCGGAAGTGTTTTTGAGAAGCTAAGGGAGGAGAAGTTGTTGATTAATTTGAAGAAATGTAGTTTTGTGAAGATATAGTTAGTGTATTTGGGATTTTTTGTCTCACCAGAGGTTCTTAAAATGGATCCAAAGAAGGTGAGAGTTATCATTGAATGGCCTACTCAGGGGAATGTTATAGAGGTAAGATCATTTCATGGTCTAGCAAGTTTTTATAGAAAGTTTACTAAGAATTTCAGTAGTATTTGTGCACCTCTAATTGAAGTGATGAGAGGGGATAAAAAAGTGTTTAAGTGGACTACATGAGCAGCCAAAAGTTTTGATATGTTGAAGAAGAAAGTTAAAAAGCAACTTGTTTTTGCACTTCTAGATTTCAATAAGGTATTTTAGGTAGATTGTGATGCTAGTGGCACTGCCATAGGAGATGTTTTGAGTCAAGAAGGTAAGCCTATTTCCTATTTTAGTGAGAAGTTAAATGATGCTAAGAATAAATATTATGTCTATGATTAGGAGTTTTATTCTATAGTTTAGGCTTTGAAGAAATGAAGACACTATTTTTTGAAAAAAATATTTTTTTTTATGTACTGATCACCAGGCTTTGCAGCATCTCAATAGTCAAGGAAAGTTAAATCAAAGGAACTTAAAATGGGTTGAGTTTTTGTAGAGTTATACTTTTATTTTGAAGCATAGGAGTGGAAGGTCAAACAAAGTCATAGATTCCTTAAATAGGAAAAAATTATTGGTAGAGATGTTCATATAGAGGTTTTTGGGTTCAATGAACACAAAAGTTTATATCCTGAAGATCTAGACTTTGCAGAAGCTTGGAAAGCTTGTTTGGAACCTATTACTTTGGATAGGACAAGATGGTTGAATTTGTTAATTCAAGATGGAATGTTGTTTAGAGGAAGCCAATTGTGCATTCCAAGGAGTTCTATGAGAGATAATCTGATCAAGGAGAAGCATAGTGGAGGATTGGGTGGACATTTCGATTGAGATAAGACCATTGCTCTTGTTAGTGAGAATTATTACTAGCCACGGTTATAAAAAGATGTGAAGAAGTTTGTACAAAGTTGTAGAGTATGTTAGATGGAAAAAGGAGCAAGTCAGAATATTGGATTGTATCAACCATTACCTATATGTGTGAGGCCATGGGAGGATATTAGCATGGATTTTGTTCTTGGCTTACCAAGGACAGAGAGAGGGCATGATTCCATATTTGTGGTGGTGGATAGATTTTCAAAGATGACACATTTCATTCCATGTCATAAAACCAATGATGTTCATATTGTAGAGTTGTTTTTCAAAGAGGTGGTGAGACTACAAGGTCTACTGAAGAGTATATTTTCAGATAGAGATACCAAATTTTTTGGTTATTTTTGGAGGATGCACTATGGAAGAAGTTGAAGATAAATTTGAAGTTTAGTTTTGCACACCATCCACAAACTGATGGAAAAATAGAGGCGGTGAATAGGATTTTGGGTAACCTACTAAGATTCTTAGTGGGAAATAATCCCAAGGGATGAGATTTGATAATACCATAGGAAAAAATTTATTGCAACAATTATGTCAATAGGAGCATTGGTAAATCACCATTTTAGATTGTGTATGGAAGTAGTCCAAGAACTACTTATGAACTGAGAAATGTGGATAAGGGGGAGAAGAGAAGTGTTGAGGCTGAAGTTTTTTCTAAGCTCTTGAAGAATTTGCATGAAGAGGTGAAGAAACATATCGATAAGATGAACTCACAATATAAGGAAAAGGAAGATCAAAAAAGAAGGCATAAGGAGTTCCAGGTAGGAGATGAA
The DNA here is from genome assembly GCA_007258455.2 of Sequoia sempervirens. Lineage (NCBI taxonomy): Eukaryota > Viridiplantae > Streptophyta > Pinopsida > Cupressales > Cupressaceae > Sequoia > Sequoia sempervirens. The sequence goes on along the minus strand of VDFB02000015.1, from coordinate 333,066,205 downwards.
TTCATGGTTCTTTTGCGAAAGTAGAGGTTTCTAGTTCGTACATACAAGTAGTTAAAGGTGAAGAAGTTTGGACCATGCAAGATCCTAAAGAAGCATGATTCGGGAAATGCATATGAGGTAGATTTTCTTGATGAAATTCATATTTCACTTGTGTTTAAGATTTTAGATTTAACAAAACATCATGAAGGGGGAATTAATGAAGAAACAATAGAAGCACAATGGTATATGCCAACACCTACTTCAAAAAAGGAGGAGATAGAAAAAATTCTAGAAAGTTGTGTGGGTAGAAGCACAAGAAACAAACAATATATAGAGTATTTGGTGAAGTGGAGGGGAAGGCCTGTTGAAGATTCATGAGGGTTGTCTAAGGTTGAGGTTACCCATCTTGGTTTTCCTCTAACTCGTGAGAAGTGATAGGGTTTAATCTTTTAAAATTACCCTGGGTGTCTGATGCAGGAGCATCCAGTGGTGTAGGGCGATCTTGCATCATCCAAAAAATATTTTTTCTTTATTTTATTTAGTTGTTTTGAGTTCCATGATGGCACTTGAGGGATGCAAGACAGTTAGGAGTCAAAAATAACAAAAAAAAATCACTTACTATTTTTAGTAAGTCAGCCTAAACGGGCTTTGTATGGACCTAAAAATCTAATTCAAGGAGCAAAATTGAAAAAAAATTTCGATCGTGAAAGAATCGTCTTACTACCCACATAGTTTGGGAGATATTAAAGTTTATGTCTTGGGAAATTTCTCCAATGCGGCTTCAAATTCAGTTATGAAGACTTTAGAGGCTCTGAAATAACTTGAAAAGTTGATGAACTAACATATGGTGGTACATGTGTTATAGATCTCTTTGAGAGGTTTCCAATGATATGCAATAATAACAAATAAGACACCCAAATAAAAAGTTATGGCCCCACAAAGTTGCCTCTCTAAAAAGTGAATTTCATTAAAATTTCTTCCTAGGCTAGAAATCAAACGACAAGACTTTTGGCACCAAAATAAAAGGGAAAGTTGAACTTTCTAGAAAACTTTAAGGGTAGTTGTTGGGGTAAAATAAAAAGGGTTAAATGGGGGGTTGTAGAGGTGGCTCCATGAGTGCAGATTGTGGCTTTGAATAATATATTTTGTTTCAGAGTTGATTTTGTTATAATAAATCAAGCCCATGAGGCTATAGCATGTAAGTTTTGAATTTGTAATTTCATTTCCTAAAAATAATTGAAAGTGAGTTATTTTTCTATCTCGCATCTTTTGTGTTGTTTCTATTGTTGTGATTTGTGCAGGTTTTGGGCGGTGTGTTCCTCATCATGAAACATCAAAATTGAAAGAACAAAATGATCAATTCAATCAATTACTTTAAACATATACCCAAAGGGAAAAAAATAACATTCAAGATTCATGTGATGCAAATTATTTGTGTTTCTATTGATAAATCATTTGATACACATGATATAGCTTCAAATAAAGAGTATAAGATTAAAGGAAACAATGTTTTTGAATCTATGAATCTTATGATTGTGATGCGAATAGTAAATGATGTTTTGCAAAGAATATTGGTTTTATGGTAATGAAAAAATGGCTTATGATGAAAAATGTTTAGAAAAGTATGGACATATAATTAGAGAGCTCATTAAATCAAATGTGAAGTTAAAAAATAAAAGGCTCCAATATGTTAGAGTAAAGAAAATACATATGATGTTAAATGATGTAATTTTTTCAATGTTCTCATTATAATAGGCAATGAAATAAAAATGAAATGTAATGTGATCTTCATCTTTGTATTATTTGTGGATTTAAAAATCATTAAATAATGTGTTGAATAGAGAGGAATGAACAATTTATTAAAGATTGTATACATATGATTTTTTGATGGATTGGTGTATCTAAATAGAAAAATGTTCTAAATATTCTAAAAAATTTATATAAGCATAAATGTTTGAACAAAATAGTAGCCAAGAGATTTTTGAATGTTTGAGTTGGGTAACTAATGACTACTTGTTGTGATTGAAAGGAAGTCATTATCTTGTTTTATATTACTAGTGAAAGGTTGTGATTCAAAAGTAGATAGTGGAGGGAAGTTTTATAAGACACAAAGAAAGATGACATACAACTTGGAAGGCTATGAGTCTTCTCTATTAACTATGTTAGAAAAAGGAAAGTCTCATGATCTCTTAAAAAGGGTATCTAACCTCTACATGATAAGAAGTGTATTGGTGCTAAGTAGGTCTATAAGATTATGTACAACACTAATGGTAGTATTATAAGACATAAATTATAGAAATTTGTATAAAACTTTACATATAGAGTAGCTTGGATGACTCTACTTATAAGAATTTTACTTCACTTAGTTCAAGTTTGGTTGTATGAAATTGAAAGAAGTAAACTTCAACTATTTTTTTTAATCTACAAAAGCATATTGTAGTTGCTTCTATATGAACACAAGTATTATGGATTTGAAAAGTTCTAGAAGAAATTAGGGAAAAACAAATTCAACTTCTAATAATTTTTATTATAACATGAGCACAATCAATATGCCCAAGAATCTTGTCCATTGTAGTAAGAAAAATTATTTCAATTTGAAATATCATTTCATTCAAGATTTAGTTTACAAATAAAAGTAAAATTGTAAATATATTTACAAAGGAAATTATAAATGTTCATTTTTAAGTTGTGAGATCATCTTGTAAGTTCACTCTACATCAAGGAAATTATATTGATAGGTGATGCTAGTATACATTACTATGCAACTTATAATTCATCATAATTTGAACAAATAATTTAAGTGCAATTACAATTTCCCAAAAATAATTTCTTAGAATCTTAATTTAAAAATCTCAAATCATTTTTTTATAAATTAGTTAATGTTTTTAGTAGTCATTTTTAAAATTTTATATTTAAAAATCTATTAAATTTGCATACTAAATGCATTAAAAAATTCAAGTTTTACAAATAAAAGGTCTATGATCTCTACATAGAGAATTGCCCAATTGTTGTTTGTAAATGATTAGTAGTGAGAGACAGTTAATTCAAAATTTTATTCAATTTTGAGTAGTGATGTATGAAATACATACAAAATTATTTTGTTCTCTACTATGTGCCTAATTTTATGATAGTCACAACAAGATATTAAGTGGTTATTTTTTGGTATGTTGATTACCCATTTGTATGAGAAGTTCAAAAATACATATGTTTGTAAGTTGTTAAAAATGGAGAGCATAAATTTATTTCTCTATTCATTAAATAGATGGATCCGAAGATCCTTAAATAAGTATTATTCTTAGAGAGATGTTTCTCTTGCATAAGATGTGACTTTAAATTACATGACTTTGGATAAAAAATATTTGGATTGAGTGTGATTAAATACTATTGATGTTTTAACACCCCCATAACCTTTATTTTATTACACAACTAGATGATGGGGGTCATGTGTAACAAATAGGTTTATTATCTACCCATGTACAAATAAAAAATATTTAACACTAATGCCTTCTTGAAAGTATAAATACATTCTTCGTAGTTATATTGATAAATAAATGAAGTGAAGCATTCTCAATGATCTTTGCAATAAAAAATCTATGCAGATTTAGCAAGGATCTTTCCAATAAGTTTCAACAATGATCTTTGTGGCAAAAGCATTCATAAATTTATCAATTATCTCTACAATCAATTTCAACAATGATCTTTGCAATCAAAACCTTCACACATTTAGTAATGATATTTACAATCAATTTCAAGAATGATCTTTGCAACTTAGCGACAATCTTTCCAATCAATTTCAACAATGATCTTTGTGGCCAAAGCCTTCACAAATTTAGAAATGATCTCTACAATCAATTTCAACAATGATCTTTTCAATCAAAACCTTCACACATTTAGTAACAATATTTACAATCAATCTCAACAATGATCTTTGCAACTTAGTAACAATCTTTCCAATCAATTTCAATAATGATATTCGTGGCCAAAGCCTTCACAAATTTAGCAATGATCTCTACAATCAATTTAAACAATAATATTTTCAATCAAAACCTTCACACATTTAGTAATGATCTTTACAATCAATTTCAAAAATTTGATCTTTGCAATCAAAACCTTCAATGATCTTTACATGATCAATTTCAACAATGATATTTGTGATTGAAGCCCTCACAAATTTAGCAATGATCTTTGTGATCAATGCTACAACTATTCAACATTGATCTTTGCAATCAGTACTACAAATTTTTAGGTTCAACATTGATCTTTGCAATCAAAAATAAAACCATTCAATAATGATCTTTATGATCAGTAGTACAAATTTTAGGTTTGACAATGATCTTTGCAATCAAAGTTACAACCATTTGGAAATGATTGTTGCGATCAACAATATAAATTTTTAGGTTCAACAATGATCTTTGGGATCAATATTACAACCATTCAACAATGATATTTGTGATAAATGGTACTTATTCTACATATACAAGTGCTCCAACTTCAAATATTGCATATATGAATCCTCCAAATTCAAATCTCACATCACTACATGGATAGAATTCAAGTAGCCTTTATAGTAGTAAAAAATTCATAGTCTAAATTACATGGTTTCTAGGATGATATTTGACCTTGCATGATCACTATTTTTTTGACGTGAGAAAATTTATACTTGTAGAACATTTTGAACCTACTTCTTACATTTTTTTTAATTAGATACATCGATCCATCAAAAATCCATTTATATACTATATTGTAGAGATTTTTTCTTCCTTTTTGTTCCAACATAATTTCTTAGAATGATTCTTTAATCCACAAATATTACAAGGATGAATATCCCAACAAAATTATTTTTATTTCCATGCTTATGATAATGAGAATATTGTATGCATTGTATTTCTTGAGATAATTTATTTGAGCTTGTAGACACCTAAAATATGGCCTTACCCAACAACAACTATTTTTAGCCTATCCTTAGTCATTAATTAAATAAATATCTATTACTTATTTAATTAATCCCATCCATTCCAATCTTTATCTTTTAAATAAATAAATATTTATCATTTATTTAATTATTTATCCCTTCACATGATCTCATTGTATTTAATTAATTCATCTTTTTACTCTATCCTTGTCCATTTTTTAATCCTAGCCTTTAATATTGTTCACATGGATCATAATATAAATTTATCTTCATGTGACAAATGTCCCTTTCTCATGTCTAACTCCTTGTTTAGATTCATTGAACATTAGACACCTATCCAAAAGTTAAACTATCCTTTCATCTTATCCACTCATTTCATGTAACCTTTTAATCCTAACCATTTCTATATGGATTTTTGTACTTATCTCAATCCTAGACCTAGATCCTATCCATCATTTGAAACTTATCATATGATTGCATCCTCGATCAAAATCCTAACTATTTTTTAATCTTATCCATCCATCATAAATCATTTCTAGCCATTGATTTGTCCTCTTCAAGACTCTATATCTAGAGGCTCTCATCCTTATTTTTTTATAAGATATTGAGCTATCATACCTACATGCTATCAAAATATTTATCCAATCAATCTTATCATCAATATTATCAAATCATATCAAGGTTATGATAGAGCATTGAGCAATCTACATATCAACATCAAAGAAAAAATTTAATGGAATAAGGATGCACTTTATTTCCACTCATCAAGGAGAGAGGAAAAGATTCTAGGTGAAGGTATTGTTCTTTTATATTGCTTTTTATCTTTGTTTTCCTTCAAAAAAATTTCAACCTTTTCATAACTTGTAACACCTTTAACATCATTTTTATTTCCACTACTTTTTCACCTAAAATTGTTGGCTAAAAATATATGGAGCACCACTTTGAGTCCCATTTACCAAAAAAATAGAATTATTTGAAAACTTGAAGTTTCAATAACTCCTACTAATGTAAATAACATTTTTTTTAAATACAAAAAATACCCTTTTGTAGATCCATAAGTTTAGTTTTCAAAAATATATTTATTTTAATAATTTAATTATTATTTATATTTTATTTCTTATTTTTACTAAAAGCAGGCTATCAACACAAAATATTAGGTTGATTACCATGCCAAGGAAAAATAATAAAACTTATTAAAAAAATAGAAAAAAATATGATGCACTATATAAAAGAATCCATTTTAAGATGGTACATTTTTTTCCATTTTAGATAAATATTTAATATGAAAGTTGATGTCCAATGGAAACAACTATTTTTTGATTCGTGCACATTTTAATATTTATTTAAAAATATATAACTATCAAAATTGGAAAAAAAAAATCCATGCACTAAAGTTTCAAGTTATAAATACACAAAAAATTTGAAAACAAATTTACTATAAAAAGTTTGACGTCTCATGCGACTTGATTTGTTCAACATTTATTAGCAACTAAATTATAGTGTTAATTTATTAAAAATTAGTTAAAAATAATTTTTTATTTTTTATTTTTTAAAATACAAACATAAAATATACTAAAAAATACATATTTTACTTGTTTACACATTTCAAAATTCAAAACATATATGCCATTTTTTAGTTATGCAAGTTTAAAAGTTGGATTAGTGTTGGTCATTTCCTTTATAAAGTGTGACACAACTTTGTGCTTTTACCCTTGAAGGAACACATAGCAGTAGGTTATGTTGTAGATTGAAGGTGAATGTGAATTAGCATGCAACAATAGATTGGGTTGTCAATGAATGCAAAAAAAAGAGTTATGTATCTCATTTATTGTTGGTTAATAAAATTAGCGGATGGTTATTTTTGTGGATGTAGCCCACATTGGGTGAACCACATTAAAATTTATGTGTTTTGTGTAATGAATTTTTAATTCCTTTATCTACATTTATAATTTATGATGTTTGATTACTCTTGGCCTACCTGTAAATCCTAATAGTCTTCCTCATCCAACTCATCCAAAACTCACTGCCAATGATCCATATCATCCATCTATCTACACCATACAATGTGCTATGATCCAAATATATAAGGCTCACTAAAATCAAGTCTCACCTTGTCTCCAATTGTTAGAGCACTATAATAGTCTCCTAGGTACATACCTATAATAGTGTAATGTGGTCAAAACTCCTACCCTCCCTATATACCCTTGGATGTAAATCCCTATACAAGTGTGCTAATATGCATTCCCTATACAATACCTATACAAAGAATTACCCTAACACCACCATCTCTATGGCATAGTCTACTAGTCCAATGTGGGAGGATCTTCTACTCTTGTTAGGCATCAAGATGCCACTGGCAAGAGTTTCCATTACAAGAGGGAGCAAAAAAACCATCCCTATGCATGCATCAAAGTGTAAGGCTATCCCCTTCCTTGGGAGGTCCTGATGGAGCTTGTGAAATTCTAAGGAATTTCAGCTCAATTCTTATGAGCATGGTTTCCATTCTAAACCCTTGTCCCCAAATGAGTAGGGTTTTTAATCAGAAAATATGCCAATGTTCTATTTCTGTGTTGAATCATTTAGTCGGTCGTCAAGCTCTTCAATGATTTTCTGAGCCCCTCACCACATTTTTTCACCGACCCCATTTGTCTTAGCAACTAGTCATCCTTTCCTTTCGTGTTAAGATTTTCCTAAAGTCAAGTTGCGTAAATTTTTAAGTCTGACAAATTAAAATTAAGTCATTAACCTTGTGGTCATGTCACCATCGGGTGAGCCATGTCTTGTCCATTTAATGCTAACATCGTGTGTTGTGTGGCTTGCAAGATTTGATGACCAAAGATGAAATCTAAACTATACCCTGCTAGCTCGTGGGGGTAAAATGTATGCTAGCGATTGATCAACATGTGTCCCAAGTACAGTACGGGACCCACTTCCCACTACTAATCTTGTGCCCTGACACCTTCAATGAGTGGTTGAGATCAGTCTGATGGAACAATCTTCACCGTTCCCCGCTAGCTCGCTGAATGAAGATAAACGAAAGTTAAACCCAATGAGGTCAGGGAGATCATGACACACCTCTCTTGCTCGCTCGGACCATGGAGCCCACAAGTAGTGACAATGTCATCTGATATGGAAAGAAGCAATTGGCTGAAAGCACATGAACGAGGCACCATTGGAAATCAATGAGAGTCCAACATGAGCTAGCCATTCAATCATCCATCAAGGCAGAAGATCAGTGGATCTCATTCAAAGATGGCATGTGAAACCTGATGGCCAATATTATTCTACACGACAAGCTTGCATTGATGGCTTACACTCTGCAGAGTGATCGAGTTGATCTCAACTCGTGTCAAGAGGAAAATGTAGACTTGATCATGAAGAATAATCAACTGACTTCCATGCAAATGGGAATTAAACGGTGTTGGTACATTTTCCAATGGGATGCCAGAATTGTGCATGTGTGATAAACAATGCTGCTATGGTTTTACTCGATAAATACAACTGAGGTGGTTGTTATTTGCACCATTATCACAAAGTAGTTATACATTCTATAGTGTGAGAAATTAGCAGGAAAGAAAAGATGAGCAATCTAGTGAGAAGGTTAGTCCACCTAAATTCATAGAGTTCTGGTCCTGGTGCACATGAAGTTATTCCCATTATAGAGGCTGCTACTACTTCCAAGTCCAAGTTGGCACTGAGAAGATGTAGTCGCCGATTGCACTTCAAGGGTGGGACTATTGAGGTAGAAGGTGATAAAGGAAAATGTCCAGTGCAGTCTTTGACTAGGTCTAGGAAAATAGTAAGGTATGGGTGTGGCTCCTACAAGCACCAACACTCTCCCATTAACCTTCCACGTACCTCTTCTGGTAGCCATGATTCATAGACTGATTTAGCTTATGCTCAGTACTTGGACATGCTAAATGAGGGCTTGATCTCAGAGGAGGGGGTGATTTCCATGTTGCTGCTAGCCATGAAGAGCCCAAGTGGGCATACTGGAAGTATAACTAAGAGGGAAAAGAAGGAAGGAGAAATTGAGGTTTCTTCCCTTGCTCTTGCTATGACTAGGAGTGGTCGAGTTTATCGTGGTCATGACTTGGGACATGGGGGTGTGATGGGTAAATAAATTGGTCTTCTTTTTTCTTGTATTTTGTGAATTTTTGTTGTGGTGACTCTTGGGTTTGCCTTCATGGAAAAATCCCGATGATTCAACATGGGTCATGTGTTTGCATGGCATCTTGGTTGTTTGGTTCATGGTGCTCGGGTGGAAAGGGAAGTTTTGGTGGAAATTTGCATTTTCTTCCTTGGTGGTGGTTATAGCTTAGGATTTTCTCTTTTTGGCATTGATCCACCCCTTTTGTTTCTTTTCTTTCTCTTTGTCTTTTCCAATGTATGCTTGTATCTTTTTGTTGCTTCATACATCATTTACATGTGTGTTCTTTTGAGCCTATGTTGGTTCTCCATAGGATCTTGATCCTAGGGGCTTGTGTAACCCTCTTGATCATTGTCATCCTATCTTACTAGCATTGGTACACTTGGACTCAACTTGATGTGAGTTTGTATAATTTAGTGTGATTTTGATCATTGGGTCTAAGGTTCCCAGGAATCTCCATTAGCATATCCAAGAATCTCGAAAATAATTTGTATGGTGACTCATTTGCAGGCCTCCTTATCTCATGCAACTTCTTGATAGAGAGGATTATATCAGATTTTCCTCTCTTCGGCTAATGTGAAGTCTCTACATGCTTGTATTCTACATGTCTTGGGAGTAAAGTAGGTATAACATCTACAAGGGCCATTTCATGACACATCCTCTTACCCTTTCAGCTACTCGATTCAAAATTGGGGGTAGTGCTAGAACTACTCCTAGCAATTGCAAGTCTTCTCATCATAGAGTATTTCAAATTATTCTCAATGTCAATGGAAATGTGATAAGCTTGATGTAATGTTGTGGGTTCCTTGTATCTTAACAAGAAACTCATAAAATTCAACATCTTCAGGAGTCTGGTTCTCTTTCTTACATGGCACCACCTCATTCCTCTAATTGATACTAATTTTCACTCTAACTATGCATTTTATCAATCATTTTGGCTCCCCCTTATTCTACACTAAGTGGGGGAAAGGGGGTTAAGTATTCTTTTCCTCGTATGTCACTTGTTGTTTCCTCATTTGGCTAGTTGTTAACCTTTCATGAACATATAAGAGTAAGATTAGGATGTGTATGACATGCCTGAAATTGGCTCGCATGTGATATTCTCCCTTTTTCATGATGTAGCTTATCGAAAACAAATGATGGGGAATAGGGATTTCCAAATAAGCTCTCGTGTATTCTTCTACTTTAAAGAAATTGGTCATAAGTAATGGTTTTCGCAACGACTTTAAAGTGGGGGCATACATCGACACTCACATTTCATTGTGTGATTTCTTTCTTCTTGTGATGTGTCTGTTTCTTGGTGGTTTCATTGGGCTTGATTCCCTCCAAGAGCGTGATAATTCTTTCACACATCCTCTCTTGGAAACATTAGGCACAATGTTCCCCAAGATGAGACCTCACATGAACTAAGAAAAATCCCTTCCAACAAACCCTACACCATTTCATATTTACAATGTTCATTTTCATGTGGCACCTTATTAAAGTTATTAGGAGGTATAACTTTGGTATGGTTGAGCAAGAAGCCCATTCTAAGGCATGACTTTCCCCATAGCCACCTACATGTGTGTGAGTGCATACTAGCCATGAGTGTATGTGTCTCACCCTTTTAGGACTTATCACCCGGTGGAAAACCAAGAGTTATGTCGCCTTAGAGTGAGTATGCATTTTTGGAAAAACAACCTAGATCTGATCCATAATGTGTTGGAAAAACAGTCGAAGCTTGATCCACTTCATTTTCATTTCTCTTCATTCTAGTTCTTTCCATTGCATGATAATGTATCTTGTTTTGCTAAAAATAATTCACCTTATGCATGTCCTTTTGCATTTATGTTGGCTTGACTTGGAATCTTGGTTCCTAGGGGGTTGATCGCTTCCTTCTTCATTTTTATCCTTGACCATTCGCATTGGTATGATTGGACCCTTCTTGAATGTCTACTCTAGTGTGAGTTTGAAGTGAATTCATCCTCTCAATAAAGTGGGGGCTAAATGTGGACATGGAAAATGTACACCATTTTCCTTGGTTGATTTGGGAATAATTGATGATAAATTGGACTTAATGAGGCCTTGATTTAGTGTTGTGAGGTGTTTTCCACATCCACATTTGGTCTTGGACCCTTGCAAATGCATTTATCGATGTCTTGTAAAGTGTTGTAAAAGACTTTCACACTTCTCTAGACTTAATGAACCCATTTTCCCTTAATTCAACAATGTAAAATATATTTAATTACATTATCACATTAATATAGAAGGATTTTAAATTAAAATTAATTCTAATCTAGTGTTGTAATGTGTTTTACACATTCACATTGGATGTTGTTCCTTTCTAAGCTAAGTAGACCTCATTTTAATGATGAAAAGTGTATTTAATCACACTTTCACATTTAATTTTTTGTCCCAAGACCTAAGTGACCTTTAAATCATCATTAATAGGCTCCTATGGCCCCATATTGTGCATCACGAGGCTTAATTTGATGAAATAACTGACAAAGTCATCATATAAACCTAATTTCCTTACTTCCCGGCACTCCAGCTGGCAGAATGCCCCTTGTGGGACCCATTTTCCATTAGGGGTGAATGTGTCCATCTAGGTGGGACCCATTCACTCTTGATGGCAAATGAGTCCCATTTGATTCATTTTTGAGGTTTAAGCGGGAAAAATTATGTTTTAAGTTTAATTTTTCTTCATGACGGCCTTGGGGATCAAATTACCAGGAAAATTAGGTGGATTTCCAATAAATACAAGCTTATAAACCCTAAATAATAACCAATTCATTATTCATCAATCATTCATCATGTTCTTAATTCAAGCAAGCTACGGTTTTAGCATTCTAAGTGATCAAGATAGCTTTCTAAAGCATTCAAGCGTAGAATCTTCATCTATTATTGTAGAAATTCAAGATCAATCATCATGGATAGATTTAGATATCTTAAAGGCTTGGAAATAATTGAAGGAAAATTTGAAAAGTTTTTGAAGACATATCCTTGTTGATTAAGTCAAAATATCCACAAAAGTCACTTACAGTGCCAGAAATTAGAGTTTCAGAGGCATACCAAGGTCTTCTGTTTCCATTTAAGGATTTCTAGAAATTCAAAAGTGGAATCATTCACCATTAGTGGTGAATGAGTCCCACTGCTAGGTCTGGAAATTTTTCTGTATAGTTTTGGATACCCATTTATTTGAAATGGGCTTTGAAACAGTTTCCTAGATTTGGGACTAATTCGCCCAAAATGGCGAATGAGTTCCAGTAGGCCAATATTTCAGGATAAGCAACATTTTAGAAGCCATTTCCAATCTCCAACAAGTTCTCATGTGTACACATTCAGTTCCATTTATTTTTGTTACAATTCACTTTCATTTCTAGGTCTTTTTGTATATCAAAATGTGTTTTCAAGCACTTTGCATTTCTTAGTTTTGCATACAAAATCAATCTATTTTATTAGTCCTTTACTTTTAAATCATCTTATCTAGGCATATTTCATTCCTTTTACATTAATCTTGAGTGTGAACATAGCCGGTTTTACCCTATCCCTTTCCTTTTAGGTGAAAGACCCTAGAAGTGAAAGAGAACATTAGGGTACCAAAACCCATGTTTACATCTACAATCAATGTAGTTAAATCAAGACCTGCAATTGTTGTAGAGAAAATGGTAGTTCTATAAAAAGTGCGGTGATACTATAAACCATGGTGATTATGTAATTGTCTGATTTTATGGAATCAAGGGGTTGTGAAAAGATAAGATGGTTGGATGATATAACATAACAATCACACAAAGTATGGGAAGGGATAAAATAATGACTATATGGGAGGCTCAATAGTTGCATTTAGAAACTTAGTGGTTGTACCTAAGAGGGAAAATTGGCTAATGGAGGAGTAAAATGCATGCATAGGAGAATTTTAATAGTTTTAGAAATAACAAGTGTTGTGGAATGTTGTGTAGGAGTGACTAGAGCCCTTGGAGACACGAGAACAAATACTCGAGCTTTTGATTTTGATGGTCGATTTGAGCAATGCAAAGAGGGATACTCTATGTGCCAATAGTGTTGGAATATGTGGCATGGATTCCTATAATCTATGTGCACTAGGTCATGCTAATGACCTTAGTGGAGTGGATATTGAAGATGAGAAAGTGTCTATTAGAACTCAATTGCTATAAACATCATTGATGATAGTGGATGTAGCTTTGTAGAGATCATTTGGAAGGATGGACCTATTGGTGTTTTTTCTAGAACACTCAAAGGAAATTCTAAGGAATTTCCATTTCCTAAACTCAAAACTCTTGAAAATGACTGGCCAACTGACAAGATCTAGTGAAAGACTAAGATCTTCTACACTTTAGGCTTTGTTGGGGGGGGGCAAGGAGGGTATTCCTATTGGTGTTCACTTAAGATACACTTGGTGAAACACATCATTTTAACAGATCATTTTAACTAAAAGGTAAATAGGCAAATCATTCTATGGAATTAGCTAGTTCCTAAGTAACTTGTTACCATTTCAGTAAATGCCCACACTTATGACAAATGAATACAATATTTGTATAAAGATTTTGAATTTTTTTAAATAAATTTAAATTTTTCCTCTAGGTTGGCCATCATAGAATAATTTGACTAAACCATTAGGAAAATCCTAAGAAAATAGATCAATGCCTTATGCAATTGGGTTACAAAGTCATATGCATATTATCAGTAATACATAAGTGATCTCAAATTCTTAAGGAAAGAATATCTTCATAACAACTTTGTATTATGAGACTTAAGACCTATGATGCATAACTTCTTATTAGTATCCTAAGTAGATAATTGTAAATCCATACCTCCTATTTAAGCATTTAATTGATTGCTTGAATCAAGGCGCAAATAGAGCTATACATTGGAATTGAAACTCAAAAGAAGAATGAAAATGTTATTGACAGTTCCATCCAAAATTTACTCAAAACCCACATAAGGAGAGAAAATGCATCATAGGTAAATTTTCATTTGTATTCATTTATCAAGTCTGTTTAACAATTTAAGACAATATGTGCATATTTATTCAAAATAACCCCACACAGGCATGCTTCTCTATTCCTCTTAACTATAATCACATTATGTCTAGCCTAGACCTAGCTTAATATTCTCTATTAACTGCTCTTTTCTTTCACTTCTCTCTCTCTGTCTCCTATTTTCTATCTCTGTTTTTCTATATCTTGCATTCGAGTCTTGAATTCCCTTTATACTAACAGGGAGCAACAAGCTTCAGATTCAAAAGTAGTTACAATATAAAATTGAAATTTCAATTGAATTTCAACAACATTTGGTATGAATTTCGGAACACACATGCTGAAATTGCAGAAAATAAGCCAAAAAGAGAAAATCCTGAGCTATAACTGCCACCAGGGAATAAAATGTAAAGTACAACCAGAAATTCCCTTTCCACTCGAGCACCACAATCCAAACAACCAAGACACCATGCAAACACATGACCCATGTCAAATCATCAAGATTTTTCCATGAAGACAAACTAAAGAGTCACCATAAAAAAATTCACAAAATACAGGCAAAAAGAAGATGACCAATTTATTTACCCATCACACCCCACATCCCAAGTCATGACCACGATAAACAGGACCACTCCTAGTCATAGCAAGAGGAAGGGAAGAAACCTCAATTTCTCATTCCTTCTTTTCCTTCTTAGTTATGCTTCCAATATGCCCACTTGGGGTCTTCACAACTAGTGGCAACATGGAAATCACCCCCTCCTTTGAGATCAAGCCCTAGTTTAGCATGTCCAAGTACCGAGCATAGCCTGAATCAGCCTTTGAATCATGGCTGCCATAAGAGGTACTTGTAAGGTTAATGGGAGAGTGCTAGCGCCAATAGGAGCCACACCCATACCTTACTGTTCGCTTGGACCTAGTCAAATACTACACTGGGCATTTTCCTTTATCGCCTTCTACCTCAACAACCCCACCCTTGAATTGCAGTCAACGACTACACCTTCTCAGCACTAGCTTGGACTTAGAAGTAGTATCTGCCTCTATAATGGGAATGACTTCACGTGCACCATGACCAAAACTTTGTGAATTTAGGTAGATTGACCTTCTCATTGGATTGCTCATCTTTTCTTTCCTACTAATTTCTCACACCAGAGAATGTACAACTACCTTGTGATAATGGTGCAAATAACAACCACCTCAGTTGTATTTATCAATTAAAACCATAGCAACATTGTTTATCACACGTGCAATTCTGGCATCTCATTGGTAGATGTATCGGTGCCGTTTAATTCCCATTTGCATGGAAGTCAGTTGATTATTCTTCATGATTGTCTACATTTTCCTCTTGACATGATTTGAGATCAACTTGATCACTCTGCAAAGTGCAAGCCATTAATGCAAGCTTGTCATGCAAAATAGTATCAGTCATTAGGTGTCACATGCCATCTTTGAATAAGATCCATTGATCTTCTGCCTTGATGGATGATCGAACGACCAGCTCGTGTTGGACTCTCATTGATTTCCAATGGTGCCTTGTTCATGTGCTTTCAGCCAATCGCTTCTTTCCATATAGGATGACATTATCACTACTTGTGGGCTCCACGGTCTAAGCGAGCAAGAGAGAAGTGTCATGATCTCGCTGACCTCGTTGGGTTTAACTTCCATTTATATTCATTTAGCGAGCCAATGAGGAATGGTGAAGATTGTTTCGTCAAACTTACCTCAACCACGCGTTGAAGGTGCCAAGGCACAAGATCGGTAGTGGGAAGTGGGTCCCAGACTGTACCTGGGACACGTGTTGATCTATCACTAACCTCGCTGCTTTTATCTGGTGTACATTTTACTCTTGTGAGTTGGCGGGGTATGGTTTAGATTTCATCTTTGATCATTGAATCTTGCAAGCCACACAACACATGATGTTAGCATTAAATGGACAAGAATGGCTCACCCGATGGTGACATGACCACAAGGTAAGTGACTTAATTTTAAGTCATCGAACTTAAAAATTTACACAACCTGACTTTAGGAATACCTTAACATGGTAGGAAAGGATGACCGGTTGCTAAGACAAATAGGGCTGGTGAAAAAACGTGGTGAGGGGCTCAGAAAATCACTGAAGAGCTTGACGACTAACTAAATGGGTCAACACAGAAATAGAACATTGGTACATTTTCTGATTAAAAACCCTACTCATTTGGGGACAAGGGTTTAGAATGGAAACCAGGCTCATAAGAATTGATCTAAAATTCCTTAGAATTTCACAAGCTCCATCAATGGCTCATTTTTGCGGACGCATACCCCCGGTGGGTATGGCAAGAAAAGAATCTCTGGTTGAAGCAAACCAAGGCACAAGACCAAAAACCAAAGGACTTACTAGGACAAGACAAGTAGACCCAACAAGAAAGAAATCACACAAGACCACACATTTACAATACTTACAAAATGTACATGGAATAATTTTACAAAGTAGAGCCTTCAAGCTCAAGGACTTTAGGAAAAAATTTCCCTCTATCAAAAAATTTAATTTGTGTGCCTTTCTCCCTTTCTATTAAAGGTTCCTCAGATTGAATCAAGAAGGTGAAACTTTCATATTCCACATCATTGTGATATACATGATCATTAGGAATTTGTTCATCAAATTTGGAGGCCTCATAAATGCACTGGCTTTGATCGAGCCATTCCTCACTGCATCCATGAAAGAAAACATAGCCAAGTCTATTACCAACTTTCCCTCCATAACTATTAACTCCCTAAGGTTGGAGAAGTTCCATAATTAAATCCATTAAATATGAAGTATCTGCAGAAAACTCCACTATAGCCTCATATTCTCTAATATGATCCTCACAATCACTAGTGTTTCTCGATTACTTTTCACTTGAATGAGAGGGTACTAAAGTATCTGCATACTCAATAGAGTCATAGTGTAATCCCATCTTCTCAACATAAGGCAATTTTATGAGAGTATTTTTGCAACCACCTTGTGTATCTTTAATATTTGGCTTTCTGACGATCCCTTCAAATATGTAATCCTTCTCCACAGAGGAACCAAGGCATGCATGTTCATCCTTATGAGTTCCCTCATTATATTCAACACTAACATCATACTCAAGGGCTTCTTCTTTGATATCTATGCCTCCACACTTCTCATACAATTTAGCACATGAAAAATTAGATGTAATGTCTTTATGGATAGGACCACCCACCTCAACATCACTTGGATCACCATTCACAAAATTTACTTGATCCTTGTTTGTAATATCCTCAAAGAGAGTATTAATCCTTCCCCAATAAGGGCTATCATTTGTAACCTCATCCTCCCAAACGTCTTCATCAAATAAAATATTTTTCCATGCATTAGTTGGATGTATCTCATCATCTTTAAAATTAGGATACAAGAAATTCAAAGAACCAGTGTACTCAAAATCAGTAGTCATTTGAAGAACATAGAGAAGCAATTTAACAATTATACTCATCATTTACATCTACAACAATTGATCCACAATTAGAACATTCTTCACATGATGAGAACTGCTCAATGCCTAGGAAATTCACATTTGCAAGGCTATTAACATATCGCCTACTAGAGGCAAGGGATTCCATCTCCACTTCATATGAAGAATCATATTCAATAGTTGATTCCTCAAGTTCAATTTCATCAGTTTGACCTCTCATGTGAATGATGGCATTGGAATTAAGTGCATTCCCTTGATTATCAGAAGCTTGGTGACTGCTAACTGAATCCACTTGGGAAATTGCATCTTGCACTTCTCATGTTTTCTCATAGTTTATGACATCCCAAGGAAGATAATTAGGATTCACTTCTTTATTTTCATATTCTATGTCCTCATCTTCATCATTATCATCTACATCTATTTCTAGATATTTAGTTAAATGACAACATTCAACAATTACTTGTTCTGGTTCTAACGCTTTTCCTTGATTTTATGACCTTATTCCTTGACCATTTGCAAAATGGAAACTATTACCTTCCCAAGTACCAGATGAGGGCACATGACCATGTTCCACTCTTTCTACAATATTGATCCAATCTGCCACTTGTTCTAGGCTACAAGGTTTGAGATCCTCATACCATTGACTACATCCTCACATATATGCTTCACAAAACAAATTAATGCACATTTGATGATTGGGTCTAAGGTTCCTAGGAATCTCCATTAGCATATCCAAGAATCTTGAAAATAATTCATATGGTGACTCATCTGCAGGCCTCCTTATCTCATGCAACTTCTTGATAGAGAGGATTATATCATATTTTCCTCTCTTCGGATAATGTGAAGTCTCTACATGCTTGTATTCTACATGTCTTGGGAGTAAAGTAGGTATAACATCTACAAGGTCCATTTCATGACACATCCTCTTACCCTTTCAGCTACTTGATTCAAAATTGGGGGTAGTGCTAGAACTATTGCTAGCAATTGTAGGTCCTCTCATCATAGAGTATTTTAAATTATTCTCAATTTCAGTGGAAATGTGATAAGCTTGATATAATGTTGTGGGTTCTTTGTATCTTAACAAGAAACTCATCTTCTTATAAAATGTTGCTAGATATACCACCAAACATTTTGCATCATTTGGCCTTTTGTCTTCTGGGATTTCTCTGATTTCCTTTGCAAATCGGAGATTGAAAGTAGTGACTAATTCCCCTTGATTTATATGGATCTCCATAAAGGATTTCCTTACCACACTTAGATTTACCCTTTCACCAAATTGGTCTATAAAAATTGTCACAAATTGACTCCATGAGGTAATGGAACTTGCTGGAAAATATGAATACCAATCTCTGGCATCATCCTTTAAAGTTTGAACAAAAAGTTTCATGACAACATCTTCATAATTCACCTCAAAATCCCCCATAACATCTGTGAATATTTGCATATGCTTAGAGGTTGATTCAGAACCTTTCCCTATGAACTTGGGAAAATGCTTCCTAACATCCTTGGGAATTAAGTTAGGGAAACCTTTAATACCATTGAAAACTAATGGCATATACCTTTCAATAACAAAATCCCTTTGAGGGGATGACATGGTTTCTTCACCCTACATACTTTAGCTTGATTCTTCACAGAGAGACTCTTCAAAAGGAAATGCTTAACAAAATAGCATACTTCATGGATAATCACAAATTTATGGACAAGAAGTATGAAAAAGAATTATTACTATTCCCTATCTTAATGCAAATCCATTTAGTAGGCAATCATCTATGCTCCTAAGCCTTGAAAATTTCTCATGAACCTTCTTCAACATAGAAAAAATTGCTTTAGATTTATGAAAATACCTGGGAATTTTGTAGTAGCTGTTAATTTTTTCTTCCTGACTACAAATTGTGCAAATATTTGAAAGTTTCTTCACAATTTTACTGGTTCCTTGGACAGAGTCACCACCTGTGTTCACAGAGGAATAATCTTCAAGAGTAAATCTCATTTTGGGTCTTCTCCAACAACAGAGTCCCACTCATATCCTTTGATCTTTGCTATAATAAATCTTTCTCGGGTTCAAGGGATTTTCAATTATCTGAACAAAGATGTCCATATCCACCTATTTATGAATGGAAAATGTTGACTCACTGTAAATGATATGACTCTATTTCTAGATTCTTTAATGATAATTTTTCATTCTCCCCAACAAATTTGTCATTCTGTTAGTGTTTTTTCCAATACACTCAAAGGAACTTCTAAGGAATTTCCATTTCCTATACTCAAAACTCCTGAAAATGACTAGCTAGCTGACAAGATCTAGTGAAAGACTGAGATCTTCTACACTTTAGGCTCTATGGGGGGCAAGGAGGGTGTTCCTATTGGTGTTCACTTAAGATACACTTGGTGAAACACATCACTTTCATAGATCATTTCAACTGAAAGGTAAATAGGCAAAGCATACTATGGAATTGGCTAGTTCCTAAGTAACTTGTTACCATTTCAGTAAATTCCCACACTTATGACAAATGAATACAAGATTTGTATAAATATTTTGAAAATTTTCAAATAAATTTAAATTATGCCTCTAGGTTGGCCACCATAGAATAATTTTATTAACCCATTAGGAAAATCCTAAGGAAATAGATCAGTGCCTTATGCAATTGGGTTACAAAGTCATATGCATATTATCAGTAATACAGAAGTGATCTCAAATTCTTAAGGAAAAAATATCTTCATAAGAACTTTGTAGTATGAGACTTAAGACCTGTGATGCATAACTTCTTATCACATCCTAAGTAGATAATTGTAAATCCATACCTCCTATTTAAGCATTTAATTTATTGCTTGAATCAAGGTGCAAACAAAGATTTACATTTGAATTGAAACTCAAAAGAAGAATGAAAATGTTATTGACAATTCCATCCAAAATTTACTCAAAACCCACATAAGGAGAGAAAATGCATCATAGGTAAATTTTAATTTGTATTCATTGATCAGGTCTGTATAACAATTTAAGACAATATGTGCATATTCATTCAAAATAGCCCCACATAGGCATGCTTCTCTATTCCTCTTAACTATAATCACATTATGTCTCGCCTAGACCTAGCTTTATATTCTCTATTAACTGCTCTTCTCTTTCTCTTCTTTCTCTCTGTCTCCTATTTTCTATCTCTGTTTTTCTATATCTTGCATTCAAATCTTGAATTCCCTTTATACTAATAGGGATCAAAAAGCTTTGGATTCAAATGTAGTTACAATTCAAAATTGTAATTTCAATTGAATTTCAGCAGCATTTGGTATGAATTTTGGAACCCACATGCTGAAATTGGAAAACAAAACCAAGAGAAAAGCAATGCCATGCCGGGGAAGAAAATGAAAAGTCGCCAGAGCACCCCTTTCCACTGGCACCGAACCAAAACGGCAAGAAGCCACACAAACCTGGCCAGCGTAGCCGAGATCAGCCAGGTTTTTCCGCGAGAGCCAGGCCCGAGTCTTACTGACAAAAATCACCATTAGGGCAAAGGGAATTACCAGTTATTTACCACATCCGCACCCACATCCCAAGTCATCCTGCTTGATAAAACCCAAGCCGCTCCTATGATAGGTCATATAGCAAGGGGAAGGGAGAGAAACCTGGGTTCTCCTTCCTTCTTCCAGGTTATACTTCTAGTATGCCCGGGGTCTTCATTTGATGGCAACACGACAATCACCCCCACTCCTGCGAGATCAATGCACCTCATTTCCGGCGCGTAATCTAGAAACAAGCATAGGCTTCGAGTAACCTGAATCATGGTTTCGAAGGGTACTTGGATTAATGGGAGGTGTTGGCACTCGTGGAATACATGCCATTCTTTGGGTTAGCTGGACCCGATGAATCTGCACTGGGATTTTTCCTTTGCTAGCCTTCCTCAACAACCCACCGCCAAATTGCAATCCAGTGACTACATCTTCTGGCACTAGCTTGGACGGAAGTAGGCAATTTGCCTCTAATGGGAATGGCTTTGTGGCACTGGGACCCAGAACTCTATGAATTTAGGCGGTTGACCTTCTCACTGGGTGCCATCTCTTACGTCTTTCACTAATTTCTCACGGGAATGTATAGCGCTTTCGAATGGCCGTTGCAAATAACAGCCACCATTTATATTTATCCGAGTACAAACTTCTGCCGTGGCATTTTATCACACATGCACAATTCTGGCATCCCATTGGCAAATGTATTGACGTTGTTTAATTCCCATTTGCATGGAAATCTATTAATTATTCTCCATGATTATCTGCATTGGCCTCTTGGTACAAGTTGAGATCAACTCGATCGCACTCTACAAAAGTGCTAAGTATTTGGCTTTGTTTGTAGAAATAGTACTGGGCCTTCAGTGTCCACATGCCATCTTGAATGAGATCATTGTCAGCTGCGGTGGTTGGTTGAAGGGCAAAACGTGTTGGACTCTCTCATTGATTTCCAATGGTGCCTCATTCATGTGCTTTCAGCCAATTGCTTCTTTCCATATCGAATGACATTGTCACTACTTGTGGGCTCCATGGTCCGAGCAAGCAAGAGAGAGGTGTCATGATCCTGTTGAACTCGCTGGGTTTAACTTTTGTTTATCTTCATTTAGCGAGCTAGTGGGGAACGGTGAAGATTGTTCCATCAAACTGATCTCAACCACTCATTTAAGGTGTCAGGGCACAAGATCAGTAGTGGGAAGTGGGTCCTGCACTGTACTTGGGACACATGTTGATCTATCCTAGCATGCATTTTACTCCCACGAGCTAGTGGGGTATAGTTTAGATTTCATCTTTGATCATTGAATCTTGCAAGCCACACAACATGCGATGTTAGCATTAAATGGACAAGACATGGCTCACCCGATGGTGACATGACCACAAGGTTAATGACTTAATTTTAAGTTGTCAGACTTAAAAATTTACGCAACCTAACTTTAGGAAAATCTTAACACGAAAGGAAAGGATGACTAGTTGCTAAGACAAATGGGATTAGTGAACAAATGTGGTGAGGGGCTCAGAAAATCATTGAAGAGCTTGACGACCGACTAAATGATTCAACACAAAAATAGAATATTGGCACATTTTCTGATTAAAAACCCTACTCATTTGGGGACAAGGGTTTAGAATGGAAACAATGCTCATATGAATTGAGCTAAAATTCCTTAGAATTTCACAAGCTCCATCAAGACCTCCCAAGGAAGGGGATGGCCTTACACTTTGATGCATGCGTAGAGATGGTTTTTTTGCTCCCTCTTATAATGGCAACTCTTGCCAGTGGCATCTTGATGCCTAACAAGAGTAGAAGATCTCCCACATTGGACTAGTAGACTATTCCATAGAGATGGTGGTGTTAGGGTAATTCTTTGTATAGGTATTGTGTAGGGAATGCATATTAGCACACTTGTATAGGGATTTACATCCAAGGGTATACAAGGAGGGTAGGAGTTTTGACCACATTACACTATTATAGGTATGTACCTAGGATAATATTATAGTGCTCTAACAATTGGAGACAAGGTGAGACTTGAATTTAGTGAGCCTTATATATTTGGATCATAGCACATTGTATGGTGTAGACAGATGGATGATATGGATCATTGGCAGTGATTTTTGGATGAGTTGGATGAGGAAGACTATTAGGATTTATAGGTAGGCCAAGAGTAATCAAACATTGTAAATTATAAATGTAGATAATGGATTAAAAATTCATTACACAAAACACATAAATTTTAATGTGGTTCACCCAATGTGGGCTACATCCACAAAAACAACCATCCGCTAATTTTATTAACCAACAATAAATGAGGATTCACTCTTATTTTTGCATTCGAACAACCAATCTATTGTTGTGTACTAATTCACATTTCACCTTCAATCCTACAACCGCAGCTACTAACGAACTACCTTCAAAGTTAAAAAGCACAAAGTTGTGTTACACACACTTTATAAAGGGAAATGACCAATACTTATCCAACTTTAAAACTTACCAAAACTAAAAAAATGGCTTATATGTTTTGGGTTTAAATCGATGTAAACAAAATTAAAAATATGTATTTTTTAATTATATTTATGTTTGTATTTAAAAATTTATTTTGAACTAGTTTTTAATAAATTAAAAAATATAATTTAGTTGCTGATGAAATGCTAAGAAATGAAGTTGCATGGGGCGCCAAACCTTTTATAGTAATTTTTTTTTTTTCCTTCCAATTTTTTTGTATGTATTTATAACTTAAAAATTTATTACATGGATATATTTTTTCCAATTTTGAAAACATATATTTTTAAATAAATATTAAAAAATGTTTGTATTAAAACACAGTTGTTTCTATTCGAAATCAACTTTCATATTAAATATTTATCTAAAATAGAAAAAAATATGCCATCTTGATATAGATTCTTTTATCTAGTTAAAATATATATTTTCAAATTTTTAATAAGTTTATTATTTTTTCTTTGGCATGGTGTCAACAATATTTGTGAGCTTTATTAAACCTACTTTTAGTAAAAATAAGAAATAAAATATAAATAATAATTAAATTATTAAAATAAATATATTTTTGAAAACTAAACTTATGGATCTACAAAAGGGTATTTTTTGTATTTTAAAAAAATGTTATTTACATTAGTAGGAGTTATTGAAACTTCAAGTTATCAAATAATTTTATTTTTTTGGTAAATGGGACTCAAAGTGGTGCTCCATATATTTTTAGCCAACAATTTTAGTTGAAAAAGTTGTGGAAGTATCTGACTTAGCTTAAATGAATCTTAGTAGATCATATGTTTGACCAAAATTGATTTTTAGTTAGAAATACTTAAATTTAGTTGTGTTGATAAGTTGGTTGAAAGTGTGACATAGCTTTGTACTTTTACCCTAAAAACACTTATGCCCTTGGCTCTTCACCTTTCACATTTGCAACCAAGAATAAGCATGTTTTTGGAAGATATAAAATAATCTTACAAAAAAAATAATAACAAAACTCCTTTATTAAAAATGAGTAATTTTTTCTTTTGGGCATTGCCCATTGCAACTCCCATTGTGGTTGTTTCCCCTAGACCCTCGCATGGGCTCCACTCCCAGGCCCACACTGGGGGGATGCCCCCCCAGACCCTGTAGGAGAGGTGTTGCCTCCTTACACTCCCCATAAATTAATTTTGGGGGAAAACATGACTACCAAAGTCACCAAAATATAACACCAACATGATTAGTCACCACATACCAACAATGAAGACATCACTTGGGGACCCTATAAGGAGGGGAATGGGTAGCATGATGATGATAGATATATGTGATATGTAATGCCGTAGTGTTATCTGATTAGGTGATGCCAATATATCATTGATTTGTATAGGCCAAGGTGCAACAAGTTACATGACAAGATTAGGGAAGCCACTAGAGAGGCAATGAGGTGAGGGAGAGGATTGATAAAGGGAGTTCGGTAGTGCATCCTATAAGTAGGAACTATTGGAGTAGGAGGGGATATATCAAAGGAAAAGGAGGTAGAGGAGGGAGAGGAGGAAGAACACACTACAAGAGGAGAGGTTGAAGGAGGAGAGGAGAATCAATAGTAGGTGGGAGGAGTAGGAATAGTGGTAGTGGTTCAAGATCAATCTCAAGTTAATTAAGGGATACAAGTGAGAAAGGAGAAATACCATCACAGGGATAGATATAGGAGTCACCACAAGGTGGTAGGGGTGATGAGGAGGAGGTGATGGAGATATGGTTGGCACAAAATTTAAGAAAGCGAGATGGTCTATAGAAGCCTAGCTAGATGTGGTTAAGGACCTTAGATAAAAACTAAGTGTGAAAGTATACATGTAGAGAGATATTATATATCCATAGAGAATGAAGGACTGAGGGGATAGTTGTAGTGAACAAAGATAGATATTTCATTCCTAGCGATATTAGTAGGACCTTAGCAATGAATTAGTATTTTATAGAGGTGTATTAAGATTTGCGAGAGGCTAGATACTAGAAATCTCTATATGAGTAGGTAGTACCAGTAGATCAAATATCTCCTAACTATTTGAAACAACCTAGGTTAGGTTTTTGGGTTAGCTAGGTTAGGGAGGTCAATGTGTATGGCACCACCATGATGTCGAGTATGACCACCAACATCATTGTGGCCATCAATAGGGGAGAGCTCTAGCCATAGATGGCACAAGACTAGGATAGAGGTGAAACAGTTTTGGCATATGCCCTAGGGACACATTTTGACTATGTATATACAAATGATCTCTAGGGCTGATGTACACATGATTTTTTGATATACTCATGAAACATTTATATTATGACATGGACATTATTATATATTAATGATATGATGTGCTAATTTAGATGTATGTGATGTTTATTCTTATCATGTGTATGATGCATAACTAGATGTGTGTATGTTGACGATTATTAGTATGGATTTAGATGATGCTCATGATTATGTCTAATGGTGATTATGTTTATGGATATGGGATATTTCTATGTATACTTATTTTATGTGTAGGGATATATGATTGATATTTAAATGGATTCTTATTTTTATGATATCATGGTCATGGATATGTGATGACTATGCCAATATGGATGAGACATATATTTAGACATAAAAATATAAAATCAACCTAATGGATTAATGATGAATGAATTCTTAGACTAGTTCAAATAGAAAATGTACCTAATGGACTAATGACATATGGGTTCTTATACAAACAAATCTAAAATGAAAGTAATGAATTAATTATGGATAGATGCTTAGAATAAAAAATAAAAAATAAACCTAATGGATTAATGATGGATAAATGATTAGACTAACAAATCCAAAAGAACCAAATGAATTATTGGTAGATAAATGCTTAGACTAAAAAATCCAAAATGAACCTAATGAATGTAGATGCTTAGAATTATAAATCTAGAATGAGCCTAATGGGTTAATGATGGATAGATGCTAATGACATGGAGTACTAACATGTGTGGATTTTATTTCATTCCATGGTACACCAAATGTAGAAGCGAGACAAGAGGAAGATGGAAAGATAGAGAGAGGAAGAGGGATGAAAAAAATCAAATGAACATGGGATAAAAGAATAAGCGAGGACAAGATGATGGATGGGATGGGTTAAGATAGATAATGATGTAGGGATAGATTGGGAAGGGATTAATGATTGTAATGATTAAACTAAAATGTAGTGATTACTTAATTTGATATAGAATGTGATACTATACACTGAAGTATAAAGAACCAAGGTATGGTGGTATCACATGCATAGTACTAACTTGAAAAATAGAAAGGTTATTCTAAATCTTCACAAGGTCTCAAAGGGCCTTAGTGGTTATAGTGTTGAATAACCAAAAATAGATGGAATGCCCTAGAATAACACAAGGTCTTGATGGACCTTGGTGGGTACAACATGGGACAACCATGCAAACAAAATATATGAAAGGTCAATAACTTTCCCCTAGTTTCAACAATCAAAGAATACAATGATATGAAGGATCATGGAAATCTTGAGTAGGTAAAGTAGCAAGCCAAAAAGAAAAAAGAACAAAAATCAAAAAGTAACAATGAAAGGACATAAACCTTTATTACAATTTTTTTCCAAAGGATAGTGGGTGAAAAGAAATTTCTTGATGTGAGGAACAAAATATCCTATGAAGGTATAGGGTGGATGGGTAGGACCTAGGCGCTGAATAAAAAAAGGAAACCAAGAGACATGTGACTAAAGGGATTATCGGATAATGTTGTAGCACAATCTTGAGGGGTGTTGTTGATTACACTAAAATGACAAATTCATAAGGATAACCATGGGGATTAGTAGCACATGATGGGGGAGGTTAAGAATTGGCTAATTGTGACTTTGAATAGAGGAAGAGGCTAGTGGTTTGAATGGATGAGAGGAGTGACATATTATGCTATGAAATATTTACATATGAGATTGAATGGAACAAGTTCTTGGTATTATGTATGAACTTTGTGACCATGTGAAGACAAAAAGTGGTTTGAGGGAGCTCATGTATGAAGCTTGAAATTTTGATACTATCTAAGTCACTAGAGGAAATTAGTTCAAGATATGAAAGGGGATGATAGCTGGAGATGGAAACCAATGAAGGTATGGTGGGATATGATAAGCTACAAAATTGGGTGATACAAGGATAGTGAGAGGACCTATGAGATAATGGAGTTTCCTTCTACATATGACACCTATTTACTAGGTTTTCACCATGGTACTTGTCCAAGGTGCCAGAAGAAGTGGTTTTCACCATAGCACGAGTTATTTCTCTTTAATATGTTTTTGGATTTTTGGGGTATTTTTCTCTCTTTTGAAAGTGAGATATTTCCTAGAATTCAAGCATAGAACCTTTTAAAATGAATGTTGTTGAGTAGTTCATCCAAATTTTATTTAGCTAGAGTTTCCAATTGATAAGCACCTTATCCATATTTGGTTATGATGATATAAGGATCCAATCGATCGAGCTAAAACTTTATTTTCTTTTCTTAGTCCCAAAGATTCTTTTCATTTTATTTTAGTACAAGGTCACCAACCTAGAATTCTCTAGGTTTGATTTCCTTATTATATCTTCTTCGAAGGTGATTTTTTTATTCATCTAGGAGCTCTAACTAATGCAAGTGTGCAACCCCTATCACATTGTCTTCTACAAAGGCTAAATAATGTACCTAGGAGGTTCTTCAACATCACCAATTGATGATGGAGTATGACTTTCCTCATATTTACCCTTCTACTCTTTATTGTAATAATTTGAGTGTCATTCACATTTCACGTGATCTAGGGGAGCATCAATAGAGTAACTATCTAAGGATCTACATGCACTTCATTTGACTACTCATCTAGCATGTTCTTATCTTACAAAATTTTCCAACTAAGGAGTATGTTGTAAACATCTCGACTCAGCCTTTGGTATCACCTTGTTATATTTACTTGTAATTGATGCTTAGGGTGAAAGAAGTTATATATATACAATATTCAAGCTAGTTTTTCTTTTTTGAAAAACACTAACTTTATAATAATAATGATATGTATCTTATTCCAATACACTAAATCTAACCCTTTAATTTTTATTTTATTTTTAAACCTAAAACTCATATAAGTATATGTGTTAAAAAGTCAAAACATAAATTTAAAATAAATTTATAAAACTACTAAAATATTCATAAAACTAACTTATAAATCACCATCGACGTGCCCATTATATTAGGGGAGAGGGGCCAGTAGTCGTGCAAGCTAACTTTGTTAGCATGTAGCAATTGACTCGAATATCATAGAACCTTCGATTTTTTTGAAATGTGGACTAGCCTCTTATCTATCTATAACTAAGGTTTGGAGGTGTGACTCATCATGCAACTTGCCACATCATTGCATCTATTGAGAAGTGTCTAAAATTTGGCGTTGAAAAGGATTCGACCAAAACTTAATCATAGGACCCCCAATAGTTGAACAAAAAGGTATCATTTGTTACTTGTAGAATATCACATTATTATTTAAAATAAAACTAATATGCAACCTAAATGGACCAAATACCTATTGGTAACCATAAATCTTTGATACCTCTAATTTTTATATTCAACACATATGGACTAATAGTTGAACACAAAAAAACTATTTGTTGTTATAAAAACAACACATAATTATTTAAGCTACAACTTATACCAAGCAAAAATGGACCAATAGTTGAACAATAAAACTTTTTGAAAATCTTTCACATTTAATGGGAAAATGCATGGTATTTATTCTGCTCACCTTTAATATTTGTGATAGGAAAAACTATTAATATGAAGTACTCCAATGCTTGTACATTACTACCTCAATGATTGCACACATATGAATATTTTTTTCACTATGATAACAATGAGTGTCTTATTTTATTAAATAAGTTTATTATTTTATAAATGACATACTTATAGTGGATAGTTATGATATTTTATCTGAAACAAAAAAAATATTTATCACTTCTTGCTAATGTATTTATGTTTATTTTATATAACATTCAAAGATTCTCATGTGTTAAAGTATCGAACCATTTTTTATTAACATTTGATTTTTTTTATTTACACGTAGACTATTTATTTACAATAAATAGTGTAAATATATGATAAAACTGAATATTATAATCACCATTGATTGCACAATTATTAGACCTGCACAAGTACTACCTCTCCCCTATATGATGCCTCCCCTATATGATGGATTGGTTAGTATAGATTCTCCTGTCTGAAGCAGACCTTCCAACCCCAAAGTCAAATCTAAGCCTGGTCAATTCTGAAAATTCTGAACTACGAGAGTAATTGGAGTTGCGCTCATTTATCTTTGTCCACTTAATAAAAAGGTCCTTTTCATTGTGCAAATATAAATATAACAGAAGGGATCGCACACTTGGGAAGCATAGACGTAGTTACTGCAAATCTGAAGCTTTCAGAACCAAAGAATTACTGCGTGTCGGCCACGTCCGGAATATGGAGTGGGTATTTTGGGTTTTGGTAGCCGTTTGTGCTGGTTTAGTTTTGCTTTTCCTCAAGATCGCAAAGACGATATGGTGGAAGCCTGTGCAAGTGAAAAAATCCTTTGAAGCCCAAGGAATCAGAGGTCCTCCATACAGGCTATTCTATGGAAATTCCATAGATATATCCGGAATGACCGATGAGCAGAAATCCAAACCCATGCCATTCTCACATTATATACTCCCTCGAGTTCTTCCACATTATCATCAGTGGACCAAAACTTATGGTACACTTATATTCTGCATATTTTTAAGCATCTGGCATTTCATTAATCATATTACTGCAATTCCTTCTTAGCATTATTGGTTGTTTTACTGGGGTGCTGTTAGAACTTAGACTAGTCGCTAATTAACTAGATTCTTCGAGTGATTAAGAAGTATATGCAGGATTCTGCAGACCTTATTGATTAAGAAACTTGTAATATGTGATATAGGTCAGGATTTTATTTTCTGGTTTGGGCCTCACGCTAGGTTGCTTGTTCCTCACCCTGAGCTTATTAAGGAGATATATTCCACTAAATTTGGCAACTATACAAAGGTTCCGGGCAATCCCCTTTCAAGACAACAAGCTGCACAGGGACTTGTGGGCTTGACAGGTGAGAAATGGGCACGGCACAGGAAAATAATCAAACCTTGCTTTCCATATGAATCTCTTGAAGGTAAGTCAGTGAATGTTTGTCTTTATGTCCTAAATTAGGAACCAAACAATCTAATAAATAAAGTTAATAAGTTTTTAGGGTGAAATCTATCAAGCTCTTATTGATAAATAAATATAGATCTACTTCGCATATCAATCTTCTAAAACTCTCATGAGGATTGATTGTTAGACCAGCATGCAATCAAGAAGGATAAAACCCTCTTTCCGAACATGCAGGGGCAGATTATTGGGCCTTTATTATTTGCAGAGCCAGGGTGATTCCCCTGATTAGCTGTAATACCCAATCCCCAAGCATCCCATGGCCAATTAGTGCCCCCAAAGAATGTGTCTCCATCACGAAATTTTGCACTTGGACATCGTTACAAGCATTGTGAGTGTTTAAGCTCTGAACCTTATCACGGCTCGAGTTAAAAATCATTTTCAAATAGCTTGCAATTGGCTTTAAGAAGCTTCTAATCCTGAACCTTAAGCCACTCTCAAGGATGTCTGGTGCAGTGCCATATTAATTAAGGGCAAATATAATTTAACGAGTTGAATTTTGATCCAGTCTGTTAGTGTGTCATACTAGAAACTTGTGCATTTTTAATTATACTAGTTCTATAATTGCAGGGTATGATTCCCACAATTGTGGAAAGCAGTGCCAGTATGTTGGACGGATGGAGTAAATCGATATTGGCAGGTGCATCAGAATTTGATGTGCTAAAGGAGTTCCGTGATCTCACAGCAGATATTATTGCCCGCACAGCATTTGGTAGCAGTTTTACAGAGGGAAAGCATATCTTTGATATGCAGACAAAACAAGTGATTCTTGCATCTGAATTGCTTCACAGTGTTTACATTCCAGGTTTCAGGTAACAAACTTGAGTTTTGTGACAGTACAATTGTCAATCTTAGTAGGAAGTGCTTTTCGTGTGTTAAAAAATGATATTGTTATCAAGATTCAATCGTGTAGTTTTTGAATCAAATTCATTGACCCATGTTTTATGAGTAGTAGTTCACAAGAACCCATCTCCATGATAATGAATAGTGTTAGGAAGTAAGATTGTCTAGAATGTAAAGAAGTTTCTAGAATGTAAGAATTTTCCAGAATATTGAAATAACTAGAAGTTGTTCATAAAAAGAACATTCTAGCTATAGAAGTCTCTAGATTACTAGAAGTTTCCAAGCTCCACTATAAATATGAAGCTGTTCATTGCAAACAGCAGTGCAGTTGTAAATTGTTGGATTGTTTGGAATACAAGTTAGACTGTTATATCTGCAGTTGTTTTTATTTTATGCCCTGTTTTGCCCTATTTTTATTGTATTTATGACTGCTGTTATATTTTTTGGGCTGTTTTTACATGGTATCAGAGCTAGAATTAGCTAGATTCAGCTGGAGATTCAGCTAGAGGTTCAGCTAGAAATATTGTTAGAGGGATATGCTGCAGGAAAATATATTGGTGGAAGTGGTTTGTTTGTAGGGCTGATATATTATTGGAGTGATATTTGGTTGCAGGGCTGTTATATTGCTGGAGTATTGCTAGATTTGTTTGAAGGCTGATTTTTTTTTTTGCTAACATGGGTTCTTCAAATGAAGTTTTGCCTATCTTTGATGGAAGTGGTTTTGCAGATTGGAAGATTGCAGTCAAGAATGCTTTGAGAGAAAAAGCTCTATGGAGGATAGTGAATAAAGAAATTGGAGAACCCCAAAATGATAGAGAAAAGGAGTTGTGGAAATGCAAGTTGGAGCAAGCTAGAGGTATTATTGGTAAAGCTTTGAGCCCCAATTTGAATAGAAGATTTGTTGATGTTGATAATCCAATAGAGCTATGGGAGAATTTAGAAAAGGATTATAAAGATGCAGACATTGCTAGCATGTTTAGTATAGAAGAAAAATTGATGAATTTAGATCCATCTGATTTTGAAAAAATGTCTGATTACTTCAATGAAGTTACTTTTTTAAATGCCCAGCTAAAAAAAATAGGTGCTGAATATGCAAAAAAAGATTTTCAGTTGATTGCAATGGTTGAAAGTAAGCTTCCCCAGCCATATAAGGTATTTAAGGAATCAAGAAAAAGGGTTCTTCAACTAAATCCCAATACCCCCCAGCAAACTTTTGATCAATTTTGCAAGTCTGTTTTAGATGAAGAAGTTCAGCTTATTAAAGAAGGGCATATTAAGAAGAATCATGCATATACAGCCAAAAGTAAATTTTTTAGAAATGATGGAAAGAAGAATTGGAAAGGAAATAATAAATTTCAAAATAATGAAGGTTCTAACCATTTTTCTAGAAATGATGGTGCAGAAAAGCAAGCTGGAAGAAAGGCCATTATTTGCAAGTATTGTGGGGGTGAGAATCACATGGAGAAATTTTGTTTGAAGAAGAGGGACAATGAAAGGCAACAATATAAGCCCAAGCAAGAAAGGTTTAATGATGGCAAGATGGATAAAAATAGCTTTCTGGCTGTATCCATTCAAAAACAAGGAAAAGGTAAATCCACTCTTAAAGGGAGTTATTTTGCTTCAGATTTTAATAAAAAATGGATTCTAGATTCAAGAGCATCTTATCACATGACTGGAGATAGATCTTTATTTGTTGATTTTAATGAAGAAATGAATTCAGATCAAGAAATAACTATTGGTAATAAAATGAAGCTTCTAGTTTTAGGAACGGGAACTGTTAATGTGACAAATGGGACTTTGAAAAATGTTTTATTGGTAAAAGGATTAGGGGTAAATCTTATTTCAGTATATAAAATTGTTTAGGCTGGATATGAGTTTGTTGTCAATGCTGATCAAGTTATTGTTAGAGATAAAAAAGACCCAAGCAATATAATTGCTATTGGTAGAGTTGATCATGAAGAGAGTCTATTTAAATTTGTGGGGTTTGTTGATGATAAATACACACTCTCTCATGCTTTTATTGCTCAGACAGATTATATGTCAAAACTTTGGCATGCTAGACTTGGACATATAAATTATAGGAAATTACAAGATATGGTTAGAATGGATATGGTTAGAGGATTAACAAAAGTTTCAGCTTCTGAAGGTGTTTGTGAAGGATGTGTGTTAGGGAAACATCACCGAGAACCTTTTGATTCAGGAAAAGCATGGAGAGCTAATCATCCACTACAACTCATTCATAGTGACTTATGTGAACCAGGTTATACTTCACTCTCAGGTGCCAGGTACCTTCTCACTTTTATTGATGATTATAGCAGGAGAGTATGGGTTTATTTTCTTGAAAAGAAAAATGAAGTATTTGAAGTTTTTCAGAAATTTAAGGCATTAGTTGAAAATCAAAGTGGGAAAAGAATTAAATGCTTAAGGACAGATAATGGGGGTGAATATTGCAATTATGCATTTGAATCATTCTGTGAAAGTTGTGGTATTAAAGTGCAAAGAACAACTCCTCATACCCCTCAACAAAATGGGGTGGCTGAACGAATGAATAGAACTCTTTTAGAGATGGCTCGTTGTATGTTGCATTTTAAAAGT
Organism: Sequoia sempervirens; assembly: GCA_007258455.2. Taxonomy (NCBI): domain Eukaryota; kingdom Viridiplantae; phylum Streptophyta; class Pinopsida; order Cupressales; family Cupressaceae; genus Sequoia; species Sequoia sempervirens. Next base: position 333,032,108 of record VDFB02000015.1, on the reverse strand, counting down.
TTGGATAATAAATTTTGGGGTTTGGCTGTCTCTTGTGCTGCACATATTTTGAATAGAATTCCTACTAATGCTCTCAAATATGTTACTCCTGAAGAAGCATGGAGTGGAAAAAAGCCTCATGTTGGGTATTTTAAGGTGTTTGGATGTCTTGCTTGGGCACACATTCCTGATGAAAAGAGAAAAAAATTAGAACCAAAAGGTCATAAGTGTTTGTTTATGGGTTATAGTGAAGATTCAAAGGCTTACAGGTTATATGATTTGACAACAAACAAGGTCTTTGTTAGTAGAGATGTAAAGTTTGATGAAGAATCACAACTTATACCCACTTCTCATTCTACAACAGCAAATGCTTCCAACTTTTCAGATTTTTTCCAAAGAAATGTTGATGAGGATGAGTTGTGCACTTCTACAAATGATGAAAATATCATTGAAAATGAAACAACTAATGTTTTTGACCAGCCATTTTCTGCAGGTAGTGACAATGAAGAAGAAGACTTTTCAGCTAGACAAAAGACAAGGAGCATTGAAGATATATATGAACAAGGATCAAAACTTCAAGGAAGGAATGGTAGTGCTTTTATGGCCAAAGTATTACAGATTGATGATCCAATTTCATATGAGCAAGTAGAGGGAAGAAAAAATGGGAGCAACCTATGGAAGAAGAATATGGTGGTGATATAAATGACCAAAAATCTGTTGGAAGCTATGATTTTCATATTGGGTCAAGTCCAATTACATGGAGCAGCAAAAGAAAATTACTACATCATTGTCTTCTTATGGAGCAAAATATAGAGCAGCAAAAGACTTAGGAAAGGAAGCAATTTGGATTCGAAAGGTGAACATTAAGGGGGGATAGTGTTATAATGTTCTCCTCTCCTTTGTATCTTTTTTGTAACATTCTATCCAATCTTAAGGGGGGATGTTAGGAAGTAAGATTGTCTAGAATATCAAGAAGTTTCTAGAATGTAAGAATTTTCCAAAATATTGAAATAACTAGAAGTTGTTCATAAAAAGAACATTCTAGCTATAGAAGTCTCTAGATTACTAGAAGTTTCCAAGCTCCACTATAAATATGAAGCTGTTCATTGCAAACAGCACTGCAGTTGTAAATTGTTGGATTGTTTGGAATCTAGAGTTAGGCTTTATTATATCTTAATTTACATTACCTTTATTTTTATGCTGTTTTACTTATTTTTTTTATTTATTTATTATTGCTATTATATTTTGGGACTGTTTTTACAAAATAGGTCCATTCATTATCATGAAAGATGGATTCTTGTGAACAACTACTCATAAAACATGCATCAATGAGTTTGACTCAAAAAACTACACGATTAAATTCTGATAACAATATCATAATCTTAAATTGTCAAAGAATGTAATCAACTTTGATTTGAGTGTGTTCATGTTTCTCTCCTTGTTATGTTTTTCATGAAAGCTTGATCCAGCAGAGGTTTTCAATATTTGTTTTCACGGTTAGGGGAGTGCCACTTATTTTCAAGTAGCCATGTCACTTTCTCCTTAGCTTGAATATCCCTGCTTCTTTTGATTTCTTACATTAGGTATGTAATGTATAAAGTGATTACTATAGGTTCACCACCACAAGAATAGGCAGCGTTGGAATTTGGAGAAAGAAATAAGAAGATCCATAAGACAAGTTATAGATGCTAGGGAAAAGATTGCTGAGATAGAAAAAACAAGTACCTATGGTGTCGATCTGCTTGGTTTAATGATGTCTGAGAGCAAGAAGCAGATGGGAGTCAATTTAAAAAGTAGTGCAAGCCTGACTACAGAGGAAATCATTGATGAATGTAAAACTTTCTACTTTGCCGGTCATGAAACGACGTTAGTCCTCTTGACATGGAGCATAATATTGTTGTGTAAACATCAAGATTGGCAAGATCGAGCTCGTAGAGAGGTGGTGGAAGTATGTGGGAGAAACGATTATCCAGATGCAGACAGTTTAAGTTGCCTAAAAATTGTAAGGACTTTAATTTTCATGCCCAATTTTTATTTATTTTTAACTCAAAGCAGTATTTCTAAAGTCTGGTAAAACATTCTATGATTGTTTTGTAGGTGGGAATGATCATAAATGAGACCTTGAGACTTTATCCACCTGCAGTGTATCTGTTGCGAAAGGCATGCAAGCCAATGAAACTTGGAAGGCTCTCAATTCCTGCAGGCACTCAACTTGTGCTTCCGATCCTTGCAATGCACCATGATCCTGCTTTGGGGGGAAATGATGCCCACGATTTCAACCCAGGGCGATTTAGTGAAGGAATTGCAAAGGCCGTAAAGCATCCAATGGCATTCATGCCCTTTGGTGCAGGTCCAACTATATGTGTGGGTCAGAATTTTGCCTTGTTGGAAGCAAAAATAGTTTTGGCCATGATTCTGCAAAAGTTTTATTTTGTCACTTCACCTTCTTATACTCACGCCCCTATGCTTTCAGGCATTCTGAAACCTCAATATGGAGCCCAAGTTATCTTTCATATGAACTAATATCTGAGAACAGTACGGCCTAGCCAATAAAATCTATTAGCAAGCCTCAATAGTGTAGATCTCTAATACCTTTGAAGTTAAGGTTTATGTTTTTTAATAAAGTCATTTTAGTGAATTAGTGTTAGTAATTAAAATGTTTAGTAAGTTTTGTGTTAGTTGGGAATTACATTCTTGTAAGGTAGTTTGATGGAAGTTGTACGAGAATGCAATGTTTTATAAATATTTGCATTAAATACTTTAAGAGACCATTAATAGTATTAATATGTTATGGTATCTTTTGTGAGCATTGTGATTTAGCTTTTATAATGTTTATACTTGTATTTTTCAACATGATATTAGAATCATGGTAAAGATAGAAGTAGAATGAATGTTGAAATATGATTGTCACATTATACAAATTAACTACATTGAGAAAATGAAACATACTAGCATGTTTGTATGAATAATTGAAAAATGTGGGAATGTTATCAAATATTTTGTCAAAATTAACTTATTAATGAAGGGCTGACATTAATTGTTAAATATTATTTTATTTTCTATTATTTTCTTGTTGTATGCCTCATGTTATCTATTTAAATCTACCTAATGTCATTAGAATATAGGTATTTTGACATTGAAATATTATCTTTAAGCATTGAAATGTTATTGTTGTTGAATCTACCAAAAAGAGTGCATAAAGTTTTATTTACTAATATGTAGTCATTATAGTTAAAGGATGTTAATGGCATGACAACTTGATTTAAATCCATGCTTAGAAACTATTTTGTTTTGCAAAAATGAAAATGTAGAAATGAAGAACTGAAAGGAAAGTAAGAAGTGCACATGAAACAATACATCCCCCAGATTTTGGCACTATATGAATTTAGTGCTTAGAAAATTCAATTAAATGAAAAAAGACACTTTATAATTTTAGTGTGAAAAAATTTCCAATAGATCAAGCATAAAAAATATAACTTTTAAAAAATGACACTCAATTTTGATTTTTCAATCAAAATTTATGGCAATTATAGTTTTCCCTATGTTGCCTAAATTGTACTTCACAATTTTAATTTTACCTCCCTTGAAAATCAATTTGTCAAAACAAAAATAGAAAAAGGGGTTGAGTTTAATCCCTCACTAGTAGGAATCATGGGGTTTTAGGCCTCATATGACCCTACCAAATGACCAAGGGTTAAACCTTTAGATGGGTTCATAGTGGTTATTGTTGTTGTATTTAATCTGACTCCCTTTAGGCCATCATTATTTATTCCCTTCTAATCATGTATTTTTGTTTATTTTTTATCACAGATCTTGTGTAGGCCACATATTGGCCTATGTATGGACTCCACACATATGATCCTCAAATATATTTTTATTATACCATGTATGAACTATGGATAAGTGTTTATTTCTCCCATATGAAGGATACCTATGAAATATGGATCAACCTCAATTGCCTCTCAATCACCCTACACAAGTTATTGAGCGGTCAAATTTTACCCTCTATTAGTCTTCTCATACCTAAAAAATGTGATTCAAACACACAAACTTTGCTTTCCCTCTTCACTCTAGCAAACCACAACCTCTTTGAACCTAATCATGACCCCAAACATACATCTAGGTTGGATGACATCATATAAACATTGAGATGACTAGTTTGTTGCACCCAAATGGACCTTCAAATTTCTTTGTTGCACCCTCCACATTAATAAAGATCATGTATGAGATTTAGATCATTCCTAAGTCAATATCATAACTATTAAAAAATTAAACTATATTTTAATCACATTCAACATAACTATTATGTAAAGTTTTATCTCATGCAAGAGAAACATTTCTCCAAGAATGAGACATATTTAAAGATCTTTGGATCTATGAATTTGATATAGAGAATAATTCAAGCTGTCCAATTTTTAACAATTGGTGTCAAAGCATCTTCATGATACTGTATTGAATCGGTGGCAATATTAGTCCCTTCACTATAATTATGTCATTCCCTATCTATAATAGATGTTGATCATAGAGAAGTTCTATACTTGTGAAATTTTATTATTAGATGATTTATGGATTTGATTGTGTAAGAATTTTTGCATCAACATTTTGGATCACACTTTGTGATCCATCATCGGGATAGTTGAGAGCTCAAGGAGAAAATTCTTCTCCTTGAGCTCTCAGCTATCTTGATGATGAATCATGGAGTGTAATCTGAAATGTTGATGCAAAAGTTCTTACACAATCAAATCTAGAAATCATCTAACAATAATCTACATGGATTGTGGAAACTTGATATCATTAATTGTGAAATTTTATTAATGATATTTCTCATTGAAACATAGGAAGGATTCATGGTGACCTAAATAGCATATAATAATAAACTTAAATAGTGAGCACATAAAGAATATCAACGTGTAGCCTATGCAAAAATAATTTGAATTGTGTAACTATGAAGGGAGTTTAATATGGTAGTATATTTTTGTGTGGATTATGATAGTGTTGAAGGATCTATGTAGTGTTAAGGTAAAAGATCAGAGGTGTGATATGGAAATAAAATCATAAAGAATGAAATAAAGGAAGATTAGTAGAATATGTTTTTAATTGTTGAAATATCTACCAGCAAGGGGTGATACACAGGGGCTATTGAAATATTGAGTGAAAGGAGGAATGACATTGAAAGAGGAAGCATTGTCTATCTTTGTAAATGATCTATACCTTTGCATAGTTACCACAATATTGTAAATAGGAGAAATGTTGTGAGAATTTATTTGGGAACTAGTATATTTTGCCTCATATTCGAGGCTATTGATGTCCCCATTAAAAAAAAACAATCTTCTTTGCTTTAGTTGCATTGCAGAATTGATTAAACATGCATAAGGGAATATTAATAGAAATTTGAAGGATACTCCACTTTTACATTTAAGTTTGGATGTATACAAATATAGGGGTTTTGGTGATAAAATTCAACATATATTAAAACTTCTAACTTGAAATTAATTCAAAATATATTATAGATCTTTAAAGATAATTTAGAAGGAAGACCATGGCATAAATCTTCTAAGTCGCAAGAGACAAGTTGCAACAAAGGATAAGAAAGAACACTAGCAATGATCATAGATTTTGAAGAGGTTAAAGTTTTGAAGAAAGATGTCAATTTGAGAAGAAAATTGCATGTGATAAAAGACAAGTGGGAGGAGATTGTAGCTTTAGAATAAAGTGTATCTATATTTGATCAAAGAAGAAACATGATCACAAATTTTCTTAAACTTTTTCACAATATTTGATAAAGTCTATAATATTGGTTGAATTTTAAGTTTGAAAAGATACAAAGCAACTGGTAGATCATTTCAAAACATGGAAGAGTGGATGTGATAAAGTCACTAAAATCAATCGCCATTAGGTATAGCATTGTGGTTAAATTTTAACTGTATAAGAAAATTTATTTTCAATGGAAAATACTAGTAAAAGAAAAAAGAAATAAAATAAAAAACTTAATGTGTAAAAATAATACTTTGGAAGAACTTGAGTTCAAATTAGAAAGAGAAAAATGAAGAATTAGAACCAAAATTTAAGTCACATAAAGAAGATATATCAAAATTGAGAGAAGAAAATAGTTTGTTCAGTCAATTACTTGAAGCTTACATAAATAAAAATCAATTTCAAAAAATCTAAGCCTACACTATGTATGTGTCATGTAATAAAAATTATTTATGTTATTTATTAGATGAATCATTTCTTAAATTTGATATAGTTAAAGCCTCTTTTGATAAAAAGTGTAAGGAAGATGACAATGTTTTTGAATCTATAACTCTTGTTAGTTGTGAGGATAATGAAAAAGAATGTTCTCCAAAGAATGTTGGATTTAAGATAATGAAAATAATGGAATATGAAAGAAAAGGTTTGGAAAAATATGGACAAGGAATCATAGAGCCTATTGAATTAATATTAAGGTCAAAAAATGAAGGCCTTGGATATGCTAGTGGAAATAAAAATGATGTTATAGGTGTTACAAGTTATGAAAAGGTTGGAATTTTTTCGAAGGAAAACAAACATAAAAAGCAATATAAAATAAAAATATCTTCACCTAGAATCTTTGCTTCTCTCCTTGATGAGTAGAAATAAAGTGCATCCTTATTACATTTAAGTTTTTCTTTGATGTTGATATGTGGATTGCTCAATGCTCTATCATAACCTTGATATGATTTGATAATATTGATGATAAGATTGATTTGATAATTATTTTGACCGCATGTAGGTATGATAGCTCAATATCTTATAAAAAATAAGGATGAGAGCCTCTAGATATAGAGTCTTGAAGAGGACAAATCAATGGCTAGAAATGATTGATGATGGATGGATAAGATTAAAAAGCAATTAGTGTTTTGATCAAGGATGCAATCATATGAAAAGTTTCAAATGATGGATAGGATCTAAGTCTAGGATTGAGATAAGTAAAAAAATCCATATGGCAATGGTTAGGATTAAAAGGTTACATGAAATGAGTGGATAAGATGAAAGGATAGTTTAACTTTTGGATAGGTGTCTAGGTACAATGAACCTAGACAAGGAGTTAGACATGGGAAAGGGACATTTGTCACATGAAGATAAATTTATATTATGATCCATGTGAACAATATTAAAGGCTAGTTAAAGGCTAGGATTAAAAAATGGACAAGGATAGAGTAAAAAGAGAAATTAATTAAATAAAATGAGATCATGTGAAGGGATAAATAATTAAATAATGATAAATATTTATTAAATTAAAAGATAAAGATGGGAATGGATAGGATTAATTAAATAAATAATAGATATTTATTTAATTAATGACTAAGGATAGGCTAAAAATAGTTGTTGTTGGGTAAGGTCATATTTTAGGTGTCTACAAGTTCAAATAAATTATCTCAAGAAATACAATGCAAAAAATATTCTCATTATCATAAGCATGGAAATCAAAATAATTGTGTTCAGATATTCATCCTTGTAGTATTTGTGGATTAAAGAATCATTCTAAGAAATTATGTTGGAACAAAAAGGAAGAAAAAATCTCTACAATATAGTATATAAATGGATTTTGGATGGATCGATGTATCTAATTAAAAAAATGTCACAAGTAGGTTCAAAATGTTGTACAAGTATAAATTTTCTCATGTCAAAAAAATAGTGATCATGCAAGGTCAAATATCAACCTAGAAACCATGTAATTTAGACTATGAATTTTTTACTACTATAAAGGCTACTTGAATTCTATCCATGTAGTGATGTGAGATTTGAATTTGGAGGATTCATATATGCAATATTTGAAGTTGGAGCACTTGTATATGTAGAATAAGTACCATTTATCACAAATATCATTGTTGAATGGTTGTAATATTGATCCCAAAGATCATTGTTGAACCTAAAAATTTGTATTGTTGATCGTAATGATAATTTCCAAATGGTTGTAACTTTGATTGCAAAGATCATTGTCAAACCTAAAATTTGTACTACTGATCATAAATATCATTATTGAATGGTTGTATTGTTGATTGCAAAGATCAATGTTGAACCTAAAAAGTTGTAGTATTGATTGCAAAGATCAATGTTGAATAGTTTTAGCATTGATCACAAAGATCATTGCTAATTTTTTGAAGGATTCAATCCCAAAGATTATTGTTGAAATTGATCATAAAGATCATTGAAGGTTTTGATTGCAAAGATCATTGTTGAAATTGATTGTAAAGATCATTACTAAATGTGTGAAGATTTTCATTGCACATATTATTGTTGAAATTGATTGTAGAGATCATTGCTAAATTTGTGAAGGCTTTGGCCACAAATATCATTGTTGAAATTGATTGTAAATATCGTTACTAAATGTGTGAAGGTTTTGATTGAAAAGATCATTATTGAAATTGATTGTAGAGATCACTGCTAAATTTGTGAAGGCTTTGGCCACAAAGATCATTGTTGAAATTGATTGGAAAGATTGCCGCTAAGTTGCAAAGATCATTCTTGAAATTGATTGTAAGTATCGTTACTAAATGTGTGAAGGTTTTGATTGCAAAGGTCATTTTTGAAATCGATTGTAGAGATAATTGATAAATTTATGAATGCTTTGGCCACAAAGATCATTACTAAATCTGCAAATATTTTTTATTGCAAAGATCATTGAGAATGCTTCACTTCATTTATTGATCAATATAACTATGAAGAATGTATTTATACTTTCAAGAAGGCATTAGTGTTAAATATTTTTTATTTGTACATGGGTAGATAATAAACCTATTTGTTACATGTGGCCCCCATCATCTAGTTGTGTAATAAAATAAAGGTTATGGGGGTGTTAAAAGATCAATAGTATTTAATCACACTCAATCCAAATTTTTTTGTGTAAAGTCATGTCATTTAAAGTCACATCTTATGCAAGAGAAACATCTCTCCAAGAATAATACTTATTTAAGGATCTTTGGATCCATCTATTTAATTAATAGAGAAATAAATTTATGCTCTCCATTTTTAACAACTTACAACCATATGAATTTTTGAACTTCTCATACAAACGGGTAATCGACATACCAAAAAATAATCACTTAATATCTTGTTGTGACTATCATAAAATTAGGCACATGGTAGAGAACAAAATAATTTTGTATGTATTTCATACATCACTACTCAAAATTGAATAAAATTTTGAATTAATTGTCTCTCACTACTGATCATTTACAAACAACAATTGGGCAATTCTCTATGTAGAGATCATAGAGCTTTTATTTGTAAAAATTGAATTTTTTTAATGCATTTAGTATACAAATTTAATATATTTTGAAATAGATTTTTAAATATAAAATTTTAAGATAATGGCTCCTTCGCTCTGTGCGTGCCGAGCTAGGGCGTCCGCGCCCTAGCTCGCTTCTTTCTCTGCCTGGTCGTGCGCTGCTTGGAGTGGGTGTCTGTTTGTTGCAGGGGGCGTGCTTCCTGTTGTGATCTGCGGGTGGTGTGTGGGCGCGGTTGGTGCTGGGGTCTTTTTCCTGCTCGCGACCGGCCCGTTTCTTCTCTTCCGTGTCTGGTGGCGGAGGTCTGGTGTGGGGAAATTTGCTGGGACATGTGAAGGCCGTGGCTGCGTGGGTGGAGAGCGATTGGGGTGTTTGGTGGGATTTGTTGGGTTGCGAGTGGGGTTTGGTGTCGGTGGCGTGTGTGGGTTTTGTGCTTTGGCTGGTGGTTTTAGTGTACCCTCACCCGAGGAGGTGTGGACCTGCGTGATTCATTTTCCTTTGGTTGGTCTTTGTGTTCCTCTGGACTCTGGTGGATTTGCATGATAGACTAGGGTCCTCCTTTTCCTCTATGTTGCACGGGGAATCTTCTGGGAGTGGCCCCAAAATGGATTTTCGGTTGGCATTCGGTTCAAAGCCCTCTCTACAGGGCTCGAAGGTCTTTGATAACAACCTTTTCGCAATGGAACCTGAAAGAGTTGAGACGGGCTTGACAGGAGGGCCTAGAATTCCGAAGATTAATGGGCACCTCGAACGGTGTAAAGAGAGGCCGAATGTTGTCATTCCAATGGAGATGATGGCTGAAGACATTGACTATTATTCTAGACATTCTCTTTATTGTAAATTCTTGGGTTTAAAAATTTCTTTGCAATTCTTGGACATGTGGGCTCAAAGGACATGGATGCTTGAGGGGGAGATGGAGATCTGCCTCCTGGCAAATAACTATTTCATGGTTACTTTCGACTGTTTGGCTGATCGGAATAAGGCTTTTGAAGGGGGGCCGTACTTCTACAACTAGGTTGGCTTGTTCATTAAGCCATGGCATGCTGGTTTCAACCCAGTGGAGGAACTTCCGAATCGGGTTCCGGTCTGGGTTCGTCTTCCAAGGCTCCCTGTGGAATGCTGGAGTGAGGATGTGTTGTGCCTTTTGGCCTCGAAGCTAGGGAAACCTGTGGGTTCGTCTCAACAAACGCAATTCAAAAAGGTAATGAATTTTTCCTGGTTCTATGTTGAAACTGATTTAAGTAAGCCTTTGCCAGACGCCTTAGAAGTGAATGCAGGTGAGTATTCATGGGTGCAACAGCTTGATTATGAAACACTTCCTTTTCGTTGTCGTTTCTGTCATGAGTATGGTCATCTCCAGCGCAGATGTCCAAAGGTCAAACCTCTGGAGGCCCAACATCCGTTGCCTTCGAGTAATACGCCCAGAGTGGATAAGGGTAAGGATCCCATTCTAGGTGGCAATGGTAAGGAAGATGGTTTTATCCCCGTTAGAGGCCGAAACAAAAATAAAGGGCATAAAAGGACTTTGAAGGACCGACAGGAGGAGGACACCTTTAACAGGTTCGAAGTGTTGGAGGATCTTACTCAGCAGGAGGTAAACCCAGGTTTTGTAGATCTAGATCATGGGACTTTGGATATTGATCAGCATGACCCTCCGGTTGTGGCTATGCAAGCTCCCCAAATGGAGGGGGGTTCGGATGTGCCCTGCCTAGAAGAGGCTGGGAAAGATCCTAGACAGGCTAAGCTCAATTCAGAGGTGATTATGACACCGCATGTTGATGGGACTTTGGTTCTTGAGACAGTTCAACAGGTGGGGGTACAGAATGTGTCAGGGGGTAGTGTTGAGGTAGTGAAAGATGTTGTAGATAAGGATCGCCTCTTGCAGAAAATGGGTTCAGAGGCGGGTAAGAAGAATTGTAAGACATCCTCACAGTTGGGTGTTTTGCAAAAGGTTCTCAAAAAGGGGGGGCCGAAGAAAATTTCTAATCTGGGTAGGAAGAAGGATGAGGAGAAGATTAAGATGATAGGGGAGACTTTGGTGGAATCAGGGTCAGTCAGGACTCTGGACTCGCATTTTTCATGCTCCCTGAAATGATAGTTCTTTCTTGGAATGTAAGGGGCTTGAATAGTGGCCCTAGACAAAAAGCTGTTCAGGATTTGATCAGGAGTCATTCGCCTGATGTTCTTTTTCTACAGGAGACTAAGCTCTCTGTGGAGGGTATGATGGATTTAGCTCCTAAATTATGGCGGAATGGGGATTGCCAATGCATTGGTGCTCAGGGGTCTTCTAGAGGGGTGGCGTGCTTATGGAACCCACGGAAGATCTCCCCCCTTTGGTGGGTGTCTTTTAAGTCATCCCTTTCCTTGGTGGCCTCTTGTTTTATGACAGGGGAAATAGCTCTCTTTTCCAATGTGTATGCACTTGTGGAGTTGCAGGGTAAGCAACTCTTGTGGTCCAACATTCATCTAGTTCATAGTTTATTTCCTTATCATCCTTGGATCATTGGAGCTGATTTTAATGCTATCAAGGAGCTTGCGGAGAAGCGGGGTGGTATTGCAAGGCTGGAGGCTTCTGCGATGTTGCTCCAGGACAATATCTCTGCTCTGAATCTTGTGGATATCAAGCCGGGCAATGGTCTTTTTACTTGGAATAATAGAAGAATTGGAGAAGCTTCTATTTCGGAAAGACTTGATAGATTTCTGGTGTCTAGCTTTTGGCTGGGGGACAGATGGATGACTAGCTCTGAAATTCTGGATGGACGAGGCTCTGACCATTGGCCTATTAAACTGGTGGTTGATATGCCTCAGCGGTGTGCTAGACAGACCTTTAAGTTTCAACTCATGTGGCTTCGGGATGATTCTCTTCATGAGCTTCTCCCTGGCTGGTGGGATCGGGGGAAGCCAGCTTATGGAACTGCGACGTACTCTTTCTCAAAGAGGCTTCAGTTTGTTAAATACAGTTTGAAAAGATGGAATAGGCAGCATTTTGGTAATTTGTTTCAGGAAAAATAGAAGGCTCAGGACAATCTTGACCTTATTACTAGACAGATTCGAGATCATGGCCTATCGGAGGAACTGAGCCTGTCTGAGAGTGCTGCAACCAAAGAGCTTGAGGAATGGGAGTTAAGAGAGGAGATCTTCTGGAAATAGAAGTCCCGCATTGAATGGCTTTAGGCTGGGGATCGGAACACTTCCTTTTTCCATAACTCTGTTAAAGATCGGAGACAAGGTAATGCTATATCTTCTATTTTGTTGCTTGATGGGGAAACTTTGTCCTCTTCCGCTTCTATTTCCGCCGAATGCATTCGGTATTTTTCTACCTTATTCTCTAAGGATTCACCTCCTGCTGTGGAGGATGAAGCAAGAATTTTAGATTGTATTCCGAAGCTGGTGAATAATAAAATGAATGATTCGTTGCTTGCCCCTATCACCTTGTCGGAACTTGAGAATGTTGTGTTCCAGATGAAGAAAGGTAAAGCTCCTGGGCTTGATGGGTTCCCTGCTGAATTTTTTTAGGAGTTCTGGGAAGTGGTTAAATTGGACCTTTTAGAGGTTGTCCGGGAATCCTATATGAATAAACAAATGTTGAAGTCTCTAAATGCTACTTTTTTAGCTCTTATTTCTAAGAAGGAGGGAGCCAATTCCTTAGATTTGTTCAGGCCTATTGCGCTATGTAATGTTGTGTATAAAATTATTACTAAGCTGATAGCGGAAAGGCTGAAACCTTGGCTTGATGGTCTTATCTCTGAGGAACAGGGGGGTTTTGTTGCTGGTAGACAGATCATGGATGGGGTGGTTATTGCTGCTGAGGCTATTCACTCTATGGAATCCTCAAAAGATAAATCTATGTTTATTAAACTGGACATGGCCAAAGCGTATGATCGGGTTAAATGGAGCTTTCTATTTAAAATCCTGAGAGCTTTTGGTTTTACTGAGGGTTGGATTGATTGGGTCAAGAGTTGTGTCACTTCTTCTTCCTTTTCAGTGCTTATCAATGGTGAACCCACTTGTTTGTTTGGGGCTTCTAGAGGCCTCAGACAGGGTGATCCCATGTCCCCGTACTTATTCATCCTCCTTGCGGAAGGCCTGGGGCGGCTCATCCGTGCTCAGGTTGCTTGCGGAGGGATTCAGGGATGGAGATGGGGAGAAGGTATTCCCCCCCAGTCTCATCTTCAGTTTGTGGACGATACGGCCTTGATGGGTAGGGCAAAGGTTGAGGAGGCTCTCAATTTGCGCAGTGTGTTAGACAGTTACTTAGCTGCTTCTGGACAACGCATAAATGAGGGGAAATCCTTCATCTATTTCTTTCACACTCCTAAGAATATTCAAAGGAGAATTGCTGGTATCCTTCGGTTTCAAATTGGCTCGCTCCCTTTTTCCTATCTTGGAATCCCTCTTGCTGTTCGTACTCTCCCCAAAAGGTTTTGGCAGGAGACTGTTGACAAGTTCTAAAGTTTGGTTAGTCATTGGACTTGCAGGTGGCTGTCCTCTGCTGGTCGTGCGACTCTTCTAAAGTCTGTGGTCCAGGCTCTCCCCCTTTATAGATGTTTTGTTCTTTCTGCTCCTTCCAGCTTTATTAAGGATTTTGAGAAATTGTCTCGCCAGTTTCTTTGGGCTAGCAATCTTCTTCATAGTAAATGGAATTTGGTGAAGTGGGATGTTGTCTGTAGGCCAAAGCAAGAGGGGGATCTAGGTCTACAACAGACAGATTTGATTGGGCAAGCTTTGGTTGCTAAGTTGTATTGGCGTTGGTGCTCTCACCAAAATTTGTATTGGGCTAAAATTATAACCTTCAAATATTTGGGGGCCGTGGAAAGTCAAGAGGTTGTTAGATTCAGTTTGGAGGGGAAAGGTTCTATGATCTGGAGTACCTTGAAACGGGGTGCCAAGTTGGTTAAACAGGGCCTTTTTTGGATTTGTAATGAGGGTCGGGATGCTCTTTTCTGGCATGATTCTTGGGATGGCCATCCTCCCATTGTGTCCTCGCATCCCCACTTTCACGATTTGTGTATGATTTTCACGGAGGCGGGATGGAATCATGTGGCTGATTTCAAATCTCAACATCTTTTGGGTCAGATTTCTGTGTCCAGGTGGAAGGACCCCGTGGATTGGCCCCCTGGTGGTACAGTGGAGGATCGTCAAGAGCTTGTTAAGATCTTATTAGGTCATTTTTGTAATTCTCTTCATGGAAACGATGTGCTGGCTTGGGGTCCCGATTTGAAAGGAAAATTCTCGGTTGCCTCTGGCTATCAGGTGTTGGATAAACAGGTTTTTGGGAGCTCTCAGGTTTCTTGGTGGAAGCACGTTTGGAATAACTTTGCTTGGCCTAAATGTAATTTCTTCTCTTGGCTTGTGGCTCAAGGTAAATGTCTTACTTGGGACAATCTTTGGAAGCGTGGGTTTCAGGGACCTTCCATGTGCATTCTTTGTGGTCAGCATGAGGAGTGCTTATCGCATCTCTTTTTTCAGTGTTCTTTTACTAAGACTATTTGGCATTACTGGTGGAATCTTTGGAGCGTTCCGTGTTGTCATGTCTCTTCTTTGGAAGATTTCTGGAAGAATCAGGGTTCTCCTCCTGCTACAACCTCTTTCCTAAGAATTGCTTGGAGCATTGGCCCTAGTTTGATTGTTTGGAAAATTTGGTTGGAGCGTAACAGAAGAATCTTCCTTGATAAAAAATTGCTCATGGGGCAGCTTTGGAGGCGTATTCTTGGGGCTCTGCAGGAGACTTTGACTGCTAAGTGTGACTTTTCTGTGCCGATTGATCCTAGAGACTTGGGTGTTGTCAATGCTTTGGGCATTGCCATAGTGGACAAAAGTACTGCTTGCAAGGTGCATCGTAGGCGTGGGCGGAAGAGGGTTGCTCGTGAGGGTTTTGGTGCCCGCCTGCTCTAGGTGAACTAAAAATTAATACAGATGGGTCATCTAGGGGTAATCCTGGGCATGCTGGAGTTGGAGGTATAGGTAGAGACAGCCTTGGTGTGGTGGTATTTTTCTTTTCTTTGTATCGGGGTTTTCAAACTAATAACCTCATGGAGGCGAGTGCTATTCTCTTGGCAATTGAGCGTGCGGTTGCCCTTGGATGGCGGCGGATTGTTTGTGAAGCTGATTCTCAGGTTATTATTGATATGTTGAATAAATGTAATTTGGCGGATGCGAATTGGCAGCTTGCTATGGTTTTCAAACAAATTGTTTCTCTCTATTCTTCTTTGGAGTCCATTGTTTTCTGCCATATTTCGCGGGAGTGGAATAGGGTGGCTGATGGGTTGGCTAGATGGGCTTCAGAAAGGACTGATTCTTGGTGTGTGGATGATTGGGGCAATCTTCCTGTTGACTTGGCCCCTGTTCTTGAGGAATGGGTTACTGAGGATATGAGGTGTTTCTTGGGTGTGAATTAGTTCTTGTTGTATTTGGCCACTTGTGGCTTCTTTCTTTGGTCCTTGTTTTGCTGTTTATGTTTCAATAAAGTTTTTACCCTCTTCTTTTTTCAAAATATATATATATATATATATATATATAATTTTAAAAATAACTACTAAAAACATTAACTAATTTATAAAAAAATGATTTGAGATTTCTAAATTAAGATTCTAAGAAAATATGTTTGGGAAATTGTAATTGCACTTAAATTATTTGTTCAAATTATGATGAATTATAAGTTGCATAGTAATGTATGCTAGCATCACCTATCAATATACTTTCCTTGATGCAGAGTGAACTTACAAGATGATCTCACAACTTAAAAAATGAACATTTATAATTTCCTTTGTAAATATATTTACAATTTTACTTTTATTTGTAAACTAAATCTTGAATGAAATGATATTTCAAATTGAAATATTTTTTCTTACTACAATGGACAAGATTCTTGGGCATATTGATTGTGCTCATGTTATAATAAATATTATTAGAAGTTGAATTTGTTTTTCCCTAATTTCTTCTAGAACTTTTCAAATCCATAATACTTGTGTTCATATATTTAAGTGACTGCAATATTCTTTTGTAGATTAAAAAAATAGCTGAAATTTACTTCTTTCAATTTCATATAACCAAACCTGAACTAAGTGAAGTAAAATTCTTATAAGTAAAGTCATCCAAGCTACTCTATATGTAATTTTTTATACAAATTTCTATAATTTATGTCTTGTAATACTACCATTAGTGTTGTACATAATCTTATAGACCTACTTAGCACCAATACACTTCTTATCATGTAGAAGTTAGATACCCTTTTTAAGAGATCATAAGACTTTCCTTTTTTCTAACATAGTTAATAGAGAAGACTCATAGTCTTCCAAATTGTATGTCATCTTTATTTGTGTCTTATAAAACTTCCCTCCACTATCTACTTTTGGACCACAACCTTTCACTAGTAATATAAAACAAGACAATGACTTCCTTTCAATCACAACAAGTAGTCATTAGTTACCCAACTCAAACATTCAAAAATCTCTTGGCTACTATTTTGTTCAAACATTTATGCTTATATAAAAAAATTAGCATATTTAGAACATTTTTCTATTTAGATACACCAATCCATCAAAAATTCATATGTATACTGTAATCTTTAATAAATTGTTCATTCCTCTCTATTCAACACATTATTTAATGATTTTTAAGTCCACAAATAATACAAAGATGAAGATCATATTACATTTCAGTTTTATTTCATTTCCTATTATAATGAGAACATTGAAAAAATTACATCATTTAACATCATATTTATTTTCTTTACTCTAACATATTGGAGGCCTTTATTTTTTAACCTCACATTTGATTCAATGAGCTCTCTAATTATATGTCCATACTTTTCTAAACATTTTTCATCATAACCAATTTTCTCATCACCATAAAACCAATATTCTTTGCAAAACATCATTTACTATTGGCATCACAATCATAAGATTCATAGATTCAAAAACATTGTTTCCTTCAACCTTATACTCTTTATTTGAAGCTATATCATGTGTATCAAATGATTTATCAATAGAAACACAAATAATTTACATCACATGAATCATTACATAGTGAAGTATAAATCTTGAATGTTATTTTTTTCCCTTTGGGTATATGTTTAAAGTAATTGATTGAATTGATCATTTTGTTCTTTCAATTTTAATGTTTCATGATGAGGGACACACCACCCAAAACCCGCACAAATCACAACAATAGAAACAACATAGAAGATGCAAGATAGAAAAATAACTCACTTTCAATTATTTTCAACAAATGAAATTACAGATTCAAAACTTACATGTTATAGCCTCATGGGTTTCATTTATTATAACAAAATCAACTCTAAAACAAAATGTATTATTCAAAGCCACAATCTGCACTCATGGAGCCACCTCTACAACCCCCCATTTAAACCTTTTTATTTTACCCCAACAACTACCCTAAAATGTTCTAAAAAGTTCAACTTTCCCTTTTGTTTTGGTGCCAAAAGTCTTGCGTTTGATTTCTAGCCTAGGAAGAAATTTTAATGAAATTCACTTTTTAGAGAGGCAACTTTGTGGGGCCATAACTTTTTATTCAGGTGTCTTATTTGTTATTATTGCATATCATTGGAAACCTCTCAAAGAGATCTACAACACATGTACCACCATAGGTCTGTTTGTCAACTTTTCAAGCTATTTTAGAGCCTCTAAATTCTTCATAACTGAATTTGAAGTTGCATTGGAGAAATTTCCCAAGACAAAAACTTTAATATCTCCCAAACTATGTAGGGTATTAAAATGATTCTTTCACGATTGAAAACATTTTTTAGTTTTGCTCCTTGGAGTAAATTTTTAAGTCCATACAAAGCCCATTTAGGTCGACTTACTAAAAATAGTAAGTGATTTTTTTTGTTATTTTTGACTCCTAACTGTCTTACATCCCTTAAGTGCCATCATGGAACTCAAAAAAACTAAATAAAATAAAGAAAAAGTATTTTTGGGGTGATGCAAGATCACCCTACACCACTGGATGCTCCTACATCAGACACTCAAGGTAATTTGAAAAGTTTAAACCATGTCACTTCTCAAGAGTTTGAGGATAACCAAGATGGGTAACCTCAACCTTAGACAACCATCATGAATCTTCAATAGGCCTTCCCCTCCACTTCACCAAATACTCTACATATTGTTTGTTTCTTGTGCTTCTTCCCACACAACTTTCTATAATTTCTTCTATCTCCTCCTTTTTTAAAGTAGGTGTTGGAATATTCCATTGTGCTTCTATTGTTTCTTCATTAATTCCCCCTTCATGATTTTTTTTGAAATCTAAAATGTTAAACACAAGTGAAATATGAATTTCATCAAGAAACTCTACCTCATATGCATTTCTTGAGTCATGCTTCTTCAGGATCTTGCATGGTCCAAACTTCTTCATCTTTAACTTGTTGTATGTACCAACTAGAAACCTCTACTTTCACAAATGAACCATGAATTCATCTCCTACCTGGAACTCCTTATGCCTCCTTTTTTGATCTTCCTTGGCCTTATATTGTGAGTTCATCTTATTGATATGTTTCTTCACCTCTTCATGCAAATTATTCAAGAGCTCAGAAAAATCTTCAGCCTCAACACTTCTCTTCTCCCCCTTATCTATATTTCTCAGTTCATAAGTAGTTCTTGGACTACTTCCATACACAATCTAAAATGGTGATTTTCTAGTGCTCCTATTGATGGAATTGTTGCAAGAATTTTTTTCCTATGGTATAATCAAATCCCATCCCTTGGGCTTATCTCCCACTAAGAATCTTAGTAGGTTACCCAAAATCCTATTCACTGCCTTTGTTTTTCCATCAGTTTGTGGATGGTGTGTAGAACTAAACTTCAAATTTATCTTCAACTTCTTTCATAGTACATCCTCCAGAAATAACCAAAAATTTTGGTATCTCTTTTTGAAAATATACTCTTTGGTAGACCATGTACTCTCACCACCTCTCTAAAAAAAAACTCTGCAATATGAACATCACTAGTTTTATGACATCGAATGAAATGTCCCATCTTTGAAAATCTATCCACCACCACAAATATGGAATCATGTCTTCTTTGTGTCCTTGGTAAGCCAAGAACAAAATCCATGCTAATATCCTCCCATGGCCTCACACATACAGGTAATGGTTGATACAATCCAGTATTCTGACTTGCTCATTTTTCCATCTAACATAATCTACAACTTTGTACAAACTTCACATATTTTTATAACTGTGGCCAGTAATAATTCTCACTAACAAGAACAATAGTCTTATCTTGATTGAAATTTCCACCCAATCCTCCACTATGCTTCTCCTTGATCAGGTTCTCTCTCATAGAACTCCTTGGAATGCACAATTGGCTTCCTCTAAACAACATTCCATCTTGGATTAAGAAATCCAACCATCTTGTCCTATCGAAAGTAATAGGTTCCAAACAAGCTTTCCAAGCTTCTGCAAAGTCTAGATCTTTAGGATATAAACTTTTGAGTTCATTGAACCCAATAACCTCTATATGAACATCTCTATCAATAAATTTTTCCTAGTTAAGGCATCTACAACTTTGTTTGACCTTCCACTCTTGTGCTTCAAAATAAAATTATAACTCTACAAAAACTCAACCCATTTTAAGTTCCTTTGATTTAACTTTCCTTGACTATTGAGATAATGCAAAGCTTGGTGATCAGTAGATAAAAAACTTATTTTTGCAAAAAATAGTGTCTCCATTTCTTCAAATCCTAAGCTATACTATAAAACTCCTAATCATAGACAAAATATTTATTCTTAGCATCATTTAACTTCTCACTAAAATAGGCAATAGGCTTACCTTCTTGCCTCAAAACATCTCCTATGGTAGTACGAATAGCATCACAATCTACCTAAAATACCTTATTGAAATTTGGAAGTGTCAAAATAGGTTGCTTTGTAACTTTCTTCTTCAACATATCAAAACTTTTGGCTTCTCTTGTACGCCACTTAAACTCTTTTTTATCCCCTCTCATCAATTCAATTAGAGGTGCACAAATACTACTAAAATTCTTAGTAAACTTTCTATAAATACTTGTTAGACCATGAAATGATCTTACCTCTATAACATTCCTCTAAGTATGTCATTCAATGATAACTCTAGCCTTCTCTGGATCCATTTTAAGACCCTCTGTTGAGACAAAAAATCCCAAATACACCAACTCTCTCTTCACAAAACTACATTTCTTCAAATTAATCAATAGCTTCTCCTCCCTTAGCTTCTCAAAAACTCTTCGGATATGCATCAAGTGCTCCTCCAAAGTCTTACTAAAAATCAAAATATTGAATCCAAATTATAAATAATAACACATTTTCCTAAAAAATTCTTTCAATACCTCATTGATAAGCCGCATAAATGTGCTCAGTGCATTAATTAGCCCAAAAGGCTTAACTAGCCACTCGTACACTCCCTCCTTGGTTTTAAAGGTTTCCTTATGTTCATCTCCTTCTCTAATCTAGATATGGTGATATCTTCCCTTCAAATCTATCTCTGTGAAGTACTCAACACCACTCAAACAATCCATAATGTCATCCATTCTCAGTAAGGGAAATATATACTTGATGGTGATCTTGTTGATGGCTCTAGAATCTGTACACATCTACCATTCCCCATCCTTCTTTGGTTCTAGTACTATAGGTACTACACATGGACTCAAACTCTCTATGATCAATCCCTTCCGAAACAACTCTTGCACTTTTTTGTTCAAATCTTCACTCTCTGTTGGAGTCATACAATGAGCTACCTTATTCAGAAAATTTGCTCCAAGAATCAAATCCATCTGATGACTAATCTTTCATACTGGAGGAAAACCTTTAGGTACGTTATCAAAAATGATATTTTGAAACCCATTTAACAAATATGAAACCTCTATAGGTACCTCAGTAGTATCTTTTTATCAATTCTAGGGATTAATGCAAAACACATATGCTCATGTGCTTCATAAGGTCTTCTAGGAACTTTCTTCCACCATCCAAACAAATTCTTCCATTACTGCATACCTTTTCCTCTGTCTCTTTCAAAGGCTTCAATTTATGAACTCCATCCTTTTTCAAAGAATAGGTGTTGTTCTATCCATCATGGAATGCTCATTAATCAAACTGACATGGTCTTCCTAACAACATATGACAGACATCCATAGGCATAATATAACACAATACCTCATCATGGTAATTTCCAATCTTGAACTTTACCAAACATTTTTCATTTACCAATGCTTAATTGTCCTTTAGCAACCAAGCAATCTGATACATGGGTTTGGATTCCTTCTTATATCCAATTGCAACTTACCAACCATTTCCTCTGAAACAAGGTTATCAGTACTACCTCCATCAATAATAGCATTGCAAACTTTACCTTCACACTTACATCTAGTGCAAAAAAAATTATTCCTTTGAGTTGGTTCCTTCTCCTCACTCAGCAAGGATCTTCTAGTAACAAGAACCTCTCCTCTTTCTAATGTATCCTCAGAATGTGAAGACTCGGCATCTTCATCTACATGTGCAACTTGTGCATTACCCTCAAGTCTTCTATTTGTCCTTCCTTGATGTTGAGGACATTCATAGGCTCTATATCCTTCTTCTCCACACTAGAAATAGGTTCCATGAAATCCTCCTCTTCCCGATCCTCATCCATATCTTCCTCTTCCTCTTTAGTCTCCATTATTCTAATCATGAGGATGTTAGGTGTTATCTTGTTTATGGTTTTGGCTGCTACTGGATCCTTCATCCTTCTTTTGATCTTCATTTTGACCTCCATAGGACCGTCCACTAGTCTTTCCACCATGGCCCCCACCTTGTTGTTTGTTCTCAAACCTCTTGTTCAGTCGTTCTTCAACCTTTAGAGAAAACTGATAAGTATCATCAGTGGTGGTCATTCTTACCAATGCCAATTCTTCATGTATGCTTGGCTTCAACTCGATAAATATAAAGAGCAATTATTTCTCTTTATTCTCCTCTAAATGTCCTGTCTGAATTAGGACCTTGTGAAATTCCTCTGTGTATTATTTTACCTTCTTTGTTCCTTGCCTCGAGCTCTATATCTTCTTGAGCAACTCCAATTTGTAATCAACTGGAACAAATTGTCTCTTCAATTTTGAAACCATTCTACCCCATCTGGAAATTTTATCTTTCCCTTGTCTTCCTCTTTCTAACTGGACCTCTTTCCACCATATACTGGCATGACCTTTCAATTTTTTCTTTGCAATCCTCACTCTATGAGGATCTTCAATCTCCTGAAACTCAAAAAATTCCTCTATGTCATTGATCCAATTGATCAATTCTTTAGGATTCAGACTTCCACTAAAAGTTGAAACCTCCATTTTAAGTCTCTTCCCAATGCTTGAGATCACTCGTAGAAATCTTCTTTCTCTATGATCCATTGGATCCTACTCTTCCTCTTCCATTTCCTCTTCCAATTCATCTTCACTGTCATCTATTTCTCGTTGCACATCTCATCTTTGATCCTCTTGCTACAACGTTTCTAATTGCCTTCTAAAGTCTTTGATTTCATCTCTAGGTGGATCACTTCCTCCACCATCTCGGGCTCTACTTATACCATGTTGGGAAAGTCTTGGAGGAATCTTGAACTCAACCCACACTCACAGGTCCTACTGCAAATTCCTTAGGTTTGGTGCTCTGTTATAGGCTCAGGAACTCCTATGCTAATACCACTTGATGAGGGCCACACCACTCGAAACCTACAAAAATCACAACAATAGAAACCAACACAAAAGATGTGAGACAGAAAAATAACTCACTTTCAATTATTTTTCAGGAAATGAAATTATAGATTCAAAACTTACATGTTATCTACCTCATGGGCTTGATTCATTACACCAAAATCAACTCTGAAAAAAAATGTATTATTCGGAGCCACAATCTGCACTCATGGATCCACCTCTACAACCCCCCACTTAACCCTTTTTATTTTACCCCAACAACTTCCCTAGAATGTTCTAGAAAGTTCAAATTTTCCTTTTATTTTGGTGTCGAAAATCCCATCGTTCAATTTCTGACCTATAGGAAGAAATTTTAATGAAATTCACTTTTTAGAGGGGCAACTTTGTGGGGGCATAACTTTTGATCTAGGTGTCTGATTTTCTATTATTGTATATCGTTGGAAAGCTCTCAAAGAGACCTACAACACAAAGGTCACTGTAGGTTGGTTTGTCAAATTTTTGAGCTCTTTTAGGGCCTCTATTTAATTCTTCATAACTGAATTTGAAGCTGCATTGGAGAAATTTCTCAGGACGAAAAAATTTAATAACTCCCAAATAGTGTAGGGTATTAAGACGATTCTTTCACAATTGAAAATGGTTTTCAGTTTTACTCGGGGTAAATTTTTAAGTTCATACGATTCTATTTAGGCTAACTTAGTAAAAATAGTAAGTGATCTATTTTTTATTCTTGACTATCTTGCATCCCTTAAGTGTCATCATGGAACTCAAACAACTAAAGAAAATAAAGAAAACATTTTTTTTGGGTGAAGCAAGCTTACCCTACACTGTTGGATGCTCCTGCATCATACACCTAGGGTAATTTGAAAATTGACCTTGTCACTTCTTAAGAGTTAGAGGAAAACCAAGACGATTAATCTTAGCCTCAGACAACCATGATGAGTCTTTAGAAGGCCTTCCTCTCCACTTCACCAAGTACTCTGCATATTGCATATTTCTTGTGCTTCTACCCACACGACTATCCAGGATTTCCTCTATCTCCTTTTTCGAAGTAGGTGTTGTAATATTCCATTGTGCTTCTATTTTTTCTTCATTAATTCCCCCTTCATGATATTTTGTTAAATATGAAATGTTAAACATAGGTGAAATATGAATTTCATCAGGAAACTCTACCTCATATGCATTTCTTAAATCATACTTCTTTAGGATCTTGCATGGTCCAAACTTCTTCATGTCTTTAACTTGTTGTATGTACCTACTAAAAACCTCTCCTTTTGCAAATGAACCATGACTTCATCTCCTACCTAGAAATCTTTATGCCTCCTTTTATCACCTACCTTAGCCTTATGTTGTTAGTTCATCTTATTGATATGTTTATGCACCTCTTCATGCAAATTCTTTAGGTGCTCAGTAAAATATTCATCCTCAACACTACTCTTCTCCCCCTTATCCATCTTATTGAGTTCAGAAGTAGTTTTTGGACTACTTCTATACACAATATAGAATTTTTATTTACTAGTGCTCCCATTGATAGAATTGTTGTAAGAAAATTATTCATTTGGTATAATCAAATCCCATCCCTTGGGATTATCTCCCACTAAGCATCTTAGTAGGTTACCCAAAATCCTATTCACCACCATTTTTTTCCATTAGTTTGTGGATGGTGTGCATAACTAAATGTCGAATTTTTCTTCAACTTCTTCCATAGTGTCCTCTAGAAATAACCAACAAATTTGGTATCTCTGTTTGAAACAATACTCTTCGGTAGGCCATGTAGTCTCACCACCTCTCTAAAAAACAACTCTGCAATATGAATATCTCATCATTGGTTTTATCACATGGAATGATGAACCATCAATTTTGTGGTGTTCTATGGACTTCTCTTGCACTCTTAGGATCTTTCACCTAAAAGGAGAGAGATAGAACACTAGAATTGAGGTGGTTCACTCAAATAAAGGAATGTGTGATGGAATTAAGGATAAATGCAACGATCTAAATGCAACTAAGTTATGAATTTTATTGATTATGAATTCAAAACTAATGAAATATGCAATGTTTGAAAATAAAGTGAGGTATACAAAAATGAACTAAAAACCCAAACTAATGCAAACAGAATTGAATGAAGTTCAACAAAGTGCACCTGGAAGTTAAAATTTGATCTTGGAAGGTTCTAGAAACTAGAAGAAATCACTGTAAATCACCAATGGGACTCATTCACCATTGATGGAGAATCAGTCCTCCTACTAGTAAAAACACCTGAAATTGCTTTCCGAAAGTCAGGAACTGGATTATGAAAAAATCAACTTTTTCAGCCTTTAGATGGGACTCATTTGCCACTAATGGTGAATAATTCCTCCTCCAAAAATTTTCAAATCAAAAGTTCAATCCTGTAGGTCCAAAATTGCACTTGTCTTCTTGTCAGGTTGACGGAGTCAAATATGTAGAAAACAAGTTGTAGGTTGTCTCCAAGTTTGAATTAGGGTTTAGTTGACTTGAAACACTTTGTTGACTTGTTGACCACCTTTCAACACCTATTTTCTTGACAAATTTTCATACAAAAGTCTACAAACACACATGCAAAAGGGAAAAAATGGTTAAGGGTTAGAGTATAGGGATTTTTCTTAATCAAATCCCACTTTTGGTAGTCAAACCCTTAATAATGAAATGAAATGAAATGAGCAAGGAATGATGAATAACAACATGCAAATGTCCTAAACTCACCAAATCTTTTTTGAAGAAGTATGAAGATAGTCAATGGCTACTCCAAGTTACTTAACAATTGCTTGATTGAATGATGCTTTGATGGATTGAATGTAAGAATGCTAATTGATGTTGAATGAGAAAAATGAGATGAATGGGGGTTAAAAGGGATGGAAAACACTTATTTATACATACTTATGCCCTAATAACCCAATAATACCTCATCACAGGCTGACATAAGGTCTTTTTGAATAAAATCCCAAAAGAAATTTTGAATTATTTTGAGTTTGGAGCCAAGAGGGACTCATTTGCCACCCATGGTGAATGGGTCCCACTCTAGGCTTGTAAGTGGGTGTCAGGGATTAAGTTGCATTTAATGTTGTTTCTTGAGTTTACATTCAAAGATACACTTAATGAAGTCTTATGAGTGCATAAAGGGGTCAAATAAACCATAATAAAGGTGTAAATAGTGATAACAAGCCTAGAAAAGTATGAAATCTTGTTACAAGACTTTACAACATTTTAAAAATAGGACTTGATAAGGGATAAAAAGGTGATTTTTAGATGAAATATATAAGAAGAGTCTAGAAAAGAATAGAAATGTTTTACAACACTTCACAACACCTTCACAAGACACCATAATTTGAAAATTTAGGACCTAATGTGAATGCAGAAGTTACAGTACAACATTAATTCAAAGAAAAATAGATCAAGCATCACAAGAGAAAGACCTAAAAGACCATGAAATTATCAATGATCCATTTTTCTATGGTACATTTATCCCCCACTTTAGTGAGAGGATGAACTTGCTTCAAACTCACACTAAAGTAGCCATGCATATCGAGAGGGAGGTCCGAATGCAGTTATGCTAGCAAGATTGAATGATAACGATCAAGAGAGATGATCAAGCCCCCAGGATGAAGATCACATGGAAAACTAAACATAAGAACAAAGGAGCACACATGTTAAAGAGAAAAAGAAAAGGGAGAGTTGGATCAAGCTTTGATCATTTGTCCAACTAGTTGTGGATTAAATCTAGGTTGTCTGTCTGAAAATGAAAATGCATACTTACTCTGGGGTGATGAAACTCATGGTTGTTTGACGGGTGAGAAATATATGCTTGGTTGGTATGTACTCACAAACACACATGTGGCAATGGGGAAAGTCGTGTCATGGAATGAGCTTCCCGCTCAACCATATTAAAGTTATACCTCTTGATAACTTTAACAAGGCGCCACAAAGGAAAATGTTAGTTTGTGCTTCATGATACAAGAAAAGCTTCGTATGCTTAGAACTCATGAACAAGTAGGATGGTACCACAGGCATGAAAGTTTTGTTATGCAAGGTGGAAAAGATACAAAATGAAAAAATATAAAAATGTAAAATGAAAAAGATGTTCAAAGGAGTCTTGTTAAGTTCATGCAAGGTCTGTCACTTAGGGAACATTGTGTCTAATGTTTCCAAGAGAGGACCAATCGAAGAATATAATATTCACAACTTATGGGATTTAGTGCATCACATCAAGCCACTAAGAGGAATGTAATATGCTAAGAGAGATCACACTTATGAAGGAAATCACACTCAATGTCATCCACAAAGTGACAAACGCATCGTATGAAGTGACGAGGCTACACTAAGAACCAAGAATGCAAATGAATAATTTGCCAATGTATGCCCCCCACTTTAAAGAAATTGCTACACACCGATCTGTGAGAAATTACTTTGAATTAGTGAAGGGAAAAGAAATGAAAAAAGAAAACAAGACATGAGAGCCAACTTGGAAAGCCCTTATGCCAAGTCATATGTTTCGAAGTAGGGTTGCTTCATGTAAACGAAAAAAAAAAGGAGGGTTCCTCCCTAGAAAGGAACACACCAAACACATAAGGGATATATGGATTTTGGTTTAGTATGTTCATTTCTACAATGTTTTTATTAAAGAGCTCAGAACTGTCATCATTCCCCAAAACACATAGAACTGGAAGAATGACACAAAGAGAGCGAAAACAAAAGAATTTTTTTTTGTTTTGGGACAACATGGAAGAGACATTGTGGTCTCAATGCTTTGCATCATCCCCAAAAGGAAAACACAAGTGAAAAGAAAACATAAAGGAAAAAGAAAAGGAAAAGCTTTTGGGTCAACATGAAGGAGACATTTTGGTCTCAATGCCTTGCATCATCCCCAAAAGGGAAAACACAAGAAGAGATAAAAAAAGGAAAAGGAAAAGGAAAAGGGACCTTTTGGGTCAACATGAAGGAGACATTTTGGTCTCAATTCCTTGCATCATCCCCAAAAGGAAAAACACAAGAAAAGGAAAAGGGACCTTTTAGGTCAACATGGAAGAGACATAGGGAATCTCAATGCTTTGTGTCATCCCTAAAAGGAAAACACAAAAGAAAAGTGAAATAGAAAATAAAAAATGTATGACATATAGAAGAATAGAGGAAGTGCACAAAGAGAGAGAACATCAAATGCACATTACGGGGGAACATGATACGCACATGTAAGCACACCAAAGAAAAAAAGAAAAATATAAAGATAAAAGATAAATGTAAAAGGCTAGCAAGGTGAATGCAAGTCAACCATCTAAGTCATCTTCTTCCCGATCATGTTTAGGATATTGCGAGGGTGGTTGATTGTCCAAAGGGAGAATTGCAAGTTTCGAACTAGGGGAAGTACTAGGTTCTTCACTTGGTGTAGAAGGTTTATCATTTAATCTCATGGTAGATGAAAATAAAGAGTTTAAATCATTATGCACTTCTTCATCTATTTTAGTGATCTCCTCCTCATCATCATCATCATCTAGGTTAATCACAACGGGAGGATGGAGAGTAATTTCTAATCAAGGATGTATTACGAGTTGTGGTTGTTGTATCTAGTCATTTTGTTGTGATTATTGTATTGTACTATCTTGTGGTAGGTCAAGAGGAGCAGGGTGATCAGTTATTGCTTCTATCAAAGGTGGAGGTTGGCTTTCTTTTTTGTTTTCAATTTTCATTTGACAAGCAAGGAGATGACGACGACACATACGCTCCCTAGCACTATGATTTCTTTTAATTTTATTTTGAATTTGTTGAGATGTAAGAGCGGGTTGAACCATCATAGGATCCTTTTGATCTTGAGGAGGAATGGAAGGAACTAAAGGTGATGGGTCAATCACTTTCTCTTTAGCTTTATAAACTTGTTTAATTCAAGGAGGCATCACAGGGTTGTTTACATAAGCTCTTGGATGTTTATACGATGAAGGGGAAGTGTCTATGGTTGGTTGCTCATGAGGTTGCATTGTATCATCTAGGATAGGAGTAGCAAAAGTGGACAGGGACATGTGGCAAAGAGACAATTTGACTATTCGTTTGGATTTGAAATTTTGATAGGTAATGAAAAAGAAGTCTTTTCAAGTGGTAACGGGTTCCATAGGTTCAGGCCAAAAGGCTTCTAAGGAAAAATTACCTTTGGAGGATAATGGATTAAAGCCACTATGGTTTATGGTAAATATCTCATTGTCATGTGGAAACTTCAAACATTTGTGAACAACTGAAGGAACGGCTTTCACTGAGCGAAGCCAAGGATGACCTAGCCGTAAATGAAACTAATCCGATTGTAGAATAATGGGAAATGTTACATCCAAAGTTTTGGGTCCTATCTGTAATGGGAGTACGATTGATCTGATCATAGGAAACGCAAAACCAATATGTGTTTTAATCCATTTGGTTGGTTTGTTATAACCATCTTGATAGAGATCATGTAATACTAAAAATTCTTTCGTGATCACATTCTTGCCATAGCAGGAATCTATTAATATCCCATTAGTGGGCTAATCATAGATTCTACCAGCTATGTAAAGAGGACCATTGGGAAGATTTTTAAGTATATCATGAGAAGAAAAGGTAATATCAAGAGATTTATTGGTTGGGCCCTTACGAGGGATAACATCTATCGTACGCAAAATTTCATCCATAGGATTAACTTGGGTAACATTTGGAGTAATAGTATGTTGTTCATTATTTGTATCATTGTTCATCACATGAGTGTTTGAAGGTTCACTATCTTTGACAAATGAAACATTATGTTTAGGCATAGGGTTGTAAAAATTTGTAAGTTCTGATTGGGAGGTGCAATGGACTTATTGCCTTGATCATTGACACCCACAATGGACAAACGGCCATAATCAATGAAGTCTTTCTAAGTGTTTGAGATGCTTACATTGTTCAGTGTCATGTCCATTTTGGTGATGAAAATGACAATAAGCATTTGGTTTAAAGGTGGGTGGTAAAGGATTGGTAGTATCAAGGGGTTTAATAGTAGGAAAAGTCATCATCTGTTGTTGTAGTAGTTGATTCATTGTGTTATGGAGTGTATCGGGTAAAGGGGTAAATTTTCTCTTCAAGTCCTCATAGGTAAAGGGCATGGCTACTTTAACAACGGCCACTTGATTAGGCACTGGTTGAGTTGGTTGTGGTGGAGGTGGATTGAACTGTAAAAATCTTCTATTTGGTTTTCTAGATTTTTGCATGTTGTTATGGTTGTTTTGTTTATACTTCACAGCTCAGTTGGAAATGAACTTTGAATCACGACTAATAACCGAGTTGTCATAGTCACAAAGGGTCTTGCATAAATGCATGAACAAAGGAAATTTCATCATAGTCAACTTATCCTGAAGGTGAGTGTGCAAGTTTTCGATAAACATCTTTTGAAGATGTGAATCAAGAATCTTGACATCTATGTGAGCATACAATGACTAACAACGTGAAATAAAATTAGTTACTTTTTCATCAAAATTTTGTTTACATCTCATTAAATCAGCTATTTTCTTTTTGGGAGTCATATGGACTTGGAAATGACTTATAAATGCATTGACAAGTTCATTAAATGATTGGATTGAATGATTAGGTAAGTTTGAGAACCACTCCAATGCAATGTCCTTTAAGGTCCTAGGAAAAATTTTGGCTAATAGTTTTTCGTCAAGGACAAAATCACTACACAATGTTATATAGGCATTAACATGATTAGTAGGGTCTCCTTTTCCTCCATACTTCTCAAACCTAGGCATCTCAATTCCTTGTGGCATCTGTGTTCTTAAGATCTCTAGAGATAATGGGCTACTGCAGACATGATATGTGGGTAGAGCATTTTGACTTTGGCTTATTGTGGATATTTGTTGTTACATGGAAGAAATGATGTTAAAGAGTTGTGTAATGAGGGGATCGGTGTAACTAGTATGAGGTGGAAGAGAAAATCGTGATAGAGTGTATGTAATGTTAGGAGAAGTGAAGGGGACACTAAGAGGGATGAAGGTAGAAGAGGGAACATTCAATGCCACAAAAGAACTAGGAATGCTAGTTGGAATAGTGAAAGAAGGAGTCACATGACTAACTTGTTGCATGGTTGTTGTAACTTGAGGAGTGATATCTAGGTGGGGATGGATGACACGGTTGAAGGAGGAATGTGAGATCCTCCTTGGCTAACCACAATGTTTGTTGGTGGGGAAGTGGAAGGAACATGTTTGTTGTATATCTCAACAATTATTTTCATAACTTGTAAATCATCATCACTTTCAATCAAGCAATGAAGGTTTTCTATGCCAAGTATAGTAGTGGTAGAAATGTTTTCAAGGGATAAATCTTGTTGTAAATGTGCAAAATCCTCATGAATACCAATGACTTTATCTTGCAGAATTTGATCGGTTTGTGTGTCAACATGCATTGTATGTGAAGGAAAAAGTATACTAGTGGTAGTATACATACCTAATGCACCATTGTCCATACCAACAGTAGGATCTCTTGAGATCCCAAGGTCCACAATGAAAGTGCCATTGCGGGAAGCCATGAGTCTAGAATTTCATTTCACTAAAGTATTATTAATAGGGCACCAAACACTCATACAAGTACCACAAAATAGGAATAACAAAATGCTAATGACATAAATTCTGTAAATTGTCAAAACAGGAAGGCAGTAACATAAAACAAAAATGCAGGAAATATTTATGAAAATGCCAGAAATTTGAATGCAAAAAATGCAGTTGGATTGATTCGCCCAGGGTGGCGAATGAGTCTAGATATGATATTTTTTATGTTTTTCAAAAAAATTAAAGTGATTTTAATGCTTTTCAGATGCAAAATGAGGATGCAAATGCATATTTTCAATTTTTTAATGATTTGATATGCAAAAATGAAATCTATATGATTCTTTCACTAATGAAATTTTAGATACCCTAGGATGCAAAAAAAAAAAACCTAATTGAATGTTGATGAAAAGGAAACCTAGGATGCAAGATGCAATTGAAATAAGAAGGATAATGTGTTCAATATGCAGGTTCACCAAAATGAACCATCAATTTTGTGGTGTTCTATGGACTTATCTTGCACTCTTAGGATCTCTCACCTAAAAGGAGAGAGATAGAACACTAAAATTGAGGTGGTTCACTCAAATAAAGGAATGTGTGATGGAATTAAGGCTAAATGAAACTAAGTTATGAAATTGATTGATTATGAATGCAAAACTAATGAAATATGCAATGTTTGAAAACATAGTGAGGTATGCAAAAATGAACTAAAAACACAAACTAATGCAAATAGAATTGAATGAAGTTAAATAGAGTGCACCTAGAAGTTAAATGTTGATCTTGGAAGCTTCTGGAAATTGGAAAAAATCACTATAAATCACCAGTGGGACTCATTCATCGTTGATGGAAAATCAATCCTCCTACTGGTAAAAACACCTAAAACTGCTTTTTGACTATTGGGAACTAGATTTTGAAAAAAACAAATTTTTCATCCTTCAGGTGGGACTCAATCACCACTGATGGAAAATCATTCCTCCTCCAAAAATCTACAAATCCAAAGGTCAATCCTGTAGGTCCAGATCTGCACTTGTCTTCTTGTCAGGTTGACGAAGTCAAATCTATAGAAAATGGGTTGTAGGTTGTCTCCAAGCTTGAATTAGGGTTTAGTTGACTTGAAATACTTTGTTGACTTGTTGACCACCTTTCAACACCTATCAAGCCTAAAAAATATGCATAAAAAATTCTATAAACACACATGCAAAAGGGGAAAATGGTTAAGGGTTAGAGTATAGGGACTTGTCTTGGTGAAATCTCACTTTTGGTAATCAAACCCTTAATAAAGAAATTAAATGAAATGAGCAAGGAATGATGAATAACAACATGCAAATTTCCAAAGCTCACCAAATCCTTGTTGAAGAAGTATGAAGATATGTCAATGGTTGCTCCAAGATACTTAACAATTGCTTGATTGAATGATGCTTTGATGGATTGAATGTAAGAATGCTAATTGATGTTGAATGATCAAAATGAGATGAACTTAAAACGGATGGAAAAACACTTATTTATACACATGTATTCCCTAATAACCCAATAATACCTCATCACAGGACGACATAAGGTCTTTTTGAATAAAAACCTAAAAGAAACTTTGAATTATTTTGAGTTTGGAGTCAAGAGGGACTCATTCACCACCCATGGTGAATGGGTCCCACTCTAGGCTTGTAAGTGGGTGTCAGGAATTAAGTTGCATTTAATGTTGTTTGTTGGGTTTATATTCAAAAATACACTTAATTAAGTCTTATGAGTTTATAAGAAGCATAAGAAATGTGTGAATAGTGATAACAAGCCTAGAAAAGTGTGAAATATTGTTACAAGACTTTATAACACTTTAAAAATAGGACTTGATAAGGGATAAAAAGGTGATTTGTAGATGAATTATAATAAGAAGAGTCTAGAAAAGTGTAGAAATGTGTTACGATACTTCACAACACCTTCACAAGACACCATAATTTGAATATTTAGACCTAATGTGAATGAAGAAGTTAGATTACAACATTAAATCAAAGAAAAATAGATCAAGCATCACATGAGAAATACCTAAAAGACCATTAAAATGTTAATGATCCATTTTTCTATGGTACAAATGAAATGTGCCATCTTTGAAAATCTATCCACCACCATAAATATGGAATCATGCCCTCTCTGTGTCCTTGGTAAGCCAGGATCAAAATCCATGCTACTATCGTCCCATGGCCTCTCACCTGTTCCTATACAAGTAATGGTTGATACAATCCAATATTCTAGCTTGCTCCTTTCACCATATAACATACTCTACAACTTTGTACAAACTTCTTCACATCTTTTTGTAACTGTGGCTAGTAATAATTCTCACTAACAATTACAATGGTCTTGTCTCGACCGAAATTTCCAGCCAATCCTCCACTATGATTATCCTTGATCATATTCTCTCTCATAGAACTCCTTGGAGTGCACAATTCGCTTCCTCTAAACAACATTTCATCTTGGATTAAGAAATCCAACCATTTTGTCCTATCCAAAGTAATAGGTTCCAAACATGCCTTCCAAGCTTTTGCAAAGTCTAGATCTTTAGGATACAAACTTTTGATTTCATTAAACCCAACAACCTCTATAATCATCTCTATCAATATTTTTTTCCTTCTACTTAAGGCATCTACAACTTTGTTTGACCTTCCACTCCTATGCTTCAAAAAAAAAGTATAACTCTACAAAAACTCAACTGATTTTAAGTGCCTTTGATTTAACTTTCCTTGACTATTGGCTGTAAAGCCTGGTGATCAGTATATGAAACAAATTATTTTGACAACAAATAGTATCTCTATTCCTTCAAAGCCTGAACTATGGAATAAAACTCCTAATCATAGACATAATATTTCTTCTTAGCATCATTTAAATTCTCACTAAAATAGGCAATAGGCTTACCTTCTTGACTCCAAACAACTTCTATGGCAGTGCCACTAGCATCACAATCTAATTGAAAGACCTTATTGAAATATGGAAGTTCCAAAATACATTGCTTTGTAACTTTCTTCTTCAACATATCAAAACTTTTGGCTACTCTTGTAGTCTACTTAAACTCTTTTCTATCCCCTCTCATCACTTCAGTTAGAGGTGCACAAA
This sequence comes from Sequoia sempervirens, assembly GCA_007258455.2. NCBI lineage: Eukaryota > Viridiplantae > Streptophyta > Pinopsida > Cupressales > Cupressaceae > Sequoia > Sequoia sempervirens. The sequence continues at coordinate 332,997,580 of VDFB02000015.1, read as the reverse complement.
TACTATTGAAATTCTTAATAAAAATTCTATAAAAACTTGCTAGATGATGAAATGATCTTACCTCTATAACATTCCTGGAGGTGGGTATGTGCAGGATCATCATGGAAAAAATAGGCCCTTAAGTGGCAAAAAATTCAGAAAAATCAAAGTTAGGCAACTTGACGTAAAAAATTTGAATAAGTTATCTATACTATTTCAAAAATATGTAAGAATAGAATCTATAGTAAATTGAATGTAGTTTCTAAACTACTAGGTTTGTTTAAAAAAAAAAAATCTATTTGGTGAAAATTTTTAATTTCAATGCAGTGGTATTTAAATTTCAGGGAAAAAATAAGAAGTAGGTGTTTGTCTGACCACCCTAACCACAATAAAAAGATAATATTTTTTTATAATATTTTAGATATAAGTAGAGGACTCATACCCCGATGCCATGCATATTTTTTTGTAATTTTTTTCCAAGTAAATAATTAATTATGATTTTTTTATTACAATTTTTTTTAAATATAAAAATATGTATGTCTGACCACCTTAACTTGGTCAAAACTTCATGAAATTCAATTTTTCTTTTTTTAATCCTATAGTATGCAAAGCATAGAATGTGACACATGTTTTGGATTCAAAAAATTTGATACCGTTTGAAAGCTATAGATGATTTTCAATCACCCTATCAATCAGGACTTTAGTCATAATTTGAATAGAAAATGAATAATAATTACTTATGAAATTAAAAGTAAAGCATAATTTATATTGGTCGAAACCTGAGAATCTCCTTTAAAAACCCTTTTTGTTTCATCAATTTTGGGTAAAAAAATAGTCATCAACCACATACCCATCATATTGCCACTTTTTGGCCCATCATGATCCTACACATACCTAGGTAGTTCATTCAATGATAGCTCTCACCTTCTCTGGATCCATTTTAAGACCCTCTACTAAGACAACAAATCCTAGATACACCAACTCTCTCTTCACAAAAGTACATTTATTCAAATTAATCAACCACTTCTCCTCCATTAGCTTCTCAAAAACTCTTGAGATATGCATCAAGTGCTCCTCTGATGTCTTACTAAAAATCAAAATAGCATCCAACTAAACAATATAACAAATTTTCCTAAAAATTCTTTTAATACCTCATTCATAAGCCACATAAATGTGCTCAGTGCATTGGTTAGCCCAAAAGGCATGACTAACCACTCATACAAGCTCTCCTTGGTTTTAAAGGATGCCTTCCATTCATCTTCTTCTCTAATCTGGATCTAGTGATATCCACTCTTCAAATCTGGGTATGTGCAGGATCATCATGGAAAAAACAGGCCCTTAAGTGGCAAAAAATTTAGAAAAATCAGAGTTAGACAACTTGTCGTAAAAAATTGAATAAGTTATTTATATTATTTCAAAAATATGTAAGAATAGAATTTTTAGAAAATTGAATGTAGTTTCTAAACTACAAGGTTTGTATTTTTTTTTTTATCTATTTGGTGAAAATTTGAAATTTCAATGCAGTAGTACTTAAATTTCAGGGAAAAAACAAGAAGTAGGTGTCTGTCTAACCACCTTGACCACAATAAAACAATAATATTTTTTTATAATATTTTAGATATAAGTAGAGGACTCATGTTCGGATGTGATGCATATTTTTTTGTAATTTGTTTCCAAGTAAATAATTAGTTATGAATTTTTTATTACAACTTTTTAAAAATATAAAAAATTGTATGTCTGACCACCTTAACTTGGTCAAAACTTCATCAAATTCAATCTATTTTTTTTAATCCTATAGTATGTGAAACATAGAATGTGACGATGTTTGGATTAAAAAATGTTATCTTTTTGAAAGCTATAATTTTTTTTCAATCAGCCTATCAATTAGGACTTTAGTCAATTCAAATAGAAAATGAATAATAATTATTAATTAAATTCAAAGTAAAGCATAATTTATATTGGTGGAAAGCTGAGAATCTCCTTAAAAACCCTTTTGTTTCATCAATTTTGGGTAAAAAAAGTTGTCAACCACATACCCTACACATACCCATCATATCTCCACTTTTTGGCCCATCATGATCCTCCACATACCCATCTATCTTCATGAAGTACTCAACTCCACTCAAACAATCCATAATGTCATCTATTCTTGGCAAGGGAGATCTATACTTGATGGTGATCTTGTTGATGTCTCTAGTATCTATACACATCTGCCATTCCCCATCCTTCTTTGGTGCTAGTACTTCATGTATTGCACATGGACTCAAACTCTCTCTGATCAATCCCTTCCACAACTCTTTGCACTTGTCTATTAAACTCTTCACTCTCTGTTGGAGTCATATGATGAGTTGCCTTATTTGGAAAAGTGGATCCAGGAATCAAATCCATCCAATGACTAATCTTTCTTACTGGAAGCAAACCTTCAAGAATGTTATAATAAAAAATAATAGCTTGAAACTCATTCAACAAATCTGAAACCTCTACAGGTACCTTAGTAGTATCTTCTTTATCAATTCTAGGGATCAATGCAAAACACATATTCTCATGCCGCATACCTTCTAGGAACTTTCTTCCATCAACCAAACAAATTCTTATAGTATTACTACAAACGTTTTCCTCTGCCTCTTTCAAATGCTTCAACTTATGACAAACTCCATCCTTTCTTAAAGAATAGGTGTTGGCATGTCCATCATGCACTGCTCGTCGTTCAAACAGCCATGATCTACCTAACAACATATTACAAACATCCATAGGCATAATAGCACACAATACCTCATCATGGTAATTTCCAATCTTGAATTTTACCATACATTGTTCATTTACCAAGGATTTATGGTTCTTCTGCAACCAAGCAATCCGATATGGGTTTGAATTCCTTCTTCTCTCTAACTGCAACTTACTAACCATGTCCTATGAAAGAATGTTATTAGTACTACCTCACATCAATAATAACATTGAAAACTTTAACTTCACACTTACATCTGGTGCAAAACAAATTCTTCCTTTGAGTTGGTTCCTTCTCCTCATTTAGTAAGGCTCTTCTAGTAACAAGAACCTCTCCTCTTTTTGCATCCTTGGAATGTGAAGACTCGGCATCTTCATCTACATGTGCATCTCGTGCATTAGCCTCAAGTCTTCTATTTTTCTTTGATGTTGAGGAAACTCATAGGCTCTATGTCCTTCTCCACACTAGAAACAAATTGCACGAAAGCCTCCTCTTCTTGGTCCTCGTCTGGATCTTCCTCTTCCTCTTAGGTCTCCATTATTCTAATCATGAGGACGATAGGTGTTATCTCCTTTCTGGTTCTGGCTACTACTGAATCCTTCATCCTTCTTTTGATCTTCATTTTGATCTCCATAGTACTGTCCACTAGTATTTCCACCACAGCCCCCACCTCATTATTTATTCTCAAACCTCTTGTTCAGTCATTCTTCAACCTTTAGAGAAAATTGATAAGTTTCCTCAATGGTGGTCATTCTTATGAGTGCCAATTCTTCTTATATGCTTGGCTTCAACCCGTTAATATAACAAGAAACTTTCTCTTTATTCGCCTTTGAATGTCCAATCCAAATTAGGACCTTATGAAATTCCTCTGTGTATTCTTTCACCATCCTTGTTCCTTGCCTCAAGCTTTGCATCTTCTTGAGCAACTCCAATTCCTAATCAACTGGAATAAATTATTTCAATTTTGAAACCATTATGTCCAATCTAAAAAAATTATATTTCCCTTGTCTTCCTCTTTCTAACTAGACCTCTTTCCACCATATAGTGGCATAACCTTTCAATTTTGTCTTTGCAAACCTCTCTCTATGAGGATCTTCAATCTCCTCAAACTCAAAAAATTCCTCCATGTCATTGATCCAATCGATCAATTCTTTAGGATTCATACTTTTACTGAAACTTGAAACCTCTATTTTAGGTCTCTTCCCAATGCTTGAGATCGTTCACAGCAATCTTCTTTCTCTAGTATCCATTGGATCCTACTCTTCCTCTTCCATTTCCTCTTTTGTTTCATCTTCATTGTCATAGATCTTTTGAGCATTGCACATCTCTTCTTCAAACCTCTTGCTACAAGGTTTCTAATTTCCTTCTAAGGGTTCTAATTTCATCTCTAGGTGGATCTCTTCCTCCACCACCTTGGCCTCTACCTTCGTCATGTTGGGAAAGTCTTGGAGGCATCTTGAACTCAACCCACACTCACAAGCCCTGCTGCAACTACCTCATGTTTGACACTCTATTACAGGCTCAAGAACTCCTACTTTGATACCACTTGATGAGGGCCACACCACCCAAAACCGCCACAAATCACAAACAATAGAAACCAAAACAAAAGATGCAAAACAATAAAATAACTCACTTTCAATTATTTTTAGGAAATGAAATTATAGATTCAAAACTTACATGTTATAGCCTCATGGGCTTGATTCATTACACCAAAATCAACTCTAAAACAAAATGTATTATTCAAAGCCACAATCTACACTCATGGAGCCACCTCTACAACCCCCCACTTAACCGTTTTTATTTTACCCCAAAAATCTCCCTAGAATGTTTTAAAAATTTCAACTTTCCCTTTTGTTTTGGCACTAAAAGTCTTGTTGTTTGATTTCTAGCCTAGGAAATTTTTTTAATGAAATTCACTTTTTAGAGGAGCAACCTCGTGGGGCCATAACTTTTTATCTAAGTGTCTAATTTTCTATTATTGCATATTGTTGGAAAGCTCTTAAAGAGATCTACAACACTTAAGCCCATCAGTGGTCGGTTTGTCAACTTTTCGAGCTGTTTTGGGACTTCTAAAGTCTTCATATCTGAATTTGAAGTTGCATTGGAGAAAATTCTCAGGATGAAAACTTTAATATCTCCCAAATTGTGCATGGTATTAAGACAATTCTTTCACGACCAAAAATGTTTTTCAGTTTTTCTCCTTGGGGTAAATTTTTAGGTCCATACAAACCCATTTAGGTCAACTTACTAAAAATAGTAAGTGGTCGTTTTTGTTATTTTTGACTACTGACTATCTTACATCCCTTAAGTGTCATCATGGAACTAAAAGCAACTAAAGAAAATAAAGATAACATTTTTTTGGGTGATGCAAGATTTTTGTACACCACTGGATACTCCCGCATCATTTCATCCTTTTGAGAACTATTTTTATTTTCAAAGATTTTAAAATGTTCATCAAAACACTTCAAATTCTCTTCCAATTCTTCATTTGTTCTTAATTTTGAATTTTTTCTTCACTCTTTTACCAATCTTTCCCATTGAATCAAATAAATTTCTTACACAATTAAATATTAACCACATAGATGAACCACTTGAATGATACCCTAAAAAAAATTAACACGACTTCTTATAAAAAAAAATCACCTCAACTAATATCTTCTTCTATTCTAAAACCCCAAAACCATTCAAGATTACCTATTACAACTACACATTACTCCTTAAAGAATCACACTAAAATCATTTTCTCCCAACTGAAAATTATTGCCCACTTCTCATATGACCAAAGATAAATAATCTAGACAACTATAACCTACTTTGATGGTTAATGAAGATTACTTGCAGCATATATTTATTCTTACTTACAACCATACAATTTTTTGAACTTCTCATACACGTCAACGATCAACATATTAAAAAAAAATCATTTAATGACTATCATAAAATTATGCACATGGTAGAGAACAAAACACTACCAAAATAATTTTGTATGTCTTTCCTACACTATTGCTCAAAATTGAACAAAATTTTGAATTAGTTGTCTCTCACTACTTGTTGGAATATGATTTCTCTCGTTGATTGTATGAAGAGAAATTGTAGTTTTGCATGGGTAGTATCTATTGTAACTGGAAATGAACTAGTGTTTAGTTAGATTTTTCTATTGTTTGCATGTTGTTTGCATGAGTCTCTTTTGTAGATTAAATGTTAGTTACTTTTAGTTTATCAACCTCTCGAGTTATCTAAGACCTCTAAATAATGAAAGAGATGTAATTGATTTAATTAGACAATAAAATTCATTTAGTGCAGTGGCACATTTGTGCATATATTGTCTCCTTTGCCAACCAACAATTGGTATCAAAGAAAGTTTGCAAAGGGGAAAAGCTTGATTAGTGGGACTTATGTAATAATTGTTAAAATGACTAAAAATCACCATACTAAAGCTGCCATTACTCAAAAAAGCATGGACTGCAACTGAAAAAAAACAAAGTTATTGTTTGAAGTATGCAAATCGTAGTATTTGGAGAAAGACGGATTGATGCATGTTGTAGAGCCTAAAAGAAGTTGCTAAGGATCTGAAGTCAGTAGTTAAGATGTAGAAAGGAGATCTAAATCTGTCGCCAAGAATGAAGACAAATCACTAACAAAAGAAATGCCAAATATTGCAGCCATAAAGGAAAAATAAAGATACCACCAAAACAAGTGTTTCACCTAAGGGCTAGACAAAAAAAAGGCCATTAGAGATAGTTGAAAGTATTGAAGCCAATCTATAAAGGAGATCACTCTATGGTGAAGAGAAGTCGCCAGCAGAGGGCGCATGTCTAAAGAAAAGAAGTTAGATCGTTGTTTTGTTTGTTTCGTCACTTGAATTACAGAATTTCTAGTCAAAGTGAGTGCAAAGGAGAATGTAAACCAGGTTACAACTATAGCTATTGAAGGATTTAATCAATCAAAGGAAATCGTTATAGCAAAATCTAATCATTTGTTTCAATGGGAAAGGTTGGAAAAAGGGTAAAGAAATAAAGGGATGTTTTGGAGGAAGAATTGATTGAAATTAAGAAATCTAATTCAAAATTGGTAACAAATTTGAAAGAGTTCAAAAAAGAAAGATATGAGAATTTGTGTGAAATTGAGAATCTTGGAATGGAATTAAGTAATGTTAAAAGAAAGAATGAAGAGCTAGAAGAAAATTTGAAGTTATTTGATGAGATGAGAGAAAAGATAAAGAGGTTAGAAGAAAAAAAATTGTTTACAAAAAGAAGAAATATCAAAATTGAAAGAAGAGAATGAATGTTTAAGGTCAAAACCATCAGTATGTGATGCTTCATGTGGTACTGAAGACTTGTGTAGTTTAGTTAATGGATCAGTTGATTTATGTAATACAGCTAAAGGTGTTTTTTATAAAGAGTTTAATAATGAAGATGATAATGTGTCTACAAACCATGTTAATTGTCATAAAAAGAATGTTGGTTTGAAAATAATAAAAGGAATGGGATACAATGGGAAAGGATTAGGAAAGCATGAGCAAGGAATCAAAGATCCAATTGAGCCTATTATGAAACCAAAATTTGAAGGTCTTGGGTATTTTGCAGGTAAAGGAAATGATACATGTACAAGAAAATTTGTTCAAGAAAAGCAATATGTGCATTGTTCACATTGTAATAGGAAAGGTCATATAAAAGAAATGTGTTGGGATCTACATCTGTGTAGCATCTGTGGTTTGAAGAACCTTTCTGATAAGACATGTTGGAATAGGAAATGGAAGGACTCTATAAAAGGTTGTATGAAAATGGATTGTGGATGGAATTTTGGATCAAATTCACAACAAGTTACAAGAGTGTTGAAAAAGTTGTTTAAGTGCAAATGTTTATAAAGATAGCAATCAAAAGAAGTTTCATGGTCTTGCAAAATACCATTTAGAATGGAAAGATATAGATAGCGAGAAGACTTCCATATTGAAGTCTTGAAGATTTGAAATTCATGGTTTGAAGAATTGTCGCAACAATTGGAGAGAAAGTTGAGGAAAGATCCACATATCTTGAAGATAGTTTGAAGGTATCATTTGAGTAAGTCTGAAGACTTGTTTGCAATTTTGAGAGAGACAAAATTTGAGAATGAAAATGCTAAAGCATATGAGGTGGAAATTAATGGGGAGTATTGGCATGTAATTTCTTTCATATATAACTTGTAGTTAACTAGACATAAATAGTTAGCTATACATAAATAGTTATCAGAAACATAAATTTTTCAGTCATGTGCACTAGAAACAGTTTACTCATGTTAGCAATGTAGTCTGCATGATAGTTCTCAAATAGTTTGCATGATCCAAAATCTTCTTGTAATATCGGAACTGATTGTATGTCTTTTAGCTATGTATGAGTTCATTGGACTTCCACTGCCAATCTAGTATGTTCCAGAATTGTTCTTGCATACTCCATTTCATCTATTTAATTAATTCATATGTAACACATTCAATCAAGAAAGAGAGTGAATGTCGTAGCATTCGAGTATGTAATCAATTGATTTAAGAAAGCAATGAAATGAGGTACTATAACACGTGTTGGTAAATTGTACGTTTGTATTTCTAAATCTTTGTTTGTGTTTTAGTCTTACTCCGTCCACTCCATCAAATAAATATTTACAAACAGCAATTGAGCAATACTTTATATAAAGATCACAACCCAAGAAAAAGTAAAGGTATACTAGCTTTTTTATGCATTTAACATGCATAAATCATATCACTTGAAATAGAATTTTAAAAATAGAACACTGGAAAAAACTACTAAAAACACCGGCTGATTTATAAAAATTGATTTAGGACTCCTCAATTAAGATTTTGAAAAGATGTTTAAGTAATTGTACTTGCATTTAAATAGTTTGTTTAAATTTTCGTGAACTGGCAATGAATGCCACCATCAGCACTATAAAGTATTTTGAAACTAGTAAAATAATAAATTAAAGGGTCATTTGCTGCCATTCTAATAAACTGAGATTGACTAAAGCTTCTGTACTTTTCCCTGTGCATGAGGTAACTGTTGAAATCTTTAGAGAAGTGTAGATTTAGTTACAATGCTTAGTTTCTAGATTCAAGTGTGTATATTTTTTTGCTCATAATTCATGAAATTGAATTCAAAAGTCAAGCATTGTAACTTCATGGACTGGAAAACTCATACCAACTGTAGATTTAGTTATTATATATATATGGATGGGGGAATATAATTCAATCGCAGACATAGGACCTACGTGAAATGATATTAAAGAAGATAAAACTATATCAGTCAGAGTGGGCAAGCAATTGGTCTAACAACAAAACAAGATGCACATACATTATTCAAATGTATTCATATTATCTTAGAACAAATTTTGTACATAATGTACTGGGAAGCAATATCCAATTTAACAAGTAATATCAATCATATTTAAACCGGCACTGAGATTTGAAATCAAAAGCAGTATTTTGGATGTCTGATAAACTATTGTACGAATGTTTTGTGGGTGGGAATGATCATAAATGAAGCCTTGAGACTTTATCAACCTAAGTGATTCTATCACGACAGGCATGTTAACCAACGAAACTTGGAAGGCTCTCAATCCCTGCAGGCACTCGACTTATGCTTCCGATTCTTGCGATCCACCATGATCTTGCTTTGTGGGGAAATGATGCCAACAATTTTAACCCAGGGCAACTCAGTGAAGGAATTGCGAAGGCCGTAAAGCATCCAATGGCATCCATGCCCTTTGGTGCAGGTCCAACTATATGTGAGGGTCAAAATTTTACCTTGTTGGAAGCGAAATTAGTTTTTGGCCATGATTCTACAAAAAAAATGATTTTCTCATTTCACCTTCTTATACTCATTCTCCTATGCTTTTAGTTAGTCTGAAACCTCAATATGGAGCTCAAGTTATCTTCCACATGAACTAATATCTGAGAACAGAACTGCCTAAAACTCCTCTATTTATTGAAATTTTAACTGTCATTATAAATTTACTGTAGTTATATAAAATCTACTATCAAGCCTCAATAATGTAAAGTCGAATAGCACGTCAAATGAGAAGTGTTGAATACATTGCATTCAACAGAATCATTCCTTATTATAATGGAGAAGCCAAATCTCAAGTTTCATGAAGGCAACAAAATAATTTATTATTCTACGTATATTGACGTCCAGAATATCTTAAACTAAAGAACAATGATTCCAAAATACAGTTCAACGTACCATTTCAAAATGAATAACCCATGAACGAGACAATCTTATGAAACACATTCCATGCCCTTGAGCCGAATAAAATTATACCACACCAAGGCTTTCAACCAATTAGCACAAAGAAAATAAAGATAAACTACAGTAATGAAAAATTAGAAAGTATATTAAGAATTTGCAAGCTTAAGGAATAGTGCCAAAAATAAACACACCATAAAAATTACCTCACTTAACCTATCATTACAGATACTAGTGGTGCTCATGTGCTGGTATGCATGAATGCTTGGAAGGGATTAAAAATCTAGATGGGATCGAACTTGCATGTTGATCTGATTTGGAAAAAATGCAATAGGGAGATATTATAGATAATTTTTATTTTAGTATTCATGTTTATCTTTTGCATCATTTCATACATTATGTAAAATTTATTTCAGTATGTTTGTATCTGCATATGCTTAAGGGTGAAGGTAGAGAAATTCATTATTGTACTAGATAAAAATTGAGTTTTTGCAATAGTATAATATTTTATTGTGCTAAATTTTGTACCTGAAAGGGTTTTTCCAAGTGTAAATAGTATGCATTGTCTTTTTTTTCTATTATTCTATTTTTTTTATTTCAAATTGTGCATGTACTACTACTATACAAATTTATTAGGCTTCTTTTTCCTATGTGTCATATTATAGCTTTGTTTGAAAGCTAAGGGGTCTTTTTCCTTGTTGTAAACCTTTTCCTAAGTGGAACCTTTGTATGTGAGGATCTGTGTGTGAATCAAAATGAGGGGAAGTGCAATGATAGAAACAAAAATTTAATGAAAAAAATTGAGTTACAAAAGTTGAAGATGGAAAATCTGCTTGTGATAGAGATCAATCAATTGTAACATAAAAAAAAAAAAAAAAAGCTAGTATGAAGGATGAGTATTGATTGATTCTTGATATGAAGGCAAGGAGTTTGATTAATTTGTAATTCAATTTTACTAAATATATCAATAAAAACCACAACAAAGGAGCTATGCAGTAAATTGGGTATTTTGTATTTGGGAAATTTTCTAGAATTTTTGTTTTCTTTGAAAGAAGTTGTATTCGCTAAAGATGAATGATGGTGACTCTATGGCTAAACATTCTAATGCCTTAAACACTATGGTAATTCAATTTATCTATTGAAATTAAAATAGATGATAAAGAGAATTTACTTGAATATTGGGATAATTTAGTAATTACAATAATTAGTACTACTTCTAGATTAAAGAGTCAAGATAGAGGGAGAGAGGGAGGGAGAATGATTGAGAGAGAGAGTGGTGAGATAGTGAGAAGTGGAGAGATAAGGAGAGAATGAGAGAGAGAAAGAGGATGGAGGGAGTGAGAGGTAGAGAGGGATAGGTGAGATAGAGAGAAGTAGAGAGAGGGGAGGGAGGGAAGGAGAGGTAAAGAGGGATAGGTGAGATAGAGAGAATTAGAAGTAGAGAGAAAGAGGAGGGAGTGACAAAGAGAGAGGGGGAAGATGGGCAGGGGGTGATGGAGGGGGGAGGGAGAGAGAGAGAGAGAGAGAGAGAGGGTAGAGGGAGGGAGGAGGGATGGGGAGAGTAGAGGAAGGAGGGTAGAGAGGGAGATGAGATGAGATAGAGAGGCATAGAGAGAGGTAGGGAGTGATGGAGAGGAGAGATAGGTAGAGAGGAAGGAGGAGAGGAGATAAAGTAGCTAGAGGAGGAGGTGGGGGAATTGGGAAGGATGGGGAAGTAGAGGGTGGGAGGAGAGAGGGAGGAGATATAGAGTAGGAGGGGAATGAGGGAGGAGAGAGAGAGAGAGTTGATATAGAGATATGTAGAGAGAGAATGTGTGGTAGGTAGTGATGGATGGAAAGGTAGGTAGACAGAGTGAGGAGATAGAGAAAAGTAGAGAGAGAAGAAGAGGTAGGGGAGAGAGGGAGGTGAGAGAGGTGAGAGAGAGAATGGTAGGGAATGATGGAGGGAGAGGTAGGTAGAGAGAAGGAGAGGGGAGATAGAGTGTAGAGAGGGAGGGAGAGAGGGAGTGAGAGAGAGAGAGAGAGGAGGGAGGGAGAGAGAGTAGACGGGTAAGGCAAGAGAGAGGGAAGGAGAGACAAAGGGAGAGAGAGAGAGGAGGGAGGGAGAGAGAGTAGACGGGTAAGGAAAGAGAGAGGAAAGGAGGGACGAAGGGAGATAGAGAGAAGTGGAGATGGGAGGGAGAGATGGAGAAAGAAGTGAGATAGAAATAATTAGAGAGGGTAAGGAGAGAGAGGGGGGTGAGGGAGAGGTAGGTACAGAGAGAGGTGAGATAGAGAGAAATAGAGTGGGAAGGAGAGGGAGGGGGGAAGAGGGAGAGAGAAAGAGGAGAGGGAGAGCAGAGATAGAGAGATGTAGAGAGAAAAGGAGGGAGGGAGGGAAATAGAGAGAAGTAGAGAGGGAAAGAGGGAGGAGTGAGAATTAAAGAGGGAAGTAGAGGGAGAAGGATGGACATGTGGAGGTAGTTCTTGAGCTTAAGGGAGAAAAATTCAACTAAAGGGATGGAGATAGTGAGAGAGAGGGAGAGGTCTAGAGAAAAATGGATAAACAATGAGTGAGATCTAGAGAGAGAAAATGATGATACAATTTATTGATTATTGAAATTTGAGCTCCTAACTATTAAAATTCAACATGTTGATTACTAAAATTTGACTGTCTAAAAAATTATAAGATCTTTCAAAAATAATTTACATTATAGCTCATAGAGATCCTGAAACTATATACATGAAATATAACTTATATAAAATTTCCATATATAAATGTCAACTTATACTTATATATTTACTTTATGTATATAGTTTCACCGAAAGAGAAGGAGAAAGAGAAAGAAAAAGAAAAAATTTCAAAGCAAAACTTAATGTGAGCGTGTTATAATGCACTCACATTTTGTGAAAGCATCAAATAATGTGAATGCATTATAATGCACTCATTGTTTTCTTTAAAAATTTCCAAGCCTTTGGATTGAGCCTTGGGCTTCCAACACAAAGGTTAAGAGTGACTTTTCAATGTCCAAAGACATGATTTTGTAAATTATAAGAAAATTAACATAGTCTCAAGCTTGCTTCCCCATTAGGTTTGCATGTGTTTCAATATCAAATCAAAAAACACCATGATAATGTTAAGCTCTCTCTTAGCTATCTAACCTTGTTATTTTTTCATGTTTTGAATGTTAAGGTTTTATTTTTTGATTTTTTTGTTAGTGTATCCTTTTTTGGTCAAGAACCAATATGTGGTATGTTTTACTTTATTTTTTAAGTGTTCAATGAAATTTCAAATAAATTACATTTTTAAAATCTAGACTTCATTCTACACATTAAAAAAATGATTTTCAATCAATTTTCAAAAAAATAGGGAGGGGGTGCGATTAAATTTTTATTTTTTAGGATGTTTCCCATTAGAAAATTAGTAAAAAATTATGCATTCATTAAAAGGTTAACAAATAAATTGGGGATAAACTACATGGTGTTAGTTAATTTCTCGTTGAAACAATTTTTTTAAATACTAAAAATAAGTTAACAATTTAGTGGGGCCACACTAGATGCTATGTTATGTTTTTTTTAAAAGCAAAACCAATTTGTGTGCCCCCCTATTTGAACCCCTTAATCTCTACTATTTTGAAAAAAATTGTAGTTTAGAAAGTAGATTTGAAGCACTACAACATTTTTTTTAAGATCCCTTTTTTGGCCATCCATCTTTTTGCACTTACCCATATATGCATGAGCTAGTCATACTATGTATATGTGATGCATGTATGAGTTACTCATCTTGTGTATGCTTTTGTATGTGTGAGCTAGCCACACTATGTTTTTATATGCAATAAATGCATGAGTTATTCACTTTGTGTAAATGTGACACAAGCATGATCTAGTCATATTCTATATATGTGATGTATGCTTGAGTTGGTCATTGTGTGAACATGTGATGTTTGTATGAGTTGGTCCCTATGTGGTTTGATGTGTTTTTGTACATGATATTGCAACGAAACTAATAGTTGAATAAAATAAATCCCTCCCATATTATTATTCATGTGTAAATTTGCAATATTAGTTTAATTGATAGTTGTGATTTGAAGGAGAGAGAAAAGATCTCATAGATGAAATGATGAAGTATCTCTATTATTGGTGTATGAGTTATGAAACCTCTAATTCCCAAAAATGGATGCATAAGCAAGGCCATCTCAAATGAGCCTTTGAGGTATAGGTTTGGGTCTAGAGATGACCTTATTAGGGAGAGCTTACCATACTTAGTGCATGTGTGGAAGAGCATGGCATAGTGTTATTGCCACAACAACTACTAGTAAGGTTGTTAAGCTAACACTTCTAAGTTGGTTACAAGTTGCTTGGTTGATTAATTTTAACACTTGAGGTGGACTGAAATGATGGGAACAAAAAATAGTAGTAACTAGGGGTGGTTATTACATGCTCAAAGGTTTAATATTTTAGAGATTTCAATGTGTTCAAAATGTCCATGCAATGTCTTTCTAGCAATAGGCAATAGTTTTTATTACCTCACAATATAAAACTTAACTCAAATTAAGCATTAATAAATGAAACTCTATACACTTTGGGCACTTCTAGTAGACTCAATGGTAGCAACAACACTTTCAATGCTAGAAGATAATGTTTCAATGCTAAAATCTGTAAAATTCTAATACCTCGAGGCATATTTCAATAGATAAATGAGGCATCCAACAAGGAAATAATAGCAGATAAAATGTTATTCAATAGGTAATGTCATTCATCCATTCAAACCTTAACCTTGACACAATATTTGACAACAATTTGCTTTATCAATGTAGTCAATCTATATAATACAACAATCATATTTCAACATTTACATTTTATTTTTGTCATGGCTCTAATATCAAGTTGAAAATAACATACACAAATATTATAAAAACTAAATCATAATGCTCAAAGAAGACACCAAAATAAATTAATCTTATTATTGTTCATTTGAAAACATTTACAATATATTATACAAATGCTTATGAAACATTGCATTGTACAACTTCTCCAAACTATCCTATAAGAATCTAAAACAAAACTATCTAAATATTTTAATTTCTAACACTAAATCATTAAAATAACTTATTATAAAATATGTTTCTTAATTTCCAACATTTTCAATATAATGATAGTTAAAATTTTAATAGATTAGAGGAGTTTCTAGGCAGTACTGTTCTCAGATATTACTCCATGCGGAAGATAACATGAGCTCCATATTGAGGTCTCAGAGTAGCTAAAAGCATAGGAGCATGAGTATAAGAAGGTGAAGTAACAAAAGGAACTTTTTGCAGAATCATGGCCAAAACTATTTTTGCTTCCAACAAGGCAAAATTCTGGCCCACACATATAGCTGGACCTAATCCAAAGGGCATGAATGCCATTGGATGCTTTGCGGCCTTTGCAATTCCTTCACTAAATCGCCCTGGATTGAAATCGTTGGCATCATTTCCCTACAAAGCAGGATCATGGTGGATTGCAAGTATCGGAAGCTCAAATTGAGTGCCTGCAGGAATTGAGAGCCTTCCAAGTTTCGTTGGCTCACATGCCTGTCGCAATACACGCACAACAGGTAGATAAAGTCTCAAGGCCTCATTTATGATCATTCCCACCTACAAAATATTCATACAGTATATTATGAAACATCCCAAATACTGCAGTTGAATTCAAATCTCAATGCTGGTTTAACTGTGATTGTTATTACTTGTTAAATTGGGTATTGCTTCCCACTGTATTCTGTGAAGAAATTTTGGTAAGATAATACGAATAAATTTGAATAATTTCTTATTTTTGTTTCGTTTACTGGACCGATTGTTTCTGCACTCTTAGTTTGACATATAGTTTCACATGGACCTTAGAAAGAGGCAGACGAGAAACAGAGGGATAAAACAAAGAAATAAAACATAGATGAATGCAAAAAATATATATTTATATATATCATTCAAAACATATAAGATTTAATGACATAAAACAGAGTTGCTGCACCTTTCATTACACTCTCAGTAAAAGCAAAACAGAGTCCTCTTGATCGTTGACTGCTCAGAAAACTATTAAAAAAACATTACATTACATTCAAAAACCATTTCATTAGAAGCAAACAAACTGGCAGGTATTATCCCACCTTTCTAAGGAAATATGTCCTTTTTAATTAGGATCGACTTGGCCAAAAATAGACTGTGAGGTAGTATTCCCGCCAGGGCTTACATTTGACAGTCGACCTTGCCTGTCAACAAATTTTTAAATGACGGTTATCTATTCAAAGGTGCCCTTAAAACATTATGATATACCTTAGTGTAAGTAAAATTATATATAAATCAAATATATATATCATTATAATTCTATATAAATTTTGACAGTCTATCTAAAATCTCTCCTTTCATCTGATACAATCTTCTTAAAATTTTGATTGTATTTTACGGCAAAAATCTCTAAATACGGTTTTACGGCCATCAAATTTAAGCCCTGATTCCCGCTGAGTTGGGTATGCTTAGTCATCTAAACTAGCACAGCTTAATGTTGGGTTTGGTGAAGCCCAAATTGACAAGATTCTCAAACAAACTGGATAAGGATGCCTTTTGCCTCTATTGGCAAGTTTCTCTCACAAACTGATTTTTCCATTTATTGGAGTGGAGACCATTTTATAAATATTGTTGTGTGAATAGTATTGTAACTTTAGAATTAATAAAGAGATTTCCCTGCTGTTGAAAGTGGATGTAGGCAATTGCCGAACCACTATAAAATTTGTCTCTTGTGTGTTGTTCTTAATTTCTGTTTTCTATTATGTTTCTTTGCTCATTTTAATATTAACAATTGGTATCAGAGCCTGAAGCTCTCGATGAAGAATTTCCAGAGCTATGGAAAAGTATTGAGCAGAGATGGAAGACTATTGGGTGCTAGATCCTGGAGCTGAATGATTTAATATAGTGAAGAGATGAGATGAAGTGGGAGTTTCATATGATGAAGATGATGAGGCTGATTTTATTATTGAAGAATTTATTTTACATTTAGATTTACCAGAAAGTAAAGTCTCTTGTTGCTTATTCGGTTGTGATAAATATTCTTCTAGCCATGATTTGGATCTTGACACGGGAGTGAGTGACGACGTGCAAGTGCAACCTGAATCAAGGCACCATGTTCATTGGTGGGATGGCTAGACAAATGAGGAGATTTCAGCTGAAGAGACTGTGGAGTTTTCTTTCCAAGATGAGGAGGATGCCTCCCAAGGAGAGGAGGATTCAATCTGACACCAGGCAAGCGAAGATGAATCTGAGGAAGAGGCCGAAAATCAAAAGGCAAAAATTGTTTATCATAATCTATTGTTCGAGCCCGAAGTAGAAATAGTTTATGATAATCCATTATTCGAGTCCCAGGTAGATGGTATAGAGGTAAAATTTAATTTTTTTAAATGTTGTTATGAAGATGAATGTGAGTATAATGCAGTTGCAGCAAAAGAGTGTCTGTTGAAGGACATAGAAGAAAGTGAAGGAGATGATTTATTGCTAAGGATGGAAGTAGTTGAAAAAAAGTGGGATGTGTTAATCTCAAGTGAGAGGAAGGCTGCAAGAGAAGGTGAGGTAAAATCATATTATGATGTTTGCTTTGATGAAAAATTTATTGTTGCGGTTGATCAATTTGATAAAGTTGAATTTGAAGAATTTTTTAGTGATGATTAGTATGTAAAGAAGGATTTACACTGGTGGTGTACAAAAAATCTTTTGGATTGAGGCCATGGTGGAAGTCCAGATCTAATTTTGGCTATGGAGGACAAAATGAAAAGTTTAAAATCCATGGAGGTTATTAAATCTGATGTGCTTTGGAGGAGACTCATCTGAAGCGTTCGTGAACAAAATCTGGCAAAGCTCAAATCTTCGTTGTGGCTGATGTAAATGCCTGCAGTGGGAGATATCTTTGAGCAGCAATTTGGTCTTCAAGTGGGGGATTGTTGGGTTTGGTGAAGCCCAAATTGACAAGATTCTCAAACAAACTGGATAAGGATGTCTTTTGCCTCTATTGGCAAGTTTCTCTCACAGGCTGATTTTTCTATTTATTGGAGTGGAGACCATTTTATAAATACTGCTATTGTGTGAATAGTATTGTAACTTTAAAATTAATAAAGAGATTTCCCTGCTGTTGAAAGTGGATGTACAATTGCCGAACCAATATAAAATTTGTCTTTTGTGTCTTATTCTTAATTTACGTTTTCTATTCTATTTCTTTGCTCATTTTAATATTAACACTTAATAGGATCGATTCCCGTCGCCCTTTCAAATTGCACTCGTCTCCAAATATTGTAGCTATGTGAGAACCACTTAAAGGGCCCAATTCCATTGAGTTTGGAAGGCTACCAGAGTTGCAAAAAGTGATATTTGGGGAAAATCAACTCACTGGAGAATACACTGCTGGATTTGGCTAGGAACGGCACTGTGCCCCTGAAATTTGGAAAAATGCAGCAGCTGATATGGTTTAATTTGTAGCAAAATCATTTTGTCAGTGGAAGTAGTGGTTTGTCTATTCTAACAGTGTAAACTAACTTCTCCAGCCTGACAGATCTTGATTTGGGATTTAATTATCTCACTGGAGTCTTGCCCACTTCAATTGGTCGCCATTCAAATTCACTAAATTATTTAGAATTGGATTCAAATGCAATTGGGGAAAACAATACGAGATGAGATTGGTAACCTGACAAACTTGGTAAGAGTAGACCTAAAAGTAAACCTCCAAATCTGCAAAGATTATCTCTGGACACAAACAGATTATCTCTGGACACAAACAATTTACAGGGAAGAACTCCAGAAAGCTTTGCCCAATCGAAAAGTCTTGGATTGTTGTCACTCGGTGAGAATATATACACTAAAAGAGTGGTAAACAAAAACAATGAAATACAAAGGGCATTACACTCGGTGAGAATACACCCGTTGAGAATATGCTTTCAGGGCAAATTCCTGAGAGTCTTGGCGAGCTTCCACGATAAAGAGACCTTTGTCTTCACCCAGCGTATATAACTTAGAAATGAAGGCCAAAAGACAAGACAGTTAATTACAATCAATTCTGTTGTATATGAAAAATCTAGCCGAGGAGATATGCAATGAATTTTGATTTTAATTGTTGTCCTGCAGCAGAGAATGAGAAGATAGATGAAATGGACTTGAATTGAAGAAATGAAATTTCACACGCTTGAATGGAAAGAGAAGACGTGCTGACGGCGAGGACAGTGAAGGAAATTCAGTTTATTAGAGCCACCAAATGACCTTTGCTTTTATTTATTATTTTATTAATTTCAAAATACTTTTTCACATGGAAATTTGGGTTTGTGTTTGATGATCCTTACGATTTTGAGGTGACTTAAGCTGTCTGCATCTGGATAATTGTTTCTTCCACAAACTTGCAGCACCTCTCTGCGACCTCGCTCTTGCCAATCTTGATGAATGCCCAGCAATATTATAGTCCATGTCAACAGTGCTGATGTCGTTTCATGACCAGCAAAGTAGAAAGTCTTACATTCATCAATGATTTACTCTGTAGTCAGGCTTGCACTACTTTTTAAATTGACTCCCATCTGCTTCTTGCTCTCAGACATCATTAAACCAAGCAGATCAACACCATAGCTACCTGTTTTTTCCATTCCAGTAGTCTTTTCCCTGGCATCGATAACTTGTCTTAAGCCTCTTCTTATTTCTTTCTCCAGATTCAAACGTTGTCTATTCTTTGTTGTAGGCATAAACCTGATGAAAGGAGTTACACTCAGACACTACGTATCAATGTAAGAAATCGAATGAAGTTATAGATTCCGCATTCTTCAGAATCTGAACACTACCAAGCTATTTATCCTAAGCATAAGAACACTACCAAATGCACATAACTCTTGAAGTACAAAGGCATTTGAGATTGGATGATATAGTTGAAAAATAAGTGCACTCTCAACTGAGACAAATATTGGAAAATCTCTCCAGTGACTGTTAAAGAAAAAAAATTAAGTTTTGATCACATTCTTTGACAATTTAAAGTTGACAATTCTACTGTCACAAAACTCGTGTTTGTCACCTGAAACCTGGAATATAAACACTGCGAAATAGCTCAATTGCAAGAATCATCTGTTTCGTCTGCACATCAAAGATATGCTTTCCCTCTACAAAACTACTCCCAAATGCTGTGCGGGAAATAACATCTCCTGTGAGATCGCTGAACTCTTTTTGCACATCAATTTCCGATGTACCTGCCAATATCAATTTACTCCATTCATCCAACATATTGGCACTGCTTTTCACAATTGTTGGAATCATCCCCTGCAATTACAAAAATAGTATAATCAAAATACATAACTTTTTGACAGCATCCTGCAAATTCACCTCAGCAATTTACCACCAGCAATTCACCGCTGGGAAAATTAATCGCAAAGAAATTCATGCCACTAATCGCAAACTTTAATGCGATGAATTTTCGGTGAATTGCTGGTGGTGAATTTTCCTTGAAGTGAATTTGTCATGACGGTGAATTTTCCTGCGGTGAATTGTTGATGGTGAATTGCTGACAGTGAATTTTCCCCTTCTTAACATTCCGAATATAAATACCTTCCTACGGAATCCCAGAATATGAATATCAAAATAGAGAAGTATATGCAAAATAATCTGCATAGGTGCTAACAGTTAAGATATTTTTTCCACTCCTGTACTTGTACAAAGTAATTTAAGACAAAATAACTTCTATGGATTAAACAGAATATCGCTATTCAAACAGCACTAGCCAAGGCATCTGAATTCAAGATAGGGTCCCCTCTCCACTAGTCAGTAAATTAAAGAATAATAAACTATAATATATCATTTTTCTATTTGCATTTTTTTTGTAAGGTCAGTCTTCCCTCTGCTAAGGAGAAGTATATGGCTCTTGTACTGAGATATAACCCTTCATTAAAGGTATATCACTCGCTTAACTTTTCATTGTATAGAAACAAACTGGATAAACAAAGTGGATTGCAATTGGAGTAGTATTGGGATGGGTGACCTTTCTAAAAGGTTTAATGTTTCATCTCTATGAGTATCACCTAGATGTAAGTGGACCATTCACTATCATGAGATATGGGTTCTTGTGAACCACTACTCTAGAAATATGAATCAATGACTTTGACTCTAAAACTACACAGTTGAATCCTAATAACAATATCATAATGAATTGCAATTTATTTTTTAAAATATTTGACCTTAATTAATATGACCCTTTAGGCATTTGTAATAATGGGCTAAAGATTAAATACTAGAAGATTCTTAAAACTAATTGCATGATAGAAAGAGCAAAGACAAGAAAATAAAACAGAAACAAATTGCTACAGCAGAATAACAAACTTTATTCATAATCTTGATTCATCACCAAAATGCTACAATAGCTGGTTTAAATAGATGCACACAATCTGTCAACAATGACAGCAAAAAGAAACTTCTAAAACACCACTACAAGCTAGAATAGAAATGGCTGAAAACAGTAGAACACTAATGTAGTTGATTCTATGACAACTGAAAACAAGACAGCAGAAATTACGGACTGCGGTAACAACAGATAGATGGAGAAATTAGAAAATTTATTCCAACACTCCCCCTTAATTTCAACCATCAACAACTCCTAAATTTGGTCTTAGATATTCAAAGCTATCCTTTGGTAATGCCTTGGTAAAAATGTCTGCCAACTAATCTTCAGATTTACAAAATTCAAGATAGATTTCTCCATTGTTGACCAATTCTCTGATGAAATGGTACCTTATATCAATATGCTTGCTCATTTTATGAAATAGATGATTTTTGGATAATGCAATGACTAACTTATTATCACAAAGGATTGGTGTTGGTTCATCTTGATTATGCAACAAATCTAACAAAATTTGAAACATCCAAATTGCTTGAAATGTTGCAGCAGTTGCGGCTACATATTTTGCTTCAGCTAAAGAAATTGTCACTATAGGTTGTTTCTTTGATGCCCATGAGATAGCTCTTGATCCAATATGAAATATATGTCCTGATGTACTTTTCCTGTCATCTAGACTATCTGCAAAATCACTATCAGTATAACCAATTAAATCAAAATTGTTAGTTTTGGAATATAGAATTCTATATCTTGATGTTCTTGCAACATATCTGAGTATTCTCTTCCCAACTTTCCAGTGAGAATTTTGAGGTGAATACATGAACCTTGAAATCAAACTTACACCATACATAATATCAAGCCTTGTAGTTGTAAGATACATTAAACTACCAACAAGCTTTTTAAATATGGTTGGATCAACATTTGACCCCTTATCCTCTTTGCTCAATTTTGTTCCTGTGAGAATTGGAGTTGGTGTAGGATTACAATTCAACATTTTAAATCTTCTTAATACATCCTTGGCATATTTGGACTGACAAATTAAAATCCTCTTATCTGTTTGAACAACTTTAATACCTAAAAAAATCTCATCAAGCCCAAATTTATCATTTCAAACTCTTTCATCATATTTGACTTAAACATGTCCGCAAAAAAATTTCCACTAAAAATCAAATCATCAACATACAAACATACAATCAAAATTTGACCTTCATCATTAGTCTTTATATACAATGTAGGCTCACTATTGCTTCTTCTGAATCCATTATTTATCAAATATGAATTAATTCTACTATACCAAGCCCTGGGTTCCTATTTCAATCCATGAAGTGCCTTTTTTAATTTATAAACCTTGTTTTCATGACCATGAACTTCATAACCAGGGGGTTGTAAAACATAAACCTCTTCATCAAGAAAACCATTTAAGAAAGCTGATTTTACATCCATCTGAAAAACATTCCAATTATTATGTGTAACTACTGCTAGAATAGTTATAATTGTGTCCATCCTTGCAACTAGAGCAAAAGTTTCATTATAGTCAATCCCATACTGCTGTGAAAACCCTTTTTGCAACTAATCTTGCTTTATGTTTTAAACAATTTAACCTTCAACATTAAATTTAGTTTTATAGACCCATTTAACTCCTATGCAATCTTTACCTTCAGGTAAATCTACTAACTCCCATGTTTTATTTCTTTCAATAGAGTCTATTTCTTCATCCATTGCCTTAATCCAATTATCATCTTTTACTGCTTCTTCAAAATAAACAGGATCACTAGCAAATAAAGAAAATTTTGAATTCACAATTTCATCTCCTTTATCATATATTTCTTTTAAACTTTTTGTTTTCTTTGCTTTGCACCTTTTTCTTAATGAAGCAAGTGTTGGATCTGATTCATCACTTAAATTTGAATTTGAATTAGAAGGATTTGGATGGGAGGATGATATACCTTGCACAATATTTCTTGGTGGAGTACTTGGTGGTGTTTGACCATCTTTTTCTTTTGGTTCCTCCTCACTATCATGTATAGGTGCTCCACCTAAGACTATTTTGTCAACATTTGAATCCCATGATTCTTCTTCCTTCAATTCAACATCTCTACTAATGATCAATTTCTTTGTAATTGGATTCTACAACCAGTAAGCTTTTGATTGCTCATCATAACCAATAAAAATATATTTTTCACTCTTATCATCTAATTTCCTTCTTAATTCAAATGGCACAAGAGAATAAGCAACACACCCAAAAATTCTAAAATGAGAGATAGTATGTTTCTTACCATTCCAAGCTTCTTGGGGGATTTTATCCCTCACACTCTTTGTAGGGCTCCTATTCAAAATGTACATAGCACATGCCACTGCTTCTGCCCACAAATCATTTGATAAATTTTTGGCCTTCATCATGCTCGTAGCCATATCCATTATAGTTTTTTTCTTCCTTTCGGCTACTCCATTCTATTGTGGTGTATATCTTGTTGTAAATTGTTTCTTAATTCCATGATATCTGCAAAAATCCAAAAATTCATTAGAACTGAACTCACCACCCCTATCAAATCTAAGTACCTTAATGTAAAATCCACTTTGTTTTTCTGTCAAAGCTTTAAACTCCTTGAATTTATCAAATACTTCAGACTTCTGCTTGAGAAAGTATATCCATGTCTTCCTGCTAAAATCATCAATAAATGTTATGAAATATAAATTGCCTCCTAAAGATGGAGTCTGCATTGGCCCACATATATCGATGTGAACTAATTCTAATGGTGTCTTTGCTCTATATGAAATTTTTACTGGAAAACTCTCTCTATGTTATTTTTCTAAGATACAACTTTCACAAGTACTAGCTAGATGATCTATAACTGGTAAACCTCTCACCATATTTTTCTTTTGCAATAAACTTAAACCTCCAAATGAAGGTGGCCATACCTTAAGTTCCAAAGCCATGTCTGATCTAAGCACACTGTTTTGAAATTAATTTCCTCATTTCCTTGAATACAATTAATTTGAAGGGGAAACATTCTATTTTGTGTCATTTTGACCTTGCAATTAATCTATCATTAGGATTTCTATCCAGAATTGTACATTCGTCATTTTTAAAGTGAATTTTGTACCATTTTTGCAATAATTGACCAACACTCAACAAATTATGTTTTAAACTAGGTACAAAGAAAATATCATCAATGTGTCTCTTTTCACCACTCTTAGTCATGATATTAATGATTCATTTCCCAGTTATAGATACTCTACTGTCATTTCCCAAATTTACTTCTGATTTTATAGAATCATCCAAACTAGCAAATAATTCTTTGTTTCTTGTCATATGGTTGCTACAACTGCTATCTAAAAACTGGATACATCATTAGAGCTTTCTTGAGCCACATTACAAGTTATGAGTAAACTTTCAGAATTACTACCAGATACATCTATGTAATTTTCCTTTTGCTTATCCACTTCAGCTTGTTTGATTCTACATTCATTTGCAAAATGACCAAATTTCTTACAATAGTGACACTGCATGTGGGATTTATCATACCTTGATGATTGAAATTGATTTCTTCCATGTCCTCTATTGCTGAAATTTTGATAGGACGAGTTGTTTCTTTCTCCTTGATCTGAACTTGTGTGTTCACTTCTTCCCCTTCCTCTTCCTCTGAAGTTTGATCTTCCTCTACCTCTTCTTCTTCCAAATGATACATGTGTTCTGAAAGCACTCTCCAAAGAAGAATTGTTATTTCAATTCATTCTACTTTCATGAGAAAGCAAAGATCCCATCAATTAATCTATTGACATTTGAGATAAAAAAATTGATTCTTCAATTGCAACCACTATTGCATCAAATTTGTTAGGAAGGCTTCTAAGAACCTTTTCTATCACCTTTTGATCAGTTATAGTTTCACCATGTATCTTTATTTGATTTACAATATTCATTACATTACTAAAAATTTGATCTACAGATTCTGATGAACTTATTTGAAGATTTTCAAAATTCCTCCTTAAAATCTGTAATTTTGCAACTTTTACTTTAGTTGTCCCTTGGTATGAATTTTCTAAGATTTCCCAAGCTTGCTTAGAACTAGTTGCATTAGAAATTCTAGAAAACAAAGTTTCATCCATTGCTTGTTGAATAAGAAACAAAGCTTTAGAATCTTTCTTTTTGTTTTCCTTAAGATCTTTTTTTGTGTTTGTGACAAAGTAGACAAATCTTGAGGTTCTACAAACCCATTTTGAACAAACTCCCACAAATCTTGTGAACAAAACAATGTCCTCATTTTTATTGCCCATGTATCATAATTTTTCCCTATAAATATTGGAATTTTAGATTGAGTTAAATTACTACTAGATGCCATGATATTATCTCCCCTTCCTAATTTGCACTTCTCTTATTTTCAAGCAAAACACTTTTAATTCATTCCTTTATATCAAATCCATAAAAGAACTCCATGAAAATACAAGAAGATATAAATAACCTCAATACTTAGCAGCTTCAACACTTTCAATAGCTTCAACAATAATCACACATTTCCCTTATATTCGTTAGCAACTTTCAACCTTCTGAAATCTTCATCCCTGATCATCTAGCTCTGATACCAATCTGATAGAAAGAGCAAAGAAAAGAAAATAAAACAGAAATAAATTGCTACATCAGAATAACAAACTTTATTCATAATCTTGATTCATCACCAAAATGCTACAACAGCTTGTTTAAATAGATGCACACAATCTATCAACAATGATAGCAAAAAGAAACTTCTAAAACACCACTACAAGCCAGAATAGAAATGGCTAAAAACAACAAAACACTAATGTAGCTGATTTTATGACAACTGAAAACAAGACAACAGAAATTACGGACTGCGGTAACAATAGATAGATGGAGAAATTAGAAAATTTCTTCCAACATTGCATACTATTTCAAAATTATTTTTAACTTGAACTATGTATGACAATCAGGGCTCAAACACTCAACAATGCTTGTTATGATGCCCAACTGCAAAGTTTCGCAATGGAGACCTATACTATGGGGCAATAATTGGTCAAGCGATTCTTGGGGACCTACATAACGTTGAGATTACACCAATGGGCAGCTCCTCAATGCTCAGAAAGAGGGCTTTATCCTTCTTGATTGGGTTTTGGTCCAACATTCAACCCTCATGAAATTTCTAGACGATTGATATGCAAAGTAGATCTATGTTTATATATCTGTAGGAACTTGATAGATTTCTCTCTAAAATATAATTCAATTTATGTATTAGATCACTTTGGTTCTAATTTAGGACATAATTACAGACATTCAGTGCCTTACCTTCAAGAGATCCATATGGAAAGCAGGATTGATGATTTTCTTGTGTTGAGCCCATTTCTCACCTTTCAACCCCACAAGTCCCTATCCAGCCAGTTGTCTTGAAGGGGATTAGTCGGAAGCTTTGGATAGTTGCCAAATTTGGTGCTCAATATCGCCTTAATAAGCTCAGGGTGAGGAACAACCAACCTGCATGAGGCCCAAACCAGTAAATAAAATCCCGACCTATATCACATATAACAAGTTTATTAATCAATAGGGTCTTCAGAATCCTGCATCTTCTCCTTAATCGGCGACTATTCTTGTAGACACCTAAAAATGACTTATGCCTACGAGCACTATTTTACCACTTTTTGTCCTAGCATAATTATGACACTTTAATTATGTTCCTAACCCATCTTCAATTATTAATTAAATAATTCACAATTATTTAATTAATTCAAGGTCTTCTATTCTTCCAAATTATTAAATAAATAAATCATATTTATTTAATGCAAAGTCAACTCATAATTAAATAAAGTTCTCATTTTATTTAATTAATCTTTGTCATTAATGCCCTCCTGATTATGAAATAAATATATTTTAATATGTTTATTCAATATGTCACTAATCCCTATATCCTCTCTTTTAATTAAATATATTTGCTAATTTATTTAATTAATTAATCACTTCTTCTAAATTAAATAATTATTTTTAATTATTTAATTGTTGTATGTGACACTTCTTTATTTTTAAATAAAAAAAATTATTTAAAAATGTCTCACATAGTTAACTGATTCTTCTTTTAGTAATTAATTTCAAAAATCAATTACTCATTATCTCACAAAATCCATATTTTGAATTAATTTAATTCAAAATGGAAATATTCTTCTACAAATCAAGTAATTTCTAAAATTACTGATTTTCTAAAATCCCATCTTCTTATTTCTGATTTTTGCTAATTTCATCTTAGCCATTTGTATTTGAATATTTGCACTTAGATTTCATTTTCTATTCAAGCAGAAATCTTTTAAATAAATCCTTTAAAGTTTTGTTTAGGTCTAGGCATATAGAGTTTGCTTCTCAAAATCTGAGGGCGTCCATTTTTACAGCAAGCTAGGAGGTATAATAGAAGTTAGTCATGAAGGAGAGAAATGGGTGAGATTGTTCTAATTTCATTCCCTTTATTTCACATTTCTCCTTTGCATTCTATTGTGTTGTTTGGATAATATTGCATGCATGTGATACTAACTTATTCTGTTTTGCAGAAATCCTTCATTATAATTCTAAGTTCTAACAACACCCCAATAAAAAAATCAATGGTAATAAGAAGGAATTCCAGTAATATGACTAATAAAATATCGGATGGTTAAAAATATGCAGAATAAAAGTGTACCATAGGTTTTGGTCCACTGATGATAATAGGGAAGAATACGAGGGAGTATGTCATGTGAGAGTGGCATGGGTTTAGCTCTCTACTCATCGATCATTCTGGATACATCTGTAGAATTCCCATAGAATATCTTGTATGGAGGGCCCCTGATTCCTTGGGCTTCAAAGAACTTTTTCAATTGCAGAGGCTTCCACCATATTGTTGTTGTAATCTTGAGCAGAAACAAAACTAAACCAGCACAAACAGTTGCCAAACCCCAAAATACCCACTCCATATTCCATAGTACGTGGCCAGCACCCATATTGGTTCTGAAAGCTTCAGATTTGTTCTTCTAGTATTTGCATTTGCAAAAAGAAAATGACCTGTTTATTGACTCAAAAATAAACGAATGCAAGTAACATCAACTACTCTCATAGATTTGACTTTCGGACACAGACAGGAAAATCTATACTAGCAAATTGCACCATGATATGCGATGGGCATGCCTGTAGTAATTTATTAGTTAGTTTTCTGAATATTTTATTAATTTTTTGAAAATTTATTTTAAATTGATGTGGTCTTTTTTTTTACTCATAAATATAAAAATCAATGAATTATGTTTGATGCATCGGTAATCCTATTTAATATATTGGAATAAGGCATCTATTATTATGTTGTTCTATTATTCGAAAAGAACATGGCTTTGACTTGGTTTAGTGTATTATAATAACATACTAATTATTATTATTATAGTGCTTTCTTATTTTCAAAAGTAAAATTAAAAGAAAATGACTCGTTTAGTGTATTGTAATAAAATAGAGTATTATTACAATGTTCTAGTATTAAATTGATAAGAAGGAACATATATTTTCTTAAATATTTATTGAGAAGAGGGTTTAAATCAATATTCCTTTGTGTAAATATTTGTAAGGATCTAGATGAGCATTTTCAACATTATATGTGTTTTCTAAGTCTTAATAGATGTTCCAACTTAAATTAATATTGAGTGAGTATTTTGACTCCAAACAACTTAGATAATCAAATATTTTACTACAAAATAAATGGTTGAATTAATGTGTAATCTCAAGTCTAATGCATTAATTCTCTAATAGCTAGTCATATGAAAATAATAAATTTGAGTGATGGTACATGCATTCACTATATACCTATAGATGCACCATGAATGCTAGATAAGCATTGTCAAACTCAATCCAATTTTACCAAATTCATATCATTTCTTTGTTATCATAACAAGCAATAAAAAAATACCTCAAGCAAAATGGAAGCATTATAAACACTTAGAAACAAAAAAAAATAGCAAGGAAGGCCTAGTTAAATATTGATTTGGAAAACAACAAAAGTCTTTTCCTACCTTCACTTCTTCACAAAGGCTACAATTTTCACGTATATGTGAAATCCATTAACAAAATGTTGGACGAGAATATGCAATTAAACATGACTAATGTTGCACTATCAAAGGTGGTACCTCTAGAGTTCACACATCATAGTTCGTCATAGTAGACTAAATCTATCATCAAATGTTTTAGTTCATAATAAATCAAATGGGCACTAATATAGTCAAAATCAAGATGGTTGCAATAAGAGGGGTTTGGTATGTGCTCTAAATAAGGCATAAAACACTCCACATTCAAATTTTAGTTTCCATCCAACACCTATATATTACACCACGTATTTCTAACATGAATTTTCCCCAAAATAAATGTGTTAAAATAAGAGAGTTTTCATATATTTTTCAACATATAAATGATAAGAAATGAGAAAATGAGACATTACATTAAAAACTTAAGAAGTAAATTCTATGCTTGAAAATGATAAGTAAGGTTCCTAAATATAGAGAAGAAAAATTAAAAGGTAAGCAAGGAGATAATTCTTCTTTATGAACTCTAACATGTCTATTTGAACACTTAATTTTATGTCATAAGGCTTTTTCACTTGTACTTTGTAAGTAGAAGGGGCAATGCCCATATTTGTTATTAATATTTTTCTTACCACAACTTGAGTTAGGATGGTGAATGTAAGATCTTGAAGGAAGGATTAGGTCCATGGAAATCTAAACTAACGATAAGATAAATGTGTAGAAATATGTGCAAATGAGACCATGATAAGGTCAAAGTAAGAGTAAATGAAGATAGATAAATATTGGGAAAGAAGTGAACTTAACACAAAGGTGTATCACATATCAATATATAATTTTATTGAGGTATTATGTCAAACGGAACACAACCAAAAAAGAATTGGCATGGGTATGCAAATTTCACCACTATAAATATATTGATCAAAAAAATTATATCAACAACAAACTCATGTAAAAGAGAACACAATAATTCCATTTTTTGTTAAAATTCTTAAAGAACATAAAGCTTGTCCATAGATGCATGATCATTGGGTTAATTTTTGATGCAAATAAATCCTCAGATCTTGCAAATTAATAGACTCGGCCTTTGTATAATAGAGGAAATAAGAACAATAGAACAAAAAAAAAAGAAAATATGGAGATACTTTGTTTTCATCATTCAGAACCTAATCATTACATTCTCTAGAAAACTAATTCCTACATTACCAACTATCCCCTTTATCCACCAAAAATCCCTAATTTAACTCGTATGAAAACTACAAAGTAACAACAATCCAAAACAAAGTAATCAACTCCTAATTTAACTCCTACAAAGACTACTAAGAAACGACATGTCAACTCCTAAATTAACTCCTACAAAGACTACTTAGCAAATCAATAGTAGATCAACACTAAATTAATCATAAGTCAACTGCAATCAAGAAATAGTTGCATCATCCTCCCCATCTTATAGAATTTCTAAACCTCCAAATTTAGAGTCATATAACACCAAATTAGATATTTTTGCAAATCATCATATTTTTTCTTTTTTTGTTTACAGTCTCTTGTTGGAATAAAGATCCCCTTCCTCTACCAATTGAACCCCTTCCTCTTTTTACAATTACTTGAAGGCTTAGTAATCCTCCTCAACTAAAAATCAACATTGTTCTTTGCATCACTCATACCATGTCCCATTGCACCTACACATAAATCATTAAAAACAAAAATAAAGTTAAGGGAATAAAAATTTCCCATAAGTTCATCCTCCTTCTCTACATTATGTCATTAAGGAATTTTTTCCATTTTATATTTTGTGAGGTGGACTTCATTTCCTAGCTCAATGTGATATTACTCACAAAATAACTCAATTTTTACATTGTCCTCTTTTATGCCACCAATGAACATTTCTTTGTTCTCTCTCTCAATCATTCCCATTTCTTCTCCAAGAAAGAAATGATCCATTTCTTCTCTCTTTCCATTAATCATGGGATTCACTAGACATTCATTTATCTTCTCATATTGTTCTAGCTGCTTATGATTGGTTGTTTTCAAAAAATAATAAGACTTCATCACAGATGGGGCTCCTATTGGCTGATGTGGTGTTCCATCTCAGCATATTTAATCTCCCCTACCTCTTCCATCTATCTTCTCAACAACCACATTAATTTCTTCTTCCCTCCTACTTTCTTCTTCATTCTTTCTGCTTCTATCTTCTTCTACACTCTTCTTTCCTTGGCGTATTTGAGAAACTTCTTCTCTCAGCTCTGTTTTGTAAAAGAAATATGATACTTTTGTTTTTGGTGTGAATCCAAAAGTTTCCTCTGTCTCTTGGAAAAAGACCCTATTTTTAAAAAAAAATTGTGGTTAATACTTTTTTTTTTATGAACGAATGATGGCATGAATGTATGAATGAAAGAGCACTGGCAGCTCTATTTAAAGGCCCAATAATAAAAACTCATATTGTTGAATTCTCTAGTGTGCCTTTTATCTCTATTTTAGTAATTTTTTCTGGTCTTTATCTTGTTTTTCTATCAAACTAGTATCAAATCCAATCATATGAAAAAAAAATTGTGGGTTTCTCAGAGTGGGTGTTTAACTATAGCAGTTGCCATCAGAAAGTGAAGATTACAACTCTAGAGATCATAGTTGTAGGACGCCAAACAAGGAGGAGTCATTGATTTCTATTGGGCCACCAATCTAAGGAGATCAAAGCCACAAAAAAAAATCTTGTGAAGTTTTGGTTGCAGATTGAGAAATGATCACAACAGGTAGATCATAAAAGATTGCATTAAAGTCAAAGCAACAGATTGCAGTTTATAAAACAAAGGAGACTTGTGAGGAGTGAACACACCCAAAAAAAGCCCAGATTTGCCAGTGTTAGGAATCACAGTTGTTGAAGAAGTTTGTGCCAGGCAAAATTTTAGGGTCTTAATCATATAAAAGGGCACTGCAGAGAAAAGTAAGATTGAAGAGATTTGTAAAGGAGAGATTGGAAAAGGAAACAAAGTATAACAAGGAGCAGAGGTAAAATTATATTTTGAAAAATCATGGTAGGAACAAGTGGAAGTATTACACAATTACAAATTCCAATCTTTAATGGAAAAAATTATGACTATTGGAGCATAAAAATGAAAACCCTATTTTTCTCCCAGGATGTTTGGGACTTGGTTGAAAATGGGTTCCCTAAACCAGCAAACCAACAAGTTTATCAGGCTCTTACACAAGCTAAGAAGGATTTGTTGAAGGAAAACAAGAAGAAGGATGCTAAGGAATTATTTATCATTTAGCAGGCAATGGAAGAATCAATCTTTCCAAAAGTTTCAGTTGCCATAAGATCAAAACAAGCATGGGAAAGTTTGCAAACTGCTTACCAAGGCATAGACAAAGTGAGAATAGAAAAATTATAAATTCTTAGAGGGAATTTAAAAATCTACAAATGAAGGATATAGATTCAATAGATTCATTCTTCACTCATGCAATGGAAATGGTAAATCAGCTTAGATCCTATGGAGAAACCCTTGAAGATCGAAAGATTGTAGAAAAATTACTTAGAAGCCTACCTACAAATTTTGATCCAGCTGTAATAGCTATTCAAGAGGCCAAAGATCTTACTCAGCTATCGGTAGATGAATTAATGGAATCACTCTTAGTACATGAGAAAAGATTAAATCGATAAGGAACATCATCATTGGAAAATGCATTCAAGACCCAGCTTTCATTTGGTAGAACAAGAGGCAGATCAAATTATAGCAGAGGCAGAGGATGTTTTACACCAAGAGGAGGAAGAGAAAATACACAAATTGAGAGCAGAAGACCAGCATCAATCCCACATGTTCATTTTACACCAACAAGAGGAAGGGGGAGTAGCCATTCTCACAACCATCATCAAGGAGAAAGGTATGAGAGATCCAACATCTAATGCCATTATTGCAATAAATTTGGGCATTTTGCATCTAAATGTAGAAAAAGACAATATGACATAAATAAGAAAAAGGAAAATTTTACAAATGAAAACCAGCCCAACACTAGTGAACAAAACACCATATTGATAACATGCAATGTAGCACAAGAGAGCTCCAAAGAAGTATGGTTCTTAGATAGTGGTTGTAGTAATCACA
The DNA here is from genome assembly GCA_007258455.2 of Sequoia sempervirens. Lineage (NCBI taxonomy): Eukaryota > Viridiplantae > Streptophyta > Pinopsida > Cupressales > Cupressaceae > Sequoia > Sequoia sempervirens. The sequence continues at coordinate 332,964,194 of VDFB02000015.1, read as the reverse complement.
TGAGAGTGAGTAAGGAGATATTTGCAACAATGGATGATTCAGTAAAATTAGAAGTAAAATTGGGGAATGATCAACGAGTTTTAGTCATGTGCAAAGGTTCAATTAACATAATAACTAAGCAAGGTGAGGAGAAGCATATTTCTGATGTATACTATGTCCCTAGATTGCAACACAATCTCATAAGCATTGGGAAACTAGTGCAAAAAGGATATAGAATATACTTTGAAAATGGTGAATTTGTGATTCTAAACAAGAAACCAAGCAATAGGCTGATTGCAAAAGTTGAGATGACAAAGAATAGGATGTTTCCACTTAGAATTTCCAAAGTGAACTATTCTTAGAGCCACAAGGATTGAAAAAGATTGTTGAGTTAGCTTTTAAAGCTTCATACAAAAATGAATCTTGGCTATGGCATTTAAGACTTGGGCATTTAAATTTCAAAGGATTACAATTTTTGTACAAGAAAAGAATGGTATATGGATTTCCACCAATAGATCCACTTAAAACAACATGTGAGAGCTGCATATTGGCAAAGAAGCATAGGAAAAAAATTCCAATTGGGGATTCTTATAGGGAAAAACATCCACTTGAGATAGTGCATTCAAACCTTTTTGGACCTATGCAAACACCATCCATAGGTGGAAAACATTATTTCTTGACATTTATTGATGATTTCAGCAAAAAGGTATGGGTTTATTTCTTGAAATACAAATCCTGGATGCATTTTTTTGTTTTTAAGGAGTTCAAGACAAAAGTTGAGAAAGAAAGTGGATACTATATCAAAACATTGAGAACCGATCAAGGTGGAGAGTACATATCAAATGATTTTCAGAATTTTTGCAAAGAAAATGGCATAAGGAAGTAATTTACAATACGGTATACTCCTCAACAAAATGGAGTAGCTGAGAGAAAGAATAGAACAATCATGGAAATGGCACGAACTATTCAATAAAATAAAAACATCTACCAAATGAATATTGGGCTGAAGCGATTGCATGTTTGGCATACATATTAAATAGATGTACAAAAAAAGTAGTGATAAATAAAACACCAGAAGAAGCTTGGAGCAAAAGGAAACATAACATAGCAAACTTGAGAGTCTTTGGATGTGTAGCGTACTCATTGATACCTCGAGAGTTGAGAAAAAAACTAGATGATAGAGGAGAGAAGTGTATATTTGTGGGATATAGTGAACAATCCAAGGCATATAAGCTATAGAATCCTATCACAAAGAATTTGATAATAAGTCATGATGTTGAGTTTGTTGAAGAAGACGCATGGGATGGCAACATAGACAAAACAACTACAGTTGCAGCTAGTGTAACACAAGAGAATGAAGAAAATGAAACTCAAGTTGTGAATCCTATTACACAAGCAGATGTTCCTACAACACCTTCTAGGGCACCTACCACTCCAAATCCAACTACTCCAACAAGTAATAACAGTAGTGAGTCCTCTAATCCAACACTTGCATCACTAAGATCAAGGTCTATAAACACTTCAAAGAAGACACAAATTCTAAGGCAGATATATGATGAAATACAAGAGGATGAAAATGATGATTTATGCTCTAATTTTGCAATTTTATCACAAGCTGATCCAATTTATTTTGAATATGCAATTCAGGATGACAATTGGATTGCAGCCATGGATGATGAAATTCAATCAATTGAAAAGAATCAAACTTGGGATCTAGTAAAGCTTCCTAAAGGGAAGGATGTGATTGGAGTTAAATGGATTTACAAGAAAAAGTATAATGTTGATAGAAAAGTAGAGAAACACAAGGCAAGACTTGTAGCTAAAGGCTTCACACAACAACCGGGTATAGACTACAATGAAACATTCACACCTATGGAAAGATTAGATACCATTAGAATGGTCTTATCTTTAGTAGCTCAAAATAATTGGAGGGTTTATCAAATGGACATTAAATCAGCATTCTTAAATGGCATTTTAGAAGAAGTGTATATAAAATAGTCACCCGGTTATGAAGTTTTGGGAGAAGAACATAAAGTATACAAACTAAAAAAGGCACTATATGGTTTGAAACAAGCTCCTAGAGCTTGGTATAGTAGGATAGATTCTTATTTTGTGAGCAATGGGTTTAACAAGTGTGGCAATGAACCAACTTTGTATGTCAAAGTGAAGGATAGAGGAGAAATCTTGATAGTATGCTTGTATGTAGATGATTTGATATTCACAGGTAACATGTCAATTAATTTATTCAAGGCAGCCATGGAAAAGGAATTTGATATGACCCATTTGGGACTTGCGAGATATTTTCTTGGTATAGAGGTAAGTCAAAATGAACAAGGAACTTTTATATGTCAAAGAAATTATGCTAATGATTTATTGAAAATATTTAAAATGGAAAATTTAAATCCAACTCCTACACCTGTTGCATTGGGTTTAAAACTTAGCAAAGATGACAAAATTCCTAGTGTTGATGCAACTTTATTCAAGAGATTAGCTGGTAGCCTTATTTATCTAACTGCCACAAGACCGGATATCATGTATGGGGTTAGTCTCATTTCTAGATTCATTTTTTAAAAATTAGGATGGCTCACAAGCACAGGAAAAAATTGCATTGTGATACCAAACTAATGCAGAAAAATCCTCAAATCTTGTAATTCAATAGACTCACCCTATGTATAACAGAGGAAATAAGCATAATAGAACCCAAAAAAAAAAAATATGGAGATACTTTGTTTTCATTATTCATAACCTAATCATTGCATTCTCACAAAACCAATTCCTACATTATCAACTATCCACCAAAAACCCTAATTTAACTCCTACGAAGACTTTAAAGTAATAACAATCCAAAACAAAGTAATCAGCTCCTAATTTAACTACTACAACTTAGACTACTAAGAAACAAAAAATCAACTCCTAAATTAACTCCTACAAAGACTACTAAGTCGATCAACAACATATCAACACTAAATTAACAGTAGGTCAATCGTAGTCAAGAAATAGTTGCATCATATTTAAAGTAATTTTCTTGAAGGTACTCACAATTTTTTAATGATATGCTCTAGACAAGTGTTGGAGTCAAATTCCATAAGAAAATAAGAACCTTTTCTTGGACGTAAATTTCCATTTGAGAAGTGACTTAATAGACATGTTACCTAATTTTCACCCACGGGCTCAATCAGGCAGGATGAATTATGTTTCAGATGTTCGAGAAGGCCAAATGGAACATTCGCACAAGGGAAAAAGCCATGAATCTGATGCTAAGTCACAGGGAACTCAGTGGGGAAACCTGCATTGTTCAAGTTCGGCGTGAAAATCCTCTAAGGAGAAAGTCGCCAAGACCTTCAAGTGTCTCGCCGACTAAAGGGGCTCTCGCTAAATGAAGGCATCATCTCGGGCAAATGTCTAGCCGACGGGCTGATGTCTCGGTGACAGTAATGAAGTTCGGCAAGAGTCTCCCCGATAACAAGTGTCTTGTCGAGGGGATGACGCATTCGGTATAGAGTTGTGCCCTCAGAAAATGGTCTTACTGATATGGTCATGTCTCCCCGACAAGAAGGGTGAGTCTCGGCAAAGGGAGGCATCTTCGACAAAAGGTCTTTCCGAGTGCAAGAGGTCACGCCGACGGTAGTTCACTAGGGATCTCTCGGCTTAAATTTTTTCCTTCGGCAAGATGTCTTCCCGAAAGGATGGGCTCTCAGCAAAGGTTGGTGCCTTTGCCAGAATGTCTCGCCGAATGCAAGAGGTCTCCTCGACGTATTTGACATTGGTGTAGTTTCCAGCCGTCGGGGTAATGTCTTGCCGACATGGTGTGGTCTCAGCGATGGAAGCGGGCATCGGTATGACTAATGGACCTCGCTATAAAGTCTTCCCGACTTGCCAGTGTCTCACCAAAAGAAATGTAGAGCTCGGTAGCATGGAGTGCATTCGAGGTGACATCAATAAACTTTCGCCGATTGAAGATGAGGAAAGCTCGCCGAGGTAGTTTTGCTTTCGGCATAAGGTCTTGCCGAGAGTATGATGTCTTGCTGACAATTAGGTGGGTTCACCGTGACATTTTTCTTTCGTTCAAAGGTCTTTCCGACTCGTGGTCTCGGCCAAAGAATGTAGTTTCGCCATGATGTCTTGGCGAGGGCATTATCTCTGGCCGATAGAATGGTGGGTCTCGGGGTAGCGTTTTTCTTTCTATAAGATCTCTCACCGACACTCAAGGGTCTTGCCGACAAATGAGGAAGCCTCGGCAGGAGATGATGGTTTCGGCGAAGGATGGAGGAATCGCCGTGATGTCTCAGCAATGCGGAGGGTCTTGCCGATACAAAGTAAGCTCGAGGAGAAAAAGGAGAGATCGACAAGAGGTGTCACCGACAGTAAGGAGTTTGGCCAATAACGAAATGGGCTCGCCGAGAGAAGAAGACTTCGCCATGAGGTCCCACCGACTAGCGACTGTCTTGCCGATGGTTTTTTGTGAGCTCGATATGACTTCTACAGCTCACCAAAAGGTCTCACCGACTGTCTTGTGCTACGTGTATAATTGATAAAAGCGACATAATCGCATCAGGGAGACACGATTAGTGTCTCACCGACATGTGATTCTACAGGAGGAGCTTTTGACCGCCTGAAGAATCTACGTGGCGTATGCCCAGCCAATCTGAGGGAGCTAAGGGCGAGCCATGGTAGTCTGACCAGGAAGAAGAAGAGTAACAGAAGGAAAAGGCAACGTGTATCTGTTCTAAGCTCAGGAGAATTCAAAGCAGCTCGCTAGGGGATTCAAAGGTGGACACGAGGAGCAAAAGTAAATGTGGTGGTTGCAGAAAGCTCTGAAGAAGACCATTCATGGAAGCAACTCTTCACCGACATGGACAGCAGGGATTCAATCGAGCATAGCATTAACTGCATTAAAGATCTAAGGGGAGATCTTTCAGAGACGGATATTTTTTGTAAGCCCTAGGGGCCGAGGCACTTTTGTAGATAAGGAATTTTTGCCTCTTTGTAAAGGAGTTCTCCTGATGCTTTTCTGAAGTCTGTGACTTCTACAGTCGTCTCTCGAATTAGCAGAATTTTGTAACTCATTTTTGGAACATGTTATATAAAATTTACCTTGATTACCATTGATGGTTCATTTTTTTCCTTCTGGTTCTTGTGAAGTATTGTGCAATTTTAAGTGATTCATCAAGCTACTTAGTGAAATTTTCCTTTTCCTTATAGCTTTGTTTCATGTTAGCATGCCTTTCTTTGCAAAGTGGTATCATGTAGGTTATAAACTGTGTTTACTCAATTACACATGATCTTTTAATTTGTGAAAGTCTGTTTCTCCTTCTTGAAAGTGTGAGCATGTGGAACCTGTTTGTATGCATAATCCACTTGAAAGTGTTTGCATGTCGAACCTATTTGTATGCATAATTCATAGAATTTTTTTTTGCAGTACCATATCCATCATCAGTACTCAAGTGTAACTCGAGTATCTCATTGTTCTTATCAGTTCAGTGTATCACCTTAGGATTTAGCTTTATTTTATGAATTCCTTCTCCCTTTTCCTTACAAGATCAGTAGTTTTAGGTGACACTAAAGGAAGCCGGCCTTCTCCGGAGGTTGACCTCTGTCTACAAGTGACCCACAGCTTTCGAGGTCTTCCCATGTTACACTGAGGTGTTGAACATCAGGTTCAACAAGGGTACAACTTCAGGTGATAGCAGTTTTGGCATGCCCGGTGGGACTGTCGAACAAACAGTTTGGAAATTATATGTCTACTACTGGTTTTGATATGCAGCCAGTAAATTTCAGGCCTTTCAAAGGTAAAATATCAGCATATCATGGCGACTCCAACTTCATAACAACTAGTTCTAGTAGCCCAGGTGTCTGCAATTAATAAGGTTTGATCTTTAGGCTTGTTATTCCTCATGTCTTATCTCTGCAATGATTAGTTATCAGCAATATAGTGACTTGCCACTTCCATTCCATGAGAGTCATGTGTATGTGTCCTCCCATCAGCCATACTATACAGAACAACCTGTTGTTTTTATGTCAAATGACCTGATATCAACAGATTACCAGTATTTTCATCATGTTTCCCACCCTCCCACTCTTGGTCAACCTTTATGTCAGCCATTATATAATCAAAATCAACCCCAGGAGGAGGTTTTTGATGCTAACCAACATGATTATTTACATAATCAGCCTCTAAAGTATCCTTGCCAAGCTATAATGGACCTCCTCGAGTAGTTTGATCGTGTGTTGTGGGCTTTGAGCCAGAGGTTTGAACATATGCAGATTAATGATGTTAGTAGGGTGTTCTCCTATATGTATGGCATGTTGGTCGATGTCAAGAAATAGAAAAAGCTTATTTCACAGCAGCAGGAGTTGGGATGTCAATTTGAAGATCTTGAGAGAGAGATAGCAGCCAAAGAGGAGCAAATGAAATTCTTATCTGCTCAGGTACAAGGTAGTCGGGCTTATTTAGATTATCAAGCACAAAGGTATGAGACACAGGCAGCCCTTTCCATTCCTAGTTTCAGCTCACCTCCTCTTGTAATGTTGAATCATTCGGTGAAAGAGGATGCTTCCAGAGATAGGTTTCCTAGCTTTAAACAAGAGGAACCTTCCAAGATCTTTAGTGAGTCTATCAATAATTCTTCTACCCTCAGAATTCCAAGTTGGAAAGTCCCATCTCAATCATCTTGTGAGTTTCCTTCACCTATCATGCAAATAAAATCATGCTCTGGCATCCAGGAAGTAAAAGAAGGGAAAATCTTTGACCAGTACAGCTCACTCAACTCGGAGGAGACTAAAAATATTGATTTGCTACATCTAGCTATGGAGGAATATAGAAAAAAACAATAGAAAATGATTGAACAGTAAGAAAGCATGGGTGGGTTGCTTATCGATGATAATAGGCAAGACAATAGGGCCTTAATTTAGGGAGAAAAGCCTGAGATTGAACCTGATATTATCCTCCAAGGTGAGAGCTTTGATGTTTTCGAACATGTTGTGGTTGAAAAAGCTACTGATGAGTTTTTTGAGGAGGAAGCTAATTTTTATCCTTATGAAGACTCTGAAGTAGTTGATAGTCATGATGAACTAGAACAACAGGTTCATAAACTTGAACAAATGCTGAAATAGCAGGAGGAGCCTAATGAGCCTGATTTGCAAATTCATAACTGGTTGGAGGAGCTTCCATTCCATTATACAGAGGAGCTTGAGGCTACATCATTGCTTGAATTGTTGCCTCCCTTTATTAACAAAGACAAGCCTGAATCAGAATGTAACTCTTCCAGTGATGATGAGAATTGTACGCAGATTCCATTCTGGTGCATAAAAGAGCCTGAGGCTGATGCGTTGATTGAAGATGTGATGGAGGAAGCTATCTCTTTGTTCTCCGTTGAAGAAATGGGTGTTCAGTTGGGAAAGCATGAGCATATTGAGGAGGCTATTACTCTTCCATCAAGTCAGCCACAGGGGCTATACCTTTCCAGCCATCAAGGTAATAAAATGGCAGTTCATGAGCAAAAGATCAAAGGAGGCTCAATCTTTGCCCTTACCAAAGGCTATCCAATCAAGTACCTAGCTCAGATGGAATCCAATACAACACCAAGAACGAATCTTGCACCCAAGCATGAGGGTACTGCTCAGGAGGAGCGCACTCAAGTTACCTTTCCACCTCAGAACGGGAATGTTTACATTCCATATGAAAAGGCTAGTAAGCTTGAATATGTTTTGCCAGAGATCTTGCAGCCATCTATTGAATTGTCATGCATGCTTCATTTCTCTTTAGTTGTTCTCCAGCGTGGAAAACATTGTAAATTTTTTAGAAAGGGCAATTATTTTACCCAACTTGTTAATGGGTTTGTTTGACCAATTTCTTACTAGTTAGTGTAGGGTAGGTTTAGTTGTTATTTCTTTCCCTAAGTGTTGTTCCAACACAAATAAGTAGTTTCCTTTCAGCAGTTTTTCCTATTTTCAATAAATTATCTAAGTGATCTGGTTCTTGAGTTAATATGTGCTATATTCATGTACAAGGCTGCTCTCAAGTCTGTTTCCTCAGTTTTCCCAATGACTCTGTTCCCAATGGATAGGCCTAGGCTACTGGTTTCTGTGTTTAGCAGGAAAACATCCAGCAAAGGTCGCCATAAATGTTACCTAATTTTCACCCACGGGCTCAATCAGGCAGGATGAATTATGTTTCAGATGTTCGAGAAGGCCAAATGGAACATTTGCACAAGGGAAGAAACCATGAATCTGATGCTAAGTCACAGGGAACTCAGTGGGGAAGCCTGTATTGTTCAGGTTCGGCACGAAAATCCTCTAAGGAGAGAGTCACCAAGACCTTCAAGTGTCTCACCGACTAAAGGGGCTCTCGCTAAATGAAGGCATCATCTCGGGCAAATGTCTAGTCGACGGACCGATGTCTCGGTGACAGTAATGAAGTTCGACAGGAGTCTCCCTGATAACAAGTGTCTTGCTGAGGGGATGACGCATTTGGTATAGAGTTGTGCCCTCAAAAAATGGTCTTACCGATATGGTCATGTCTCCCCGACAAGAAGGGTGAGTCTCAGCGAAGGGAGGCATCTTCGACAAAAGGTCTTGCGGAGTGCAAGAGGTCACGCCGACGGTAGTTCACCAGGGAGCTAGAGTCGGCTTAAAGTTTTTCCTTCAGCAAGGTGTCTTCCTAAAAGGATGGGCTCTCGGAAAAGGTTGGTTCCTTCACCAGAATGTCTCGCCGAATGCAGGAGGTCTCCTCGATGTATTTGACATCGGTGTAGTTTCTAGCCGTCGAGGTAATGTCTTTCCGACATGGTGTGGTCTCAGTGACGGAAGCGGGCATCGATATGACTAATGGACCTCGCTATAAAGTCTTCCCGACTTGCCAGTGTCTCACCGAAAGAAATGTAGAGCTCGGTAGCATGGAGTGCATTCGGGGTGACATCAATAAACTCTCACCGATTGAAGATGAGGAAAGCTCACCGAGGTAGTTTTTCTTTCGGCATAAGGTCTTGTCGAGAGTATGATGTCTTGTCGACAATTAGGTGGGTTTGCTGTTACATTTTGCTTTCATTCAAAGGTCTTGCCAACTCGTGGTCTCGGCCAAAGAAAGTAGTTTTGCCATGATGGCTTGGCGAGGGAATTATCTCTGGCTGATAGAATGGTGGGTCTCGGGGTAGCATTTTGCTTTCGGTAAGATCTCTCACTAACACTCAAGGGTCTTACTGACAGATGAGGAAGCCTCGGCAGGAGATGATGGTTTCAGCGAAGGATGGAGGAATCGTCGTGATGTCTCAGCGATGCGGAGGGTCTTGCCAATACAAAGTGAGCTCGGGGAGAAAAAGGAGAGATCGACAAGACGTCTCACCGACAGTAAGGAGTCTGGACGATAACGAAATGGGCTCGCCAAGAGTAGAAGACTTCGCCATGAGGTCCCACTGACTAGCGATTGTCTTGCCGATGGTTTTTTGTGAGCTCGACATGACTTCTACAGCTCGCCAAAAGGTCTCACCGATTGTCTTGTGCTACGCGAATAATTGATAAAAAGTGACATAATCGCATCGGGGAGACACGATTAGTGTCTCACCGACATGTGATTCTACAGGAGGAGCTTTTGACCGCCCGAAGAATCTATGTGGCGTATGCCCAGCCAATCTGAGGGAGCTAAGGGCGAGCCATGGTAGTTTGACCAGGAAGAAGAAGAGTAACATAAGGAAAAGGCAATGTGTATCTGTTCTGAGCTCAAGAGCATTCAAAGCAGCTCGCCAGGGGATTCAAAGGTGGACATGAGGAGCAGAAGTAAATGCGGTGGTTGCAGAAAGATCTGAAGAATACCATTCATGGAAGTGACTCTTCATCGACATGGATAGCAGGGATTCAATTGAGCACAACATTAACTCCATTAAAGATCTAAGGGGAGATCTTTCGTAGACGGATATTTTTTGTAAGCCCTAGGGGCCAAGGCACTTTTGTATATAAGGAATTTTTGCCTCTTTGTAAAGGAGTTCTCCTGATGCTTTTCTGAAGTCTGTGACTTCTACAGTCCTCTCTCAGATTAGCAAAATTTTGTAACTCGTTTTTGGAACATGTTATATAAAATTTACCTTGATTACCATTGATGGTTCATTTTTTGCCTTCTAGTTCTTGTGAAGTATTGTGCAATTTTAATTGATTCATCAAGCTACTTAGTGAAATATTCCTTTTCCTTATAGCTTTGTTTCATGTTAGCATGCCTTTCTTTGCAAAGTGGTATCATGTAGGTTGTAAACTATGTTTACTCAATTGCACATGATCTTTTAATTTGTGAAAGTTTGTTTTTCCTTCTTGAAAGTGTGTGCATGTGGAACCTGTTTGTATGCATAATCCACTTGAAAGTGTGTGCATGTCGAACCTATTTGTGTGCATAATCCATAGAATTTTGTTGTGCAGTCCCATATCCGTCATCATTCCTCTAGTATAACTGGAGTATCTCATTGTTCTTATCAGTTCGGTGTATCACCTTAGGATTTAGCTTTATTGTATGCATTCCTTCTCCCTTTTCCTTACAAGATCAGTAGTTTTAGGTGACACCAAAGGAAGCTAGCCTTCTTTGGAGGTTGACCTATATCTACAAGTGACCCACAGCTTTGGAGGTCTTCCCATGTTACACTGAGGTGTTGAACATCAGGTTCAACAAGGGTGCAACTTCAGGTGATAACAAGACAGATGCATGATCCAAGAATTTTTTTAATTTTCCACCCTTTCTATGTATGTCAAAGTCAACAAGTAGTCAAGAAGAAGGTTTGGTTCAAATTCATTTGCATTATCACACATAATACATTTAAGAATTTTTGGCTCATCCCCTTTTCTAATTATTTTCTTGATAGAAATTTATTATAAATTTTCAACCAAAGGAAAAAAGAAAAAATATGGTGAGGATTAAATACTCTTCCAAACAATTTTCCACATGGTCCTAGAAGAATTGTGTTAAATTTATTGCCAAAAAAATCAATTAGGTTGATTTAATGGTGTATTACTATTATTAAATAGCACACACAATAGAAGAATATGATAAGAAATATGTTGTAAATACTTGATAATAACTGAGAATAACAAGCCACTTTGAGGGGGAAAACCTCCAAATATCTCTAATCAAAACAAAATTCACAATTTGATGATGGAATAAGACTTGATACCTCCTATATACACCTTATTTATGTATAGGATAACACTTGGATGAAGAATTAGATAACCCTATATAAGCCTTAGACCAATCTTATTAACTAAATAATAATACAATAATGATAATATGACTTAATTAAGAGTTAATATAGCCACAAGTCAACTATTCATAACCCTATGTACACTAATATTAAGGGTGTAGCATGCCCCCCCTCTTTAGAGAAGCATTTTCCTCAATGCTAATCAAGTGTTTATACTTTTGAATGAACTTTTCATCCTCCCATGTGGCATCTTCAATTGTAAATTCTCCCATTGGATGAGATACTTAGTGAGTTTTATATTCCTTATCTTCTTTGTGTGTGTTTGACGATTGAATTCTGGATCAAATATCATTATTCCTTCTTCATCAATCCCTAGTAATATTGTCTAAATAGGGATATTATGCCCAATTTCCTTATATTCAAGTAAAAAACATGAAAAACCAGATGTATCTTTGTCATTGGTGGAAATTCAAACATGTTATTTTGCATGATTTGGTATGGGCCATAGTATTTCAAAGATAATTTATTGTTCCTTTATTATCACTTCAGTGAAATCTTCCTATTAGGCTACAATCTCAAGAAGACCCAATCCCAAACTTTAAAACTTCTTTCATTATGGTGCTGGTTCGTATGTTTCTTCATTCAATTTTGTGTCATGGATAGATTCTCCTTGAGTACTGAGAGTACCTATTGTTGATGAAGCAAGTGGTCCTCCACTAATTGAACTCTTGGAGACACCTTCAATGATAATGTGATGGAAGGTCATTGATATCCATATAGTTTCATAAATGGAGACATTTTTTTATGAACTAGGAAAGGAAGTGTTATACCACCATTCTGCTAGTGGTATCTAATCTACCCATTGAGATTGTTTATCTGAAGTGAAATAGTGTTGATATCATTTCTTGAAAACTTATTAACAACCCCAACTTTCCCATTGGTATGAATAAATATGAAGCAATTGAGTACACAAACATCAAAATAAATATATTCAAAATTGACTAGTAAAGATAGGATCATGGTAATTAACAATAACCTTAGGTGTACCATGTAGCTTTTTTATATTGTCTATAATGGAGAGGATTCACTTCTCCTGAGTCTCTAAGACAAGGAAGAGTTTATAGGGATTGAATAACTCTTTATTACCTCAAGGGAAAAAGCTCAAGTGATGGGTGATAGTTAAAGGAGAGTTTATGCTATGTTTTTGGGTTTTTTGGATGTTTATGTAAAAAGACTTTAGAATCTAAGTGAACAAATCTTAGAGGTCTCAAGAGGTAGAAAGATAGGCTCTCAGATAGAGGATGAAAGCATGGACCAAGGACGATACCTTGGCATGTTGGCATCTATATGGTGTGTTGGCATCTCCTACAGACCAAAGAAAAAGTTAGCTACTAGAGACACTTAGGATCTACTAACTACCTAAAAGCTAAAGTATAATAGTTTTACTAATCTAAACAAAATGATAAAAATGTAGGAAAGTACAACAATAAAAATATTTAAACAAGTAAATAAACTATTAAAAAAAAAAATTTGTAGAAGAAAGGGGATTAATGTTGGAAATATGTGTCTCAAGCATTATAGGCTGAAACCTCAATGAGTGCCAAGTTGGTGTGACAGGTTCCATGTCTGGCCGACTAGCAGTTTGTTTTATCCAATTCTTAACAGGTCATTGTGACCCTGTCATTGTCTTGCCGAAAGGTTGCACTGTGGGGTCTATCGTTGTAGCATGATGTATTCGGTATGACCTTATAGCTCTCAGGAGACCTCTGGCCGAAAGGCCATTCATTCATATATTGGCGAGACTCTTGGCAACTGGAGTTTCGGAGTGTCTTCAACATTCGGGGAGATGTCTCAGTGAAGTGTTTATCTCTCGCCGAAAGTGTATGTATTGAGGTCTTCGGAGTAACCTATATTCACTCGGTAAGATGTCACCGTGAAAGAAAATGTTATACCAACAGTGTTTGTTTTGTATTCATCAGGGACTACTTGGGAGTTGTCGATATAACTCTTAGACTTCGTTATGAAGTCTGAGCGATAAGCTATTGTCTTGCCGATAGCCGATGGCTATCAGGATAACTATTGGCGACAGTTAGTCTTCAGTGGAACATATATAAATCTGTAAGTTCTCTTAGCGATGGACAAATATTTTGGTGACAGGTGAACACTTCGGAGTAGCATATGAAGATCGGTATGAACTCTCGGTGATAAATGTGAGTCTTGCCGACTTCCATTTGGTGCTCGGTAGATATGGGAACTTCGGTGTAACCTTAGTGATTCACTATGACCTTCTGGGGAAAGCGATAAGTTAGGACAAATGCTTGGTGGCTCGGTGTAACTTATGGAGCTCGATAGAACATCCTGGCGACATCGATATGAGTTCAATGTGGCATCGGCGAGACATAATTAGTGTCTCACCGAGATGCCAATACAATATGAGTTCTGTTGACTGAGTATGACTTCCGATGTGGCATCACGTGGACGAATCAGAAGAGCCAAATTGGAACCGTTGGGAGTTTTTTCATTGTGACGGTTCTGTGAGGGAGCTCGACAGTCAGGGAACACCATGGATATAGTTGGAAATTGCAGATGCTTGAAGATTGGATAGTAGTTCGATCAACAGTGAAGTGTGAAGAATTCAAACTGTATCAGTGAAGGAATTAAAATCTATAAAGGCTGTAACTTGGATGTCTCTGTTCGAAGAAGGTTCATGATGAATGTTGCTATATAATGACACCAGAAAGATAAGTCTAGAATTGTATGTAATTTTGATTACTATAATACAAAGTGATTTCTCTTGGTGTGGTGGGTTTTTCTCCCGTAAGGGTTTTCCCACGTATATCTGGTGTTCATGTGTGATTGTCTAAATACTCTATTTCTGTAATCTGTCTCATAGTGCATCTTAACTTGACTGTAATTGAAAATTTAAAAGTACTTTTGCACTCTTTCCTGAGGTATTGACGTTAGGAGAATTGTTTTCCGCATCTAGTTTTCCTTACAAGTGGTATCAAAGCCTGGCTAGTTGTGTTATCCTTGGGGGTACATTGGGTTTTTTATGTCAATACTATTCAGTGGGAGTTTTGTAGAGATTGTTATTTCTATTTACAGATTAAGATGTCTAGTTCATCTGGGAAGATTGAAATAGATAAATTCAATGGCAGTAACTTTGAATTGTGGAAACTCAAGATGGAGGATCTCTTAGTAGATCGAGACCTTTGGCTTGATGTGTCTGGAACTAAACCTACAAGCATGAAGCAAGAAGAATGGGACCTTGCAGATAGGAAAGTGAAGGGGCTGATAAGGCTCTGTTTGGCAGACTCAGTTCTTCTCAATGTGCATGAAGAGAAGTCTGCTTCTCTCTTGTGGAAGAGACTGGTGTCTATTTATCAGGGGAAATCTTTGGTGAATAAGTTATTCCTGAGAAAGAAGCTTTACTCTTTGAGAATGCAGGAAAGAGGGTCTATAGCTGATCATTTGAATGCATTCAACATGTTGCTCGCACAATTAACATTTGTTGGTGTAAAGATTGAAGAAGAAGATCGATGTATGCTTCTGTTATGTTCTTTGCCAGACTCATGGGATCATCTAGTGATGGCTATTGGGAGTACAACATCTAGTTTCAAAATGGAAGATATTGTTGGTTCTTTGCTGTCAGAAGAAATGAAAGAAAATCTTCTAAGATGGCGAACGAGGCTCTTGCTGTCATAGGAAGGTCAAAGGAGAAAGGCAAGAAGAAGGATAAGAAGTCCAAATCGAAATCAGAGGGAGATCAAAGTCTCGGCAAGAAGTCCAAGGTGAAGTGTTGGAACTGTGGGCAACTGGTCATGTCCGAAAGGATTGTAGCGAGGAGAAAAAGAAGAAAGGATCTTCGATAATGGTTCTTCTCATAGTGATGGTGATACCTTCATTGCAGCCTTGGCTACTCGAGGAATCAGAAGATGTCTGGTTGATCGATTCACGGAGCATCGTTCCACATGACATCTCACAGAAAATGGTTTACAAAGTATGAAAAATATGATGGTGGAAAGGTGTACTTGGCGAGTGATTCAACCTTGGAAATTGTTGGCCGTGGAAGAGTCAGAATCCAATTCCATGATGGCAGAATAAAGGGGATCAATAATGTTATGCACATACTAGGTCTGGCTCGAAATCTATTGTCTGTAAGTATGCTAAATGATATCGGAGTACAAGTCTTGTTCTTGGGAAGTGGCTGCAAGATGACTAGAGGTTCAATGGTGTTGGCTAGAGGTGCTCGAATTGGTACCCTGTACAAGCTGGATGCACAAGCTGTTCATTGTAACAGTGTCTCTTCGAAGTCACTGAAAGCTACTCATGGAGGTAAAGAGGGAAATATCCCTAATTATGTAAACTCTACGGAAGTAAAACTTCCTGCAGAGAAGACAATGCTTTGGCATCATAGGTTAGGCCACATAGGAGAAAAAGGTTTAAAAACTTTGAAGAACAAAAACCTAGTTGAGGGGCTTGAAGATTGTAATCTAGAATTTGAATTATGTGAACACTGTATATATGGAAAGCAGCATCGTGTTTCATTTTATGATAGTGCTCATAAATCTTTTGGTTTGTTAGACTATATTCATTCGGATGTGTTTGGTCCAGTAGATGTGCCTTCTTTGTCTAAATCAAGATACTATGTGTTGTTCATTAATGATTATTCAAGAAGAGCATTTATATATTTTTTGAAAAGTAAATCAGAAGTGTTCAGCCGATTTAAGGAGTTTAAAAATCTTGTTGAAAATCAGACTGGTAAAACAATAAAATGTTTAAGGACTAATAATGGCGGTGAATTCTGTTCTGATGCATTTGAAAGATACTGTAAAGACCATGGAATCAAAAGACACAAGACTACACCTTACACTCCACAACAGAATGGAGTTGCAGAAAGGTTCAATAGGACAGTGATGGAGAGAGCATGAAGTATGCTTAGTAGTGCTGGTTTGGAAGAGAAGTTCTGGGCTAAAGCTACTGCTACTGCATGTTACTTAGTTAATCGGTCTCCAAACTCTGCTCTTGTCGATAAAACACCTTTGGAAGCATGGTCTGGCAAGAATCCCTCTCTTAGACATATTAGAGTCTTTGGCTATGAGGCATATGCACATGTGCCAGATGTAAAAAGATCTAAGTTGGAGAACAAGGTTGTTAAGTGTATTTTCATTGGCTATAGTGCTAACATTAAAGGATACAAGCTTTGGAATCCTGTGACAGAGAAGGTTGTATATAGCAGAAGTGTAATCTTTTGTGAGCTGAAACCTTCCACCTTGGATTTGCAGTCAGAGACAAAGTCAGAAAATAGTAAGGATGTAGCAGCAATTCCTCCTACACCAGAGAAAGAGGAATTGAAGATTCAAAACGTACCTAAAACTGAGGAGAGCTCAAGTAGTTCTGAAAGCTCTAAAGAAGATGAACCTCAGCCTTAGCTAGTGAGGAGGTCAACCCGAGAAAGGAAACAACTAGATAGGTATGGGTTCTCATTAATTGATTCTACTTGTGCCTATGCCTTGATTTCTAGCACTGATGAGCCTAGGACTGTAAAGGAGGCAATTAAAATGTCTGATTCAGATTCTTGGTTGGAAGCCATGGAAGGAAGAAATGGTGTCATTAGATAAAAATGAAACTTGGAGTCTAGTGCCCTTGCCTAAAGGCAGAAAACCTGTGGGCTATAAATGGGTATTTAAAAAAAAGATTGGTCTGGATGGCAGTGTAGAAAAATACAAAGCATGACTGGTTGCAAAGGGTTATTCCCAGGTAGAGGGAATTGACTATGGGGAAATCTTTTCTCCTATAGCAAAGCTGATGTCCATTAGATTTCTATTGTCACTTGCAGCAGCTTATGACTTAGAGGTTGAACAGATGGATGTGAAGACAACATTTCTTCATGGTGATCTTGAAGAAGAAATCTATATGTCCCAGCCTGAGCACTTTGTTGAGAAAGGTAAAGAAAAACTAGTATGCAAATTAAAGAAGTCTTTGTATGGGTTAAAAGCAGTCACCTAGAATGTGGTACGAAATTTGATACCTATGTATTATCTTTAGGCTTTGTGAGATCAAAATCTGATTCACTTGTGTATATTATAAAGCTGAAAGTGATCAAGTGCTTGTTATTGCTCTTTATGTTGATGATATGTTGTTCATAGGAAATAGCAAGCTAATGATTTCTGATCTTAAGTCTCAGTTGTCTGCTAAGTTCGAAATGAAGGATCTTGGTGCAGCAAGGTATATTCTGGGGATGGAGATAACCAAGGACAGGAAGAATAGAAAGCTTTGGCTCAGTCAGAGTAATTATATAAAGACTGTTCTAGAGAGATTTTGTATGAATGATTGCAAACAGTTAGTTGTTCCAGTCATGCAGGGAATGAAGCCATCTATTGAAGACTGTCCAAAATCTCCTACTAAGATGGAGGACATGACCAGTGTGCCCTATGCTAGTGTTGTAGGCAGTCTCATGTATGCAATGGTCTGTACAAGACCAGACATTGCCCAAGCAGTGGGAGTACTTAGTTGATTTATGGCTAATCCAGGAAGAATACATTGGGATTCTGTGAAGAGCGTGGTTAGGTATTTGAAGGGAACTTTAGATTTTGCTTTGTGTTATCATGGGAATTTGGTTGAATCACAGAGAACTCTCAGCATTCATGGTTATGTAGACTCTAATTGGGCAGGGGACATTGATAGCAGGAGATCCACCAGTGGATACGTTTTCATGTTGAATGGTGGTGCAGTGAGTTGGATGAGCAAGCGGCAGGCTGTAGTTGCTTTGTCCACTACAGAAGTTGAATACATGGCAGCTACCCATGCTTGTAAAGAAGTTGTATGGTTGAAACGTTTGTGTTCTAACGTTGGTTTTGATATAGGGGAAATAAAATCTTATGTGACAGTCAGAGTGCCATTTGTCTGGCAAAGAATCCAACTTTCCATGCCAGGACGAAACATATTGATGTATAGTACCACTTTGTATGAGATATGGTTGAGGATGGAAAGGTCAGTTTGGAAAAATTTGATACTCTGGAGAATGTTGCAGATGCATTGACAAAGCCAGTGAGCACAGACAAGTTTAGGTGGTGTGCTAGTTCAATGGACCTTAGTGCCCATGATTTTCAGTAAGTATTATTTATGCTCTCGAGGTGCCTGTATGATCTTCGTCAAGTGGGAGATTGTTGGAAATATGTGTCTCAAGCATTACAGGCTAAAACCTCCATGAGTGCCAAGTCGGTGTGATAGGTTCCATGTCTGGCTGACTAGCAGTTTGTTTTATCCAATTCTGAATAGGTCGTTGTGACCCTGTCATTGTCTTGTCGAAAGGTTGCACTGTGGGGTCTATCGTTGTAGCATGATGTATTCGGTATGACCTTATAGCGCTCGAGAGACCTCTGGCCGAAAGGCCATTCATTCGTATATCGGGGAGACTCTTGGTGACTGGAGTTTCAGAGTGTCTTCAACATTCGGGGAGATGTCTCAGCGAAGTTTTTATCTCTCGCCGAAAGTGTATGTATTGAGGTCTTCGGAGTAACCTATATTCACTCGGTAAGATGTCACCACGAAAGAAAATGTTATACTGACAGTGTTTTTTTTGTATTCATCAGGGACTACTTGGGAGTTGTTGATATAACTCTTAGACTTCGTTATGAAGTCTGAGCGATAAGCTATTGTCTTGCCGATAGTCGATGGCTATCGAGGTAACTCTTGGCGACAGTTAGTCTTCGGTGGAACATATATAAATTGGTAAGTTCTCTCAATGATGGACAAATGTTTTGGCGACAGGTGAACACTTCGGAGTAGCATATGAATATCGGTATGAACTCTCGGCGATAAATGTGAGTCTTGCTGACTTCCATTTGGTGCTTGGTAGATATGGGAACTTCGGTGTAACCTTAGTGATTCACTATGACCTTCTGGCGAAAGCGATAAGTCAAGGCAACTGCTTGGTGGCTCAGTGTAACTTATGGAGCTCGATAGAACATCCTAGCGACTACGATAACTCTTGGCGAAATTGATATGAGTTCAATGTGGCATCGGCGAGACACAGTTAGTGTCTCACCGAGATGCCAATGCAATACAAATTTTGTTGACTAAGTATGACTTATGATGTGG
The DNA here is from genome assembly GCA_007258455.2 of Sequoia sempervirens. NCBI lineage: Eukaryota > Viridiplantae > Streptophyta > Pinopsida > Cupressales > Cupressaceae > Sequoia > Sequoia sempervirens. Next base: position 332,944,938 of record VDFB02000015.1, on the reverse strand, counting down.
CATCACGTGGACAAATCAGAAGAGCCAAATTGGAACCATTGGGAGTTTGTTCATTGTGACGGTTCTGTGAGGGAGCTCAATAGTCAGGGAACACCATGGATATAGTTGGAAATTGTAGATGCTTGAAGATTGGATAGTAGTTCGATCAACAGTGAAGTGTGAAGAATTCAAACTGTATCAGTGAAGGAATTACAATCTGTAAAGGCTATAACTTGGATGTCTCTATTCGAAGAAGGTTCATGATGAATGTTGCTATATAATGACACCAGAAAGATAAGTCTGGAATTGTATGTAATTTTGATTACTATAATACAAAGTGATTTCTCTTGGTGTGGTGGGTTTTTCTCCCGTAAGGGTTTTCCCACATATATCTGGTGTTCATGTGTGATTGTCTAAATACTCTGTTTCTGTAATATGTCTCATAGTGCATCTTAACTTAACTATAATTGAAAATTTAAAAGTACTTCTACACTCTTTCCTGAGGTATTGACGTTAGGAGAATTGTTTTCCGCATCTAGTTTTCCTTACAATTAATGTGTGGTACATCCAGCCTCCTGCAAGTTCCTCACGGAAAAACCTACACACACAAAATTAGGAAAAGTGTTGGGGATGCTTTTTAGGGCTTACTGTAGTCAAACCCTCAATTTGGTGTTTCCACCTCCATGGATAGCCAAATAGTCAAGAATATAGAAAGATAGATAAAGAAATGATAAGACAGGATATAGAATATGCAATACAAAAATATGCTAAGAAACAAGAATGATAATGCAATGAAAGTAGATGTTACCCTCGCTCCAATGAGCTTGGTGAAGTCAATAAGAAGAGAAATTCTTTGAATACTTGAGACAAGCGTGCAAGAACATGATGTAGAGAGCTTGAATCTATAAGAATGGAAGTTGTAGAGCTGCAAGAAGAGAGATATATCGAAGAGAATATGAGAATGAAGTGTTAGAATGGGAGAGTGTGAGATCAAATTGTTAGAATAAAATGAGAGGGAATAAAATGGTCAAATTGCATGCCAAAGAGACATTCTCGAGCATTCCTATGACTATAGAGGCATTACACTCCACAATCAAGCGGTAGTGTAACATCCCAATGGCCACTTGAGATTGGGAATCCTATCATGACATGCATACATCTGTACGACATGAAAGCATCCCAAACAAAAATTTCCCATTGACAGAAAATAACAAGGCAGGGATGAAAATGAAGGGTAGGAAGCTGGGTTTTTGCATTATCATCTTATTAGGCCAAAGTGAAGGTTGATGTTATGTGAAATTGTATAAGGGCGCAATTTTTATGCCATAAAAAATTTTACCCACTTGAGTGAGCATATGTATCTAAACATGTGTGAGCTAAAGTAGAAAGAGATTGAAGAGAATATACCTAGGATGAAGAGGAAGAAAACATTTGATCCAATATACTCAATGTGAGGAAGCTCCATTAGAATGCAAAGAGGACACGAGTGCTCAATCCTACAAATTTGACTGCAATATCACCACAAACATGTTCGATGCAAACAAACATGTTAGGTAAAATAGAGAAAAATAATATACATAATAAAAAGATTCATAGATGAGACATGAAAATTTGATCAAATAAAAGACAACGCTAATAGGTATGGCTAGTATGATTAGAGACCATACAACAAGCATATAGTCCTATGGCTACTGCAAACTATGTTGCAGGATAGTCACAGAAAAGACAAGATACATCTAGTTAGGTTACCTCCAAGCTAGATGATAAGACATAAGACATCAATGAATCCTTTTAAAACTTTTTGAAAATTTTGAAATAATAAGCATATATGATGGCCAAGGGAAGGAATGTCATTCCTTAATAAATGCATGATCATTCCTTCTACCATTCCCTATGTCATTCCTCATTTATTTTTTGTAGTCTCTTTTCTTCCTTCACATGGTGCCCATGTTGGCACCATCCCCCTTGTCCTTTTATGCTCATATAATTTATTTTTAATTTATTTTCCTACTGCACTATCTAGCATGGAGATTGATGGAAGGGATGTGATAAAACCATATTTAGGTCTAATTTATTCCTTATATCTAGGACATAATCACACTGCTAAACAGGTTAGTGGGTAATGGAGATGTCATCAGGTTCAAAATATGGATGTATGAAATTATTAGACATGTAAAGGATGGCCTAGATAAAATACACTGGGATAAAACTATCAATGATAAATTGTGTGAATGTATCCAAATTTTTCAATCATCAGGGTTATTCTTTATGTCTTCATACATAGTATACTCATGTGAAGTGAAAGCTAATATTCAAAGTTTGAATAGGATAGGAACCTTGGGAAGGAATCTAGAGAAAATTTTGGTTTATCAGCATTACCCCTTGATATTTGGAAAACAAATACCTAAAACATTATCAGAGCATTAATGATGTATTTTCAATGAAGGTAATCCAAACTATGGAAGGGGACAAAGCCAAAAGAGTCTCCATGTTTTCACACGAAGCTATCACCCCTCATGGGTGTTGGTATATCCAATTCCTAAAGATCACCTATATCAGAATGGAAGGATTCTTAGGTAATCCTTACATGCTACCTAAATACCCTACAAACAAGATAGTATTGTTGGATTTTACAAGGCAAGTAATGGAGTCCCACGATTCTTTCTTACAAGATCATAAGAAGGTAAAAATTATATTTCCCTTTATTATAGGAGATTACAAGTATGGTTCAACTAAAAATGTCAAGCTTGCAAAGAATGAATTGTTGGTATTTGGATTTGAAGAATTTAAATTTCCTACCTAGGCTAAGTATGATCCAATTGGAAGACTTTCCAGACACATCAGTAAAAGTTATGCTCATGTACCTCACCTAGAAGACTATTGGAATGATTGTCTAAATGAATGTGAAGCTAGGAGGTGATCATATTAGAGGTTGACATTGAACCAGATGATGAATATGGGAACACATGATGTCCCATTGCAAATAACTAAGGATGATGGAGAGGTCATGAATCCCATATATATGAATTCAATAGGATTTTTTATCAACACATTCAAGATCTTGATTGGAAACATCCTTAGATCATATCATTAGAGGAAATATCTAGGCAAGTAATTGAGTTTAGTCAAATTTGGATAGATAGAAATATCCACATGCTAAAGTCCAATGGAGTGGTGATCACATACCCGCCCTGAAGAAAGAGAAAGAAAAAGTTAATTGATGATTTTGGATATGATGACTTCCTTACAAAGAAAAGGAAGATTATGGATGTTAAGGTTCTCAAAGAGGGTAAGGAAAGAATTGTTGAAACCCCAAGTCAGTGAGTTTCAGTGGCCTTACAACCAGATGACACCAACAGGGAGGTCAGGGTATCCCAAAAAAATTACTAAAAGAATTAGTAGGGGCATCATCATTAGTTACATTACCTAGGGCTGAATATCTCACTCTAGAGGAAATAATTGAAAAGTAATATGTATATGTACCTGAATGAGAGGATTAATGTCTTAGCCAATAGCTACAATTTTTACTTCCCCTCCTTCAATAGGGACTTCTATAATGAGGAAAACCATGGGAGAGACATATTCACTTTAGGAAGAAGAGCCTAATATAACAATGGATCACCACATGAAAGAAATGGAGAAATGGACCAACCTCTAAGACAAAACAAATGAAAGGAAAACAACAACTAGAGACAATGCCAAAACCAATTTTAGTTGTTGAAAAGGAACCTAAAAAGGAAATGGACTAGGAAATTGTTGAAGGTCCAAGAATTACAATGGATTTACTTGCCCAAGAGGTGGAACTTTCAAAAGAAGTGATAGAATAGAGTCCCAATTCCAAGAAGAACAACTAGGTAAAGTCTCTCAGATGCCCATTTCCCTAGATGAAGAGGAAAGGGAGATGCAAATAGAGGTAATGAATACTAAGGTAATTGAGAACCATCCTCAACATATAGAAACTAGAAATGACACAACTAAAGAGCAGTTGCATGAACCTAACAAGGAATAAAGCCCAAATAAAGGTCAAGCTACTTAACCCATTATAGCCATGGATGAAGAAACTCAAGGTACTAAAAACCTTAATGTCCCAAAACAACATGAACCACTCACATAGGAGAGTCATCTTGAAAATAAAGATGGGGATGTAGAAGATGTGAGACTCAGAGAAGAAGAATAGGGGCTAGGAAGAGAAGAGAAAATATACCTATTAACACAGGGATTTGCACCTAAAAACAAGTTTAAAAACTCTAAAATCCTGTTTAACATTGGACTACCCTTAGGCTATGGGTATCCTATAATGAGAATAGACCTCCAGGTTATGGGTTGGCTCCCCTTTTGATAACTTAAAAATTATGACTTTTGACAGAGGAAAAGGTAAGAAGGATAATTCTTGACAAAATGAACTTAACACTAATGGGTGATACACCAAATATATAAACCTGAAAATGCTTTTGAAACTCACAAATCTATTCAATTTAAGAAACTACAATATCTCATAACTCAGTTGCACATGCTTGCAAAAGTGTTTCTAATGAAAGGTTTTAGTTTTTTTGATGTTCATAAGAAGGAAAAAAAGGATGTTTTCACAATTCTGATGCAATGAAAAGACAAACACATTCACAAACCTGCACTATAGCATGCTACCTTTTGCATCCAATATTGAAGGAATTCTGATAAAATAAAGAACACAGTATTTTAATCAAATCATTCACTAATCAATATTGAAACAAAAGAAAAATGAGGAGGAAACAAGCTTCTTCTATTGAAAAATCAGGACTCTCTTGCATTCTAAGGCAAAATTCTCTACAAAATATCTAAAATCTCAAAAGAAATAAGTTACAAAGAATGAATAATCTCCCACAGCAGCCACCAAACTCAAAACTAGAGAAAGAAATGAGAGAAAATAAGACTTATAGAAAAGGTTCCAAAAATTCAAATTTTGAATTTTGGCTCCAAGAAATGATGTGTTGTCCATCCTCTCCCTCAAATCAGGCATGTAACTAAAAGCAACTCCTCAAAATATGTATAAAGAGTTGTGAAACTCAAAACAACCTCATGGGTCGTATGCAATTAAAAACCCCTCCAAAATAGGGTTGTAACTGATTAAATCAAGGATTTATGTTCCTCAAATTGCTCCTTGACTGAAGCTCCATCAATTGGAATCCTTAACTAAAGTAGAACTCTCAATTAAGTGCTTCAAAATCCCTAATTTTACTCCACATGTTGGCATTGATTTCTCCAATCATCTCCAAGATTCATGCAAAGTTTCAAAGCCCCATTATAACTCCCTTTTAGTTCATCATTTGAAATTGCACTCTAAGACACTTTTATTGTATCTCTATTTTTTCATTTCAAATATCATTTATTTAAAGTGACTTACAATTATCACTTAAATAAAGATTTACATTTTTGAAATAAATGCAAAAATAAAAAAATTTGACTAAGCCAAATACAAAAGATTTATATGATTAATTCTTAATGCAATATCAAAATGACACTTTGAAATAAATAAGCCATGAAAATGTCATGGCCTTAGCAAATGAATAGAGATTTTTTTGAAAAAGCTAAAGGAAAAAATTCCTTTTGACTTACCAATGAACTCATAGGGTTTCAAGCCCTAAAACAAATGCTAAACATTTCATTTCATTTCATTATTCTTGTTGTTTGAGGAAGCACTGCCACCATGGGGAAAACCCTAGCTTGAGTTTTGACTAGAAATCTCTGTATTCAAGCCATTTTCTTGTAGATTTTAGGAGATTTTAGGCAAAATCATAAGTTAAATTTGATTTCTATTTCAAATCTGGAATTTCTCTTCCATTTTGAAGCTATTGAAATCTCCCAAGCTATGGATTAAACACTTTTATGATATATTTCTCTTGTGTAATTTATGTATTCTATTTGTGCTTTCCTTAGCCGCCATGAATAAGTCTAGTTCGAGCTCTTAAAGAGCATTTTTAAGTAAAGATTCTTGGAGAAACAAAAGAAGTTTCAGCTGGGTAAGCAATCTTAATCCATTTTTTCTTTTGAGTTTCATTTTCGGAAAACCCCAAATCGAGCTATCTTGAGATAACATATATATTTTTGTTGTCTTCATTTTTTTTCATTTTGAAAAAGAAGATAACATTTCCTGTAGAAAAAGAACCATGTTAATATAGGTCGCAGCCATGTTCTCCACTATAGGCATCAGAGATATCATTTCCCCACTGTCTGACCTTTGAGATGAATGCCTTAAGATTGAAACACAAAACTCCAAGTGGTTTTTTTATGCATTGTGGAAACTAAACTCTCTTCATGTAGGTCTCGTTATTTCATGACAACATGAGGAAAGAATACTTTATTCTCTATATATATTCTATTTTAAAATCTCAAATGAGTCTAATAATTAGCAAAAGAAACTCAAAACCCATCTAGGTTTTCAAACTCAAGCTTCATTTTCTCATGTATCCATCTGTGGATTATGGCCATGACTTGGCCTTTCTTGGGTACTTAAACATCAAATAGAAATAAAAGACCTTATGTTCTCACCATCTGTTATTGTCTTAGCCTTGAAGAAAAGAGGACTAAACTATCATAATTGATGAAGATTTTTTTTGTTCACTCTTTCAATGTATCCTGTGACTTCATAATAGAAATTTTATTCCATATTCAGATTACAAGAAAGAGAAACTTTTATTTTTGTTGAGTAATATCTCTCTTTCATGTTTTCCTTCTTTTACTTGATATTCAAGATGGAGTACCTCTGCTTTATGACGTTATTGTATATTCTAATGATGTCTTCATGGCACTAATCTCCACTGATATCAATTTATTGGTACTTGTTCACTAATGATTTATTTCTTTCCTTTGCATTGTACTGAAAAGTAGTTATGGCTATTGTGCATTCGATATTTTATTACAAAGGTTCTAAAAATGAAATAAGACAATGTTATTACTATTTCTTTTGATGTAAGCAATATCTATTATACCTTTTGATGATGCTTTTATAAAAGTATATATGAATGCACTTAGTTTTCCAATTCACATGGCTAACATTATCTTTTCTCTTGATGTTTATGAGCACTGTAATATCCACTGGTGATTGCTTTGTGAACTTACAGATGTATTCCTATTCACTATCTTAAAAAAAATGCATAGATGGCTTTGATCACTTTTCCTTCATATTTTTTATGTTATCATATGAGTTGGGATCAACCCTTGTGGGAGCCACATTTTCCACCACTCATGTGTTAATTTGATGAATAGCAACATTACTTTTCTTGTATCTGCACATGAAGAAAACAAGTTAGAAAAATAGTGAATTAATGATCTCTTCAAGATGAATGATTTGGTAGCTTTCGTTTATCTCTAAGATAACGACTTAGTTGATTTAATTTCATAATAATTGTAAATCATATATCTATTGATTTAAGCATGTAATTGGATATCGTGTCCTAAGCTCTAACAAAAAAATTCAACTAACTGTAGGTGCATGCCTTTGGAACTCTGAAGCAAGAGGAAACATTGATGACATTGAAGATCAAGCTAGAGTAATGAGTCAACCCTACATCAGCCCTTAAGGAAATGACGGACATTACCTTCCTCTTATGTGTCTTTCTTATTTTTGTTTGATCTTCAAATGTATGGTTTATACTTATTGTTGAATTAAATCAACTTAGTCATCACCCACAGCTTGTGTGGGGTTACAAAAACATGGCTTTTAATATATCAATTATTTCAAAGTATGTAATGGCTTGTGTCTCCATTTGAACTTGTTCGCATTCACATAATCTGAAACAACTAATATGAATTTGTTTAAAGCATATGTTTTGTAACCAAATGAAGTAATAATCTCAGCATACTTTGCTCTAGAATTGCAACTCTTTTTCCAATAATCAGCAATGACAAACATTGCAGAAAATAATATATGTTTACTTCACTTCTTTGAATGTTTGTTTTCCAAATGAAACATGTTTGTTGCTTTGTTAGGATTGTTCAATAGTTCAATTTAAATTGTTTGAATGATTCTGGAAAATCAATCCTAAAAAACTCTTTCATTCTTAAAACAAAGGTTCATTGGATGTCTCAAGATCAAAATTTATTATACCCCAGCAAATAATTTCCCCTTAAAACTTCACTAATTTATGCGGGAAGCAAAAAATTAGTAACAAGACCAAGGCTCTTTACAACAAGAATATAATGTGGGAAATCCCTAAAGTTGGAGAGGGTATAGGCTATGACAGGAGAATATGTATGACAGAATTTTAGTTGGAAAATGATGTAAAATATCCCAAGAGAAGACATAAATTGAGTTTTAATGGCTTTCAAAGAATATAGACTCAAAAAGGGATGATATGAATCTATGCAAGAAATGTCCAAAGGTGGATATAGTAGGTAATCAGGGAAAAGGAAGACCTAGTTTTTTGATCGATTGGCAAAACTATAAGTTTTTTCTGACTCCCAATAGTGGGTATTTTTCTTGATAGTGGAACTCGTCATTAGGATTGAGAATTTTGAAAGGAAGTGTCAGTAGCTTGTTCATGCGGTTCTTTTGAATATTGGGAGAACCTGATAGGCTTTACCCACAACTTTTAGGCATTTGGACAACAGTGATGGAAGTCAAAGGGTAGATTTTGACTTTTTCTTCAAGGACCGTGATAACTATATCCTACGTGCAACTAATGCCCTTGTGCCACATGTTGTTTATAGATTGGCTTATTTTTTCTTATCCATTTTCTTTTCTTTAATTGAATGTTGTCTTGTATTCTATAAAAGGCAGAGTGTTATTATTTTTTGCGGATTAGAAATTATTGAAAAAATTAGACTAAAGTTGGAACATCACCAATTTTATGTTTAAGTCATGTTTTTTGCTCAATCTTAGCATAAAAACTTGTATTCACAATAAGAGTTTTTAATTATACTAAAGCAATTTGAAGGTTATTCCAAATTGTAAATTTTGCATAACTATATGTTGTTTACTCTTATCGGAAGAGTCAATTTGTTGTGCCAAATTTGGTTGCATTTTGATGTTATTCTAGTGGTGAACAATTCTTTTCTTCAAAATTTTTGCATTATTTTGTATGTAGTTGTGAAGCAATCTGGTGAAGTACAAAATAGTTAGTGTTTTGGGTTAGTTATTTCTTTGTGAATGCATGGATAATAACTGGGAGCTATTGATTTCTTAGGCTGTTCTCCTGTTAAATTTGATCTGTTAGTAGTTTTTTCTTTTTGAATAACTTGGAGTACTAAAAGGTGAAATTTGATGAATATTCTATAATTTATTAAATCTTCATATTATCAAGTTGTTTGAAAGTTAAAAGAGTTCTTAAAACCATCAGGCCCCTTATATTTAACAAAATTGCACAATGAACCATAAGTTAACCAATCAGTCAAGACCTAACATTCTCAAGCCTTGGGATAGCTAAGATCTCGTTTAACCAAAAAATATAGTGATTCTTTCAAGAAAAATAGGTTCTCTTGTTCAAGTGGCAAGGACTTATCTACATTTTGTGTGTGTAACAACCACATCAACAACTATCTTCATCCCTTTCTCTACCCCTCTCCTTCCCTCTCCAATTCTTTCCATCTCACCTCTCTCCCCATTCTTTGCTCCCTCCCTCCCTCATCTCTCTCTCTACTTCTCTCTATCTCACCTATCCCTTTATACCTCTCCCTCCCTCCCCTCTCTCTCTCACTCTCTCCCCATTTTTTTCTCCCTCCCTTCCTCCCCTCTCTCTCTCTCACTATCTTTCTCTCTCACACACATACACATTTTCTCCTTCCCTCTCCACCTCTCTCTCTCCTTCACTACCTCTTTGTCCCCCTCTCCCTCTCCCTCCCTCTCTCTATCCTACCCTCCCTCTCTCTACCCCTCTCCATCTCTACTTATCTATATCTCTGTTCTCCATCCCTCCATCCATCTCGCTCTATTCAAGTAGTAAGAGGTAAGTTGAGAGAGAGGTAGTGAGAAAGAGAGAAAGGGAGTGGTATGCAAGGAGTAAGAGGTAGGTAGAGAGGGAGATGACGTATGGAAAGAAGATAGGGAAGGATGGAGGGAGGTAGGAAGAGAGAGAGGGAATGAGAGATAGGTAAAGAGAGAGGGAGAGGAGTGATATAAAGAAGTAGATAGAGGATGAAAGGAGGGAGAAAGAGAGAGGTGAGATATAAAGAATTAGAAAAAGAGAGAGAGGGAAGGAGAGAAAGGGAGGGTAGGAGGGAGGTAGAAGATGGGAGAGAGAAAGAGAGAGGTGGTATAGATAGAAGTAGAGAGGGAAGGAGAGAGAGAGAGAGAGGTAAGGGGAGAGAGAGAGAGAGAGAGAGTAGGGGGGAGGGAGTGAGAGCGAGGTATAGAGGGAAAGATGAAGCTAGAGAGATTGAGAGAGGGGGAGAGGGGGAAGGAAGGGGGAGATATTGAGAGAGAGAGAGTAATAGAGATAAAGAAAGGGAAGGAGGGAGGGAGAGGGAGAGAGATACAAATAAGTATAGAGGGAAGGAGAGATCAAGAGAGAGAGGAAGGAAAAGGGAGAGAGGTAGAGGTAGAGAGGGATAGGTGAGATAGAGGTAGGGGAGAGAGGGTGGGATAGAGAAAAGTAGAGAGGGAAGGAGAGAGCCAAAGAGAGAGAGGAGGGAGAGGTAAAGAGGGTGTTGGTGTAAATAAAGTCTTGTACCTAGTTCATTCATTACTAGGGGACTTATTTACATGTTAGACTTGGGTGATCCCATAATAGTGGTTTACAATTTTGGCTTAACTGGACACTGAAATTATTATTTTTAACTAAATCTTTACATTCGGGCACCTATAGCGGCTAAATTGTGAGGAATTTGAAGATGGTGCAAACTAGAGTCTCATCAAATTTTGTCTGTAGATTCTAAAAATATTTTTTTCAAAATTTTTGGAATCAAATTGCACTTCCATTTCCATCTCCCACGAATTTTTTTTTTTTAAGAAAACAACATTTTTAAAAAGTGACGCACATCGTATAACGCATAACTTTTTTTCCATGAAGGATAAAATTCTAATTCTTTCACATTTAGATTTGTAACTCTGATATCTAGTGCTTCCACTTAGTTAGATAGTTTTTTATTGAATATTTTTCCTTAATCAAGTTTCAAAGTCAAACAAATTACAATTCAGACACAACGCGACGTATAATGCGTAACCTTTTTGTATATGTCAAAATTTAATTTAATTTTTTTTGTTGTATCAAGGACTTCAATATCTGGTGCACTCATATTTTTCAATTTTTTTGATAATCTTCTATTTTTCCACATGTGAAGAACAAAGAAATTCATTTTCAATGAAAAACCTATGTTTAATAAAACTTAAAAAACAAATACATAACAAAACCAAAACATATTAAAATTATATTCATTGGATAGCTTGTTCTGAGGAATACCATAATAATTTAAAATAAATTTTAAATGAATTCATTTGATCCCCAAAAGCTAAATCAAAAGTGATTTTTTATCAGCATTTTGATAGGTGTAAAGGAGACGCATTTATAGGTATGGTTTAAAACTAGCGAGGTTCTATCCAAGGGGGTTTGATCTAAGGTGATTTGATCAAACCCTCTTCAATTGGAATCCTTAAAATGAAACTTTTTAAGGCTTAAATAATTATATTTTCTAAAAATATGTGATTTCAGCTAAAATTCGTTCCTCTCAGGAATTGTAAACCACTATTGTGACAGCACCCTAGTTAAGTTTACTTAGGTCCTAGGAAGGAATCTTTCTAGAAGGTCTTAGTTGTCATTACTTGTTATCTTATCTTTGGCAACTACTAAATGTGAACCTAGGTAAGTGTGATTAGTTGTCACAGGTCATATGATTAAGACACTTTTCATAACCCTATAACATCTTGCATCTCACCTTGACTATATAACCAAGGGGTCTCTCTCATTGTAATCAATAATCTCAAATCATCTCATATTATTGACATTGAATGCAGTTTATTCTTGTTATATTCATCTCTCTCTTTTTGTGCTTTCCATTTGGTCTCAAGATCTTGGCATCCATAGCCAATTCTAACATAGGGATATGTGAGATAGAGAGAATTAGAGGGGGAAAGAGAGTGAGAATGAGAGAGGGAAGGGAAGGTGAAGAGATTGAGAGAGAGAGAGGGAAGGAGGGAAGGAGATGTAGTGAGGGGGAGAGAGAGAAGGGGTGTTGATGATGGTGTTTAATTTTTACCTCCCTGTTGACTCTCTCTTCTCTCTTGCTAGAATCTAAAATGATGGTATTTATGCCTCCTATTTCATCTACCCTTGTAATTTTGTCTTTGTTACAATCTTCAATGATCAAATAGTCAGAGTAATTTTGTGTTACATTCCTGGTAAAAAGTGGTAATTAAGGAAGTACATTTATTTCCTAAATATTTGAATGAATTGGCATTCATTAAAAGAGTTCAAATCACTAAAAAATGTAATGTGGAGCTTGTAGTTTATGTATGCATATTGTACAAGAGTTATTTGAGTCATTTTAACCATTTTTATGTAGATTTTATTTTATTTTTTGCTACTTTGCAATGAGGATTGTATTTGTTTCTACAATAAATTTATAGGTACATTATTGATAATATTGGATAGGGTGACATTCAAACTTAGAATGTACTTGTGGTTAGTGAATTTTTTTACCATTGAGCCACTTGCATTTTCATGATGAAAACTTTCAAATTTTATCAAGTATATTTCAATTCCATCACAACCTCTAAGATACATTCATTTTTAAATCAACTATGATATCAAATGCAAATTTTCAAACATGATATAATTCAATTCTAATAAATTTCAAACTGAAAAAAAATCAACTATAAATACCATTTTTTAATTCTAATTATCTTTCTAATACTCTTTAATAAAAAATATTTCAACGATTTCTATCCTATAAATAATATATTTAATAAACTATTTTTTTCCCATTTTCTATATAATTAAAAATCTCACCATAAATTATCATGACTTCACAAAAAAAAACTTATCGTAGTAAAATAATAGCAAGCTCACTGGGATGTGAAATTTGAACTCCAAGAGATTCATGATATTGTGATATTGCTATCAGGATTCAACCATGCACTTTTACGAGTCAAACTCATGACCCATGTTTCATGAGTAGTGGTTCAAAAGAACCCACTCTCATGATAATGAATGGTCGACTTAGCACTCATTGCATCTAGGTGATGCTCACAGAGGTGAAGCATTGGGCCTTCCCGAGAGGTCACCCATCACACTATTGCTCCAGCTCAAGCACACTTAACCAGGGAATTTTCCAAGAGATTCTCCAAATTTCTTTCAGCATTTGAGGGATGCCCTTTCAAAGTGTTATTTTCAACTCCACGTAATGATTTTTATTTGTTTTTTTAACTTATTGTTGTTTTATCTATTTGTAGCCAAGTACTTCGGATCTGATCATTGTATTTTGAAATGTTTTGGGCAACTTCATTGTTTGGTTTATTAAGAATTTTTTAATCATTTCAATAGATTTATATTGAAAGATCGATCATCTCACAAATTTGCAGTGTGAACTCTGAAACACAATTTATATATTACAACGAATATTTATCAATATACGTGAAATCTATATTACAAATAAATTATTGTTCTGTAAGTTAAAAAGTGGAATATATATAATTTAAATATAGCTTTCAGTATAAATACATATGATATTCCATGCCAGATTGGCATTGTAGAATGTCTCTTGGCATAACAAGAACAGAAGGAATCCTACTAGACATAATTACTGCAAATCTGAAGCTTTCATATACAAAGAATTAACGTCTGGAATATGGATTGGGCATTTTGGGGTTTGCCGCCTGTTTGGGCTGGTTTAGTTTTTTTTTTGCTCAAGTTTGCAATAACGATATGGTGGAAACCTCTGCAAGTGAAAAAGTTGTTCGAAGCCCAAGGGATCAGGGGGCCTCCATACAGGCTATTCTATGGGAATTCTCCAGATATATCCAGAATGATCAATGAACAGAAATCCAAACCCATGCCACTCTCACATGACATACTCCCTCGAGTTATACCCTATTATCATCAGTGGACCAAAACCTATGGTAGACTTGTATTCTGCATATTTTTAACCATCTGGTCTTTTATTAATCACAATAGTAGAATTCCTGCTTAGTACAATTGACTGTTTTGCTTGAGTGTTGTTAGATATTACAATAGTGGCTGATTAAGGAGAATAGCGAGTGATTAAGAAGAAGATGTAGGATTCTGAAGACCTTATTGATTATAAACTTTTTATATGTCATATAGGACAGGATTTTATTTTCTGGTTTGGACCTCATGCCAGGTTGGTTGTTCCTCATCCTGAGCTTATTAAGGAGATATGTTCCATCAAATTTGACAACTATACAAAGCTTCCAGGTAATCCCCTTTCAAGACAACTGTTTAGACAGGGACTTATGGGGTTGACAGGTGAGAAATGGGCTCAGCACAGGAAAATCATCAATCCTGCTTTCCATAAGGATGTCTTGAAGGTAAGGCACTGAATGTCTGTATATATGTTCTAAATTAGGACCAAAATGATTGAATTATGTTTTAGAAAGAATTCTCTCAATTTCCTACTGATAAATAATCATAGATGTACTTTGCACATCAATCTTCTAAAATTTTGATGAGCGCTGACTGTTGGACCAACACCCAATCAAGAAGGATAAAACCCTCTTTCCCAGAATTCTGGGGCAGACTATTGGGCTTTTACTGTTTGCAGGGGCATGGTGATTCCCTTGATTATGTGTAATTCCCAGGTTTTCAAGATCCCCTAGCATCCTATGGCCAATTAATGACCTCATAGAATATACCTCCATGGCCAAATTTTGCATTTGGGTATCATATCAAACATTGGTGAGTGTTTGAACCCTGGATCTCATCACAGCTCAATTAAAATCATTTTCAAATAGCATTGAATTAGTTTTAAGAAGAATTTAAGTATTGAACCTTAAGCCACTCTTAAGGATGTCTAGTGCAAGGTCATATTACTTAAGGCCACATTTTTTAACAAATTAAATTGCGATCCATCCTGTCCATCTGTGATGAAGAATCAAGCCAGTGATGCTTCCCATGAGGAAAGCCGAAAGCCAAATTAATGGGCATGCCCCTGATGCCCTGGGTTGACATACTTTTGATGAAGGGTTATATCTGAGTGCAAGACACTGGTCAATTAGACAGAATAGAATACTTATCTTAAGGCATCTTAGCAGAGGAAGGATTCTATGTGGTGTTAAGCGCAAGGTTAAAGAGATCCCTGGGAGACCGTACAACTAGTACAATTTTTTTTAATCGGTACTGACCTTGACAGAATTCTTTGCAACAAGAAAAATAATATTATAAATGAATTTATTTAATTTAGTGGCCAGTGGAGAGTAGACCTAGTTCTGTTGAATTGAGATACTACTGAGAATGTGCTTTTTGAATAGCGATATTTTGTTTTATTTTGTAGAACTTAATTTTATCTTAAATATATTTCAGATATAGCATTCAGCAAATTCACTGTCAGAAAATTCACTGCCAACAATTCATGGTAAGAAAATTCACTGTCATGACAAATTCACCTCAAAGAAAATTCACCACCAGCAATTCACCGCCACGGAAAATTAATAATAAACTTTTAATGCAATGAATTTTCCGCTGCAGTGAATTGCTGGTGGTGAATTTTCCTTGAGGTGAATTTTGTCATGACAGTGAATTTTCCCACAATAAATTATTGACGGTGAATTTTCCGATGATGAATTATTGTCAGTGAATTTTCCTAGAGCCCCAGATACATGACTCTGCAAAAAGAAAAAACCTACCTGATCTGTTAGAATGTATGCATATTATCTTGTAAATACTTCTCTATTTTGATATTTATATATATGTTCTGTCATACTAGAAACATATATTTTGATTATACTAGTTCTGTAATTGCAGAGTATGATTCCAACAATTATGAAAAGCAGTGCCGATATGTTGGATGAATGGAGTAAATCGATATCGTCAGGTGCATCAGAAATTGAAGTACAAAAGGAGTTCCACGATCTCACAGCAGATATTATTGTCCGCACAGCATTTGGTAGCAGATTTACAGAGGGAAAGCATGTCTTTGATATGCAGACAAAACAAATGATTCTTACATTCGAATTGCTTCGCAGTGCTTATATTCCAGGCTACAGGTGACAAATTTGAGTTTTGTGACACAATAATTGTCAATTCTAAATTGCCCATGAGTGCAATCAAAATTTTGTTTTGAGTGTGTTCGTGTCTCTGTATTGAAACAGTTGCAGGAGAGGTTTTTCAAGAGTGTCTTACAGTTGAGACTTCCAGTTCTTTTTGAACTATCTTCCCATCTCAAATGCCTCCATCCTTCAAGAATTATGTGCATTTGGTAGTGTTTTTATGTTTAGGAGTTTTAATCCCGCGAAGACATTTTATTCAATAGGATATATGGCTCGGTACTTTTAAGAAGGTTTATTCACATTCTGAAGGACGCTGAATCTATAACTTTTTTTGGTTTCTTACATGAATACGTAACGTCTGAGATTCCATTAATCAGGTTTTTGCATACTACAAAGACAAGGCAATATCGGAATTTGGAGAAAGAAATAAGAAGATGCTTAGGACAAGTTATAGAGGCCAGGGAAAAGACTGCTGAAATGGAAAAAACAGGTAGTTATGGTACCGATCTGCTTGGTTTAATGATATCTGAGAGCAAGGAGCAGGTGGGAGTCAATCTCAAAAGTAATGCGAGCCTGACTACAGAGGAAATCATTGATGAATGTAAGACTTTCTACTTTGCCGGTCATGAAACGACGTCAGTACTCTTGACATGGACTATAATATTGTTGGGAATACATCAAGATTGGCAAGAACGAGGGCGCAGAGAGGTGGTGGAAATATGTGGGAGAAACAATTATCCAGATGCAGACAGTTTAAGTTGCCTCAAAATTGTAAGGACATCTAACAGACTTAAATTTTCACATGAATGTTATCTGCAGAGAAAAAGGAAGTCTAAAAATTTTATATAATAGAAGTAATGTATGTATTATTCGAGGAAATAATAATATAAATAGAAAGTAAAAATTATTAATATTCGAGTGAAAAATTTAACATGGTAAAAAAAAAATTATTATAAGAGATTCAATCACTCTTCAATACAATAATGAATCTTATTGTAGACATCTAAATTTAATCACTCCTATATGATTAAATTTACTCCTTTTTCGTCTATCATATTCAATATTAATTTATTAAATTAATATTACACTTTTTGTCTCATATCTGTAAAGTATTTAATTTAATAACTAAATGTTTTATCTTTCACCTTCTTCCTCTCTAAATTAAATAAATACGCTAATTTATTTAATTTAGTCTTCTTCTTTTTTCCCTTTTGATTTAAAATCAATTTAAAAAATTTCACTCTATCTCTCTCCTTGTCACATCCTCCATGATATTGCTCTAATCTGAATTAATTTAATTAATTCATGATTATGATGTGCATCATCTTAATCAAAAATTAATGTCACATCCTCCTACATTTGCCACTTGCCTCTAATCTTCTATTAATTATTTTAATCCAATATTTGCACAACCTTAACCAAGGTCATTAGCCATATTTAGCACCACCTTTTTAGTCAATCTTTGCATTTATCTCTTTTTAGCATTGACCCTCTTTCCCATGTGAATTTTTAATTCACATTTATTTATCCTAAATTCTATGTGAATTTTTAATTCACATTTTATCTTCCAAAGCTTTTAGAACCTTGGACTTGTCACATCATCCACATGTGACCAAGTCCAATCTTTTTGGAGCTCACATTTTATCCTTTAGACTCTCCTAAGAATGTGAATTTTTAATTTATATTTATATTTTCAACCACCTCTCCTTTTCCCATGGAGATTTTTGAGGAATTCCAAAATTCCTCAAAAGTCCCTTTCACTCTCACTTGGAGACAAGAAATTCTTTTTTGAGGAGATCTTCTCACTCCCCAAGGTACTTGGAAGGTACTTGTCCTTCCTCCGCCTCATCTACCTTTTGGCCACCTCACTTACACCTCATCTCCTCTTATCCACTTCACATTCCACATGTCAAAATGTGAGGGCTTGTGAGTCCTCAACTGACCATAGCCCTTCATTTTGACCTTGTTGGATGAATCTCAACCATTGAATTCTCTAGAGAATTCAAATTCTCCTATAAATATCCCCTCTTCAACGGCATTTACAACACTTTTCATTTGAGCAACCTTATGCTGCCAATTTGCATTCTCAAGCATTTGCTATCATTTAGTCATCCATTTAGTCATTTTGCATTATCAATCTTGCATCTAGTAACATCAAAAGCCATCTAAGGAGCATACAAATTCATCTAAATCAAGGGCCAACCAAGGAGTCTTCAATAGCAAGGAAGGTATAATCGATTTGCATTTTATTTCATCTATTTTCCTTGTTTTATCACTCTTTAGGCTAATCATTGAAGTGTTCTTAGTGTTTTATCATTTACATTTTAAGATATTTTGCACATTAGAATAGGGTAAAATTCCAAGGTACACACTTTTATTTCATCTTTATGTATGAATATTTATAGATACATCAAAAACAATTTTACACATAAAATATAAGCATGAGTGCTTTAAAACATAGATGAAAAGAAAAAAATCAAAATATTATTCTAGAAAAATAAAAATGAAAATTATTTTCAAAAATATTTTGAAACATTAAATAAGACTGCTTCTCGACTATAAAACATACAAAATATACAACATTTATTCAATAACATTATGAATCTATTTATTCTTAGATACAACCATACACATTTGTGAACTTCTCATACAAATGGACAATCAACATATAAAAAAACTCATTGAATATCTTGTTGTGACTCATAAAATTAGACAAATAGTAAAAAACAAAACAATACCAAAATAATTTTCTATGCCTTTCATACACCATTGCTCAAAATTGAATAGAATTCTGAATTGACTATATCTCACTACTGATTATTTACAAAGAGCAATTAGGAAATTCTTATAAGTAGTCATCCAAACAACCTTTCCAATCAAAACTACTCTATCTAAAGCTTTTTACAACTCACTATGATTTATGTCTTGTAACACTAACATCACTATTATACATAGTTTTATAGACCCACTTAGCACCAATACACTTATTGTTATGTAGAAGTTAGGTACTCTTTTTAAGAGATCATAAGGCTTTCCATTTTTCTTTTTTAACATAGTTAGTAGAGAAGACTCTTAGTCTTCCAAATTGTATGACATATTTATTTGTGTCTTACAAAACTTCTCTCCACCATCTACTTTTGGACCACAACCTTTCACTAATAATATAAAACAAGGCAATGACTTTCTTTCAATCACAACGAGCAATCATTAGTAACCCAACTCAAACATTCAAAACTTGCTTGACTACTATTTTGTTCAAATATTTATGCTTATATAAATTTTTTAGCATATTTGTAATATTTTACCAATTAGATACACCAATCCATCCAAAATTCATATATATACAATCTTTCATAAATTTTTCATTCCACTCTCTATCCCAACACAATTTTTTTGAATGATTCTTCAATCCACAATTAGTACAAAGATGAATATCCCATCACATTTCATTTTACTTCAATGCCTATCACAATGAGAAAATTGCATCATTTGTATTTCCTTTACCCAACATATTGGAGGCCTTTACTTTTTAACTTCACATTTGATTTAATGAGCTCTATAATTCTTTGTCCATACTTTCCTAAACATTTTTCATCATAACTCATTTTTTCATCATCTTAAAACCAATATTCTTTGCAAAACATCATTTACTGTTGACATCACAATCATAAGATTCATGAATTCAAACACATTGTTATCTTCAACCTTATACTCTTTATTGGAATAATATTTAGCTATATCACATGTCTCAAATGATTTATCAAATGAAACACAAATCATTTGTATCACATGAATCATTACATAGTGAAGTCTAAATCTTGAATGCTATTTTTTTCCTTTGAGTACATGTTTAAAGTAATTGATTGAATTGATTATTTTGTTCTTTCAATTTTGATAGTTCACTTTTCGAGAATTATTTTTATTTTAAAATATTTTAAAATGTTCATCAAATCACTTCAACTTCTCCTCCAATTCTTCATTTTTCTTTTTAACTTTTATTAATATTTCTTCTAAAATATATTTTTGATACACTAATTCTTTATTTTTTCTTCACTCTTTATCATGTTTTTCCATTGAATCAAATAACTTCCTTACACAATTAAATTTTAACCACATAGATGAACCACTTGATGATACCCTCAAAAAAAATTTAAAAAATTATTTCAACGTCAAAATAATTGACATAACTTCTTATGAAAAAATTCACTCAACTATTGTCCTTTTCTATTCTAACATCCCCCAAAACCATTCAAGATTTCCTATTACAACTACACCTTACTCCTTAAAGAATCCACATGAGAGTCATTTTCACCCAACTGAAAATTAGTCCCCACCTCTTATATGACCAAAGATAAACAATCTAGACAACAACCTACTTTGATGGTTAATGAAGATTATTTGCAGCATATATCTATGCTTATTCTTTCTTACAGCCATACAAATTTATGAACTTCTCATACAAGTGAACAATCAACATACTAAAAAATATTGAATATCTTGTTGTGACTGTCATAAAAATATGAACACGGTAGAGAACAAAACACTACCAAAATAATTGTGTGTGTCTTTCATAAACTATTGCTCAAAATTGAACAGAATTTTGAATTAGCTATCTTTCACTACTGAATATTTACTAGCATACATATATTAAATATTAATATATATAGTATAAGCTGAGATTTATTCTTCTCGAGATGTCTATTTTCATTATTTTTTCTTAGTTCAATAAGAATCTCGATAATGATAACTGTAAGCATATTTTAATAAAAATTCAAGAGGAAGATCAATAAGAAACAAAACATAAGCACAAGAAGAGAGAGATAGATTGTTGAATGCTTCTTGTTGGGAGGAGACTATGAGATCCCTATCAAAGGATTGGAATTCTCTTTTTGTTTTGTCTTTGTTTTGCTATTTTTGTGTTGTTTTTTGGTTTGGTTTGGCCTAGTGGCCACCTTTGTTGTAGTTTTTTTTGTTTCACTACTTTGTTTATGGTGAAATTTTTGTAATATGTTCAAGGCCCTTTCCTACTTATTTTATCAAAAACAACATTAAGATAACAAATAATAGTAGTATACTATTAAAAAAATAACCTTTAAATTTACAAATGCTATCTTAACTATTGGAATCTGCTAAGCTATTCTAAAATCTATGTGTAAAGGGAGATTTATTAATTAACATTAAATATCATTTGTAGTGTGATAAACTTTATTTTTTTAATTTTGATTTCCTTTAGACATTGTGGTCAACCATGTAACAAATACATCAAGTTTGAAAGTGTCTTGATCTAGAACCTTAGGAGGATTTAGGAGATAGTTTTAAAAAGAAAGAGATAATGATCACAAGTAGAGTGCTTTAGTTAAAAGAAAAAGTTTCTAACTTTTCTCTTGTTAATTTGAACATTGTGATTTGCATAGGATATTTTTGTGTTATTTTGAACCCTTGATTTTCTCTCACAATTTTAGAAAAAGGTGGATAAGATCACAAGTAGAGTGTTTTAGTTGAAAGAGAAAGCTTCTAACTTTTCTCCTATTAATTTGGACAGTAGGATTTGTATGGAGATTTTGGTGTTGTTTCGGCCCATGATTTTCTCTCATAATTTTAGAAACCATTGGTGATTTGTAGTCTTTGGTCATGCATATATATATAGGTTCATAATTTGGTGATGTATATTTCTTATGATAATGTGATTTTACAAAAAAATGTGCTATTGAAATTTCTCTAGACTTGTATTGTACATTGGCTTGAGTTTTGGAAGCTTTTCTAAAAAGACTTTTTTGATAATAAATACTTTGTCATTGGGGTGAATGTTTTTACATCTATTTTTTTATTTTTTGAAATTGTTTGATCTTGCATGCATCCATCTCCTATTTCACGTTTATCTGCTATCAATTGTCATATCCCCTCAATACTTTGTTAATCATTTTGCATGACCCCTAGCCCCGATGTAATTTGGACTTGGGGTGGAACTTCAAACTTTAATATGCAAACATATATAAGTGTGTGTGTGTGTGCTTGAGTGTGTGTTAAAGTTATGAACTTTGATGTTATTATTATTAAGTGTGCTTATCAATCTTATTATGCTATTTTAATTAATGCATTAAATGTTGGATTAACACAGACTAATGATTTGTATGTTGTATTTGTGTGAGACTTGTCATTGGATGCAGGTACCAGGGGTGCAAAGTGAGGCGGATTATGTGGTTTTGTTGGTTGAGAGAAAGATAACGATATGTCATTCTAGAGTTAGACCTTACCTGTGGTTCTTGTCACCTCAAGGTTCAATCTACCTAGGATTTTGATATATATATTATTGCTATAGTTATTAGTTCTGGCTAAGTAAAGCCAATAGGTTCACTTAAAATATCTCGATTATTTGACAATGCTCAATTTGGTAGATTTAATTAAGGTATTTGAAAGAAGGGGGTAAATTAAAATAAATAAATATCTAAAGGTGAACAAATAAAATAAGTTATATAAGCAAATAATAAAATTATAAAAATTAAATATTTCTAAAGGTGAATAAATAAATTAAGTTATATAAGCAAATAATAAAATTATAAATTAAATACTTTATAGTTCCATTATTAAAATGACAACAATTTAAAACAAAGAATAGAAAACACTCACCGTTTTATCAAAGGCCATATTCCATCAAACCTGTGAGAAATAAAATATATCATCGAACAATAAGGAAAGACAGAGGACGCATGAAAAAAAATAGCGCAATGCTTTCACGGGAGAGGAAGGGTAGCATGAGACAGTTGAGCAGGGAGGCTATCAGGAATCCTCAACCAAGGAGAGAAAGATGCATAGCTGGGTCGAAGAAGAGGACATCAAAACTTTTAAGGAGGCTTGGTAACCCCTACAACTGCCGCCCATGGCAGGAAGGGGCATTGACCAACAAGTAATGGAGAAACTCGGCTCTCTTCTCCTTAAATTGACTTGGAGAGGTCTCATTTTTGTGGGGAGAAATTTGGGAAAAGAGAAGCAGAGGTGTGGACGATATTTCAAGAGTTGTTCAGTGTCAGCATCAACTAGGGCATCCTCCGTTGGTTCTACAGCCATCTTTACAAGCACAGGCAATCCAGGTTCTTAAACTTTGGTTTAGTTAAGAACAAGATTTGCATTGCTATTTCAGTGATGAATTTAGCTGTAAGTGTTATAATATTTCTTATTGAATGTTGCAATAATGGAAGTTACAATTTTTCTCATGTTTGTTTAACATCACTCCTGTATTATCCTTCAAGCTTGGTAGATGAACAACATTATCTGAAAATAACATTAGAGAGAGGGTTACAATAGAATGTTTTCTTTTGACAACAATCTTTTTAAGCAACCAGGAGGGTAAGTTAAGGAAGAAAAGATAGATTACTACCATGGAGGTCTGGCTTACCTCATACTCAGCCTATTCTCCTATCTAACTAAAGCATTACTAAATTGGCTGGTTGCAACCCCAAATAAGTTTAGCTTAGTTGGCAGTGAACCCTTAGTTTTTTTTTACCAACGCTACCTTGAAATTGACAGAAGTGTTAAAACATACATAAACACTTCTAGCTATTGGCTTTAAGCATTTATATGTCGTACATGTATAAATATTTGCTGCCAACATAAACATAATGTGGCCCAAGTTAGTTAACTCGTATCAAAATGTGAAAAATATAGAGAAAATCTCATTTAAAATTTGTAGTTGTTCACTCATATCAAAATGTGAAAAATATAGAGAAAATATCATTTAAAACTTGTAGTTGTTCACTCATATCAAAATGTGAAAAATATAGAGCAAATCTCATTTAAAACTTGTAGATGTTCACTCATATCAAAATGTGAAAAATATAGAGAAAATCTCATTTAAAACTTGCAGTTGTTCGCTCATATCAAAATGTGAAAAATATAGAGAAAATCTCATTTAAAACTTGTAGTTGTTCGCTCATATCAAAATGTAAAAAATATAGAGAAAATATCATTTAAAACTTGTAGTTGTTCACTCATATCAAAATGTGAAAAATATAGAGCAAATCTCATTTAAAACTTACAGCTATTTGAACACTCATATCAAAATGTGAAAAAAATATTGATCAAATCTCATTTAAAGCTTGCATTCGTTCACTCATATCAAAATCATGAAAAATATAGAGCAAATCTCATTTAAAACTTGCAGCTATTAACTCGTATCAAAATGTGTCAATATAGAGTGATCTCATTAAATCTTGTAGTTGTAACTCCTATCAAAGGCAACAATATAGAATACTTATCAATTTAGTCCTTGCAGCTACTCACTTATATTAGAATGTGACATTATAGAATAAATCTCAATTTAGTTCTTGTAGTCGTTAATCTATCCATGAATATTTTGGTCAAGCACACATCATAGCTTTAATTTCTTAACCATGGGGTATGGAATGACGTATTTATACCTCAATGGGGGATTACCTTCTTGGTAAACACAAAAAATGTCTTCATAACAAGTAGAGTAGGATATCTCTTCCCATATTTGTCTTAAGGAATTGATCTTTTTTATGGTGTAGCCAAAAATCTATTACCATTACATTTAAATCTTTTACCATCAAATATACTATACTAGATTATGGCTCTAAGTACTACCTGCACCATACCCTACTACACTATTGGCTGCTAAGTCAGCTACCCATACGAAAGACTACAATTGTTACGATTAGATGACTATTAAGGTAGTCGTTCTCATTTTAATGAGTATTTTTATTAATGTAATCCTTTCTAGACCATGACTTGAATTATTCTAATAGGATCAATGAATCAGGTATCCTCTGCCTACTAACCAGGGAAGAAGAGTCTCCTTCCCACCAGAAGGTGACTAAGGGTAAGAAATGTTCTTCATAGGATATCTAGCAATGCCATACTTGGCGGTAGCTAGGAGGGAAACCTACTGACCTTGAGTTGGGAGCCTACTTCTGGTCTAGTACTAAGCATAAGCTAGGGAATATTACTTGCTTGGGATGGACGATAGTCTAGGAGCGGTACTATGCTTGAGATGGATGATAGACTAGGAGCAATACTATGCTTGAGATGGATAATGGTCTAGGGGTGGTACCAAGGTTGGGTTGGACGATGGTCCAGGGGCGGTACTAGCTCGAGATGGACAATAGTCTAGGGGCAACACTATGCTCGAGATGGACAATAGTCTAGAAGCAGTACTAGGCTCGAGATGGTCATTAGTCTAGGAGCATTTCACGCCAATGATGGTTACCCTAGTTGCTTAGTAGATATATGGACAATCGAAAGGTGGATACCTAACAAGCTAAAGTAGGTAGATCTAACTCCCCTTTGAAATCTCATAACAACTGGAAGGAATTATAAGTTTACCATAGCTAGGTGTACCTTGGGAAAAGGGTCACTAGGAAGTCATATTGCTCATAGTTTAAGGGTTTGAATGGCGACTCTTTCTCTCTCTCTCACCACGGGCCACCTAATCCGCTTAGAGGGGTGGATAGGGTTTGAATCCACATTGGTTGGGATCAGTTTGCACCTCACCATGAACGGATCGAGCGGGGTCTTGGAGATAAAACAATTCACCATCATAAAGGTATGTGCAATCTAGTTAGTAGCATTCCTTTTATTAAGGCAGTAAGTTGTGCTAATGGAAATTATGTAACTGACATGATGTTAAACTATTTAAGCTGATCTCCTTTAATGTTTATATGTTCTAACCTTCTATGTAATCTTTTTTGCATGAAGAAAAAAAAAATTGTGCAGAAATTGTCTTTTTCATTGGGGTAGTTGTTACATCAATATCCTTTCAATTGCATCTCAAAAAAATTGTTATTTAATTATTGATGTAATAAATATGGTCATCATCTTCTAAAAACACATTATGAAAGTGTTGGAAATAATAAATATTTAATGAACTATATTAAAACATTCAACATACGACACTTGTCCATAAGTGCCCCCTTCTTTCTAGAATCTTCCTTTCTAGAGGCTCGTATCAACCACTCTACCTCTCTACAAGCAAGCATGCTTAGCTCAAATCTAGTGCTATGCAATTTGATTGTTACCGTCATATAATATATTTGTTGTTATCTAATATATTTGCATCTATATATTCTCTACAAGTTTATTTTATTTCTATGTTTTAGATATATTGGCCTTTTTTCAAATAGAGGCAAACATTAAAGTCTTTGGGAAGAAAACAACCATGTCAGGGTGCATCAACGGGGTTGACATAGTGACTATGGCAGGCCAAATCTCATTACTTCCTTCAAACTTGTGATGTATCCAAATGTCAAAAAACTCACTTTTGTAATATTAATTAATAGAAGATTACAAAATCATGACCAAATTGAGAAGCTTGAACCACTACTTTATGCCCTACACTAGAACAAAGCATCATCTCTCTCTCAATGGAAATAACACAAATGTTGGTCTTCCATATTTGGTTTCATCTTTAGTTGGGAGCTTAATGGGGTGGAAACTTCTCGAATCCTCACTCAAACTATGCTTGAACACTGCACTCTCACCATCGACAAACAATTACAAACTCTTTCTAAGAATACAATTAATTAAGAAGGAAACAAATAACAAAAATGTTACTAAGTGTGTCACCGATAAGGAACAGTTCTTCTCATCCCAACCATTGTAAACCATGGAGTGAGAGGTAGGTGCAACCCAACTAGTGCTGATAAACTACTAAGTTGCTATCCCATTCATGATGATTTCTATGAACCATGCTACTACCATGCAAGACCATTTCGCCTCTAAAAGCTTAGGATTCACAAAGTGAATCTTCAATAGGAATAAATGGAATTGAAAACCCTCTCATTATAATCCCTTCTAGCAGTGACCTAGAAAGAAAGAGGAATCATGATCTTACCTTTGTTCTTTGAGCCCTCTTCTAGGAGTTCATTAAAATATAGGCAAATCTTAGAAGTATCTCTAGAAGTGCTAGATACAATGCTAAATCATTTGAAAAACTCAATAACATGGTAAAGGCAAGCATTCATAATGTCGTGCTTTAGGCTTAACATCACCGAAAAAGGAGGAATTCACTCCATCGTGACAAATATAGAAATAAATAAAATTATCCTCATATATGCTTGCCAATGGGTTCTTACAAGAGAAAATGCACATGAAAATGGCTAATTAAGAGGACTGAATAAGACACAAGATAAATATAACTTATATCAACAATTCAAGCTATCAACATAATGGAAAAAGAAGACTCACTAGGGAAGAAGTAATTATTAGCCAACATCTCAAATGTTGTCCGATCATTGTAAATATACCTTCATCGAAAGTACCCAAATCCAAATTAGAAAATAAAACAAAATAAAACATTAACCATAAAATAATTTAGACACGAAAATAATTGTAAGTGTATATCAAATACCCACAATCTCTACAAATGTAAGCTTTACCGCAAGAAACTTTCAGTGTATATTTTGGAGGGCCTCTTAAATCTGTCTGAGGTAAGAAAGAAGTGTCACCATTAACAAATGTAGAGTTGAGGGCATATCTATTTGCAAATTGCAGTACACTGG
The DNA here is from genome assembly GCA_007258455.2 of Sequoia sempervirens. Classification (NCBI taxonomy): domain Eukaryota; kingdom Viridiplantae; phylum Streptophyta; class Pinopsida; order Cupressales; family Cupressaceae; genus Sequoia; species Sequoia sempervirens. The sequence goes on along the minus strand of VDFB02000015.1, from coordinate 332,917,314 downwards.
TCCCCTTACTCACTTGGTGGAGGGGTCTTCAGTGCACATGACTTGGATCTCAAATCATTCAATACGCCAATTTAAATGTACACATACTCTTGATGTGAGTGAATATTCTTTCTAGTTTTTGGATTATATAGCCATGCACAGGGTAGTGACTCCATATAAAATAAAAATAGCAGCTTTAAAATTAAAAATAATACTAAAAATAATAGCTTTAAAAACAAAGCAAAAGTTTCTTGTATCTCCATCGTCAATCAAATATATATTCATTTTAATATATATATTGAAATTAAATAAAAAACAATTATTATTATTTATTATAATAATGAAAAATAAAAAATATATTCAAGTTTTGCATGTCATTTGAATGTCAACTTATATATATATTATTGTATTTATTGAATTTTTTTATTAGATATTCAAGATAATCTTGTTAAAAATCTTCTAAAAATTATAAAAGTGTGAAAATATTGTAAATTAATATGTATTTCCATAAAAAATATCATAAATAAAAAATCATGTATATTCTAAAAATTATATTTTTGTTTTTTGAAAATATTCTAAATTAATATGTATTTGCATAACAAATATTATAAAATGATATATAAATACTATTATAAATTAGAATATTATATTATATTTCCTTAAAAATTCATATTAGTAAAACTATAAAAAGATGATGATAATGCATGCATTTAAAGCTTAATAGAATAAAACAATGAATAAATCTATTAATAAATACTTTACTTTGCGATGAGTTAATAGATGTCAATTTAAATAGGGAGAATAAAAATGTACACATACTCAAATGTAAGAAGTCTCTAAGCTTAACAAATAGCACTTGAATAATACTTTATATAAAGATCGCATCCCCAAGAAAAAATGTAAAGCTAGACTAGCTTTTTCATGCATTTAACATGCAAAAATCATATCACTTGAACTAGAGTTTTAAAAACTCTAAAAATAACTACTAAAAATATTGACTGATTTAGAACTCCTAAATTAATATTTTAAAAAAGATGTTTAAGAAATTGTAGTTGTATTTAAATTGTTTGTTTAAATTTTGGTGAACTGGCAATGTATGCCACCATCACTTATCACCATGAGCACCATAAAGTATTTTGAAACTAGTAAAATAATAAACTAGAGTAAGGGCCATTTGATGTCGTTCTAATAAATTGAAATTGACTAAAGCCTTTGTATTTTTCCCTGTGCATGAGGTAACTGCTGACATCTTTAGAGAAACATAGATTCAGTTATTGTATATATATATATATGAAATAGAATTCAATCGCAGATATAGGGCGTATGTGAAATGATATTAAAGAAGGTAAAACTGTATCAGTGAGAGTGGGTAAGCAATTGGTCTAATAACAAAACAAGATGCACATACATTACTCAAATGTATTCATATTATCTTAGCGAAATTTCTTCACATAATGTACTAGGAAGCAATACCCAATTTAACAAGTAATAACAATCATGATGAAACCAGTATGACTAAGATTTGAAATCAAAAGCAGTATCTTGGATGTCTGATAAACTATTGTTCAAATGTTTTGTAGGTGGGAATGATCATAAATGAAGCCTTGAGACTTTATCCACCAGCAGTGATTCTATGGCGACAGGCATGTGAACCAACAAAACTTGGAAGGCTTTCAATTCTTGCAGGCACTCAACTTATGCTTCTGATCCTTGCAATCCATCATGATCCTGCTTTGTGGGGAAATGATGCCAAGAATTTTAACCTAGGGCGATTCAGCGAAAGAATTGCAAAGGCCGCAAAGCATCCAATGGAATTCATGTGGGAATAGGGGCAGAGGAATAGAAATAAAACAGAGTAGCAAACAAAGAGCATACACAGTAGTAAAAGAAAACTAATTCAACTGGAATTAAAAGCTACTCAGAAAACATAGAATTAACACAGTAGAAAATAGATAGTAATCAAACTTATATATATTCAGTAGTCTGAAGAATACATTAGCTACGATGCCCTGTTCTTCTTTACACCATATTCTCAGATGCAGAGTTGTGTTGCTCTCTTTTCTGATTCTTGCCTTTCGCAAAATGATCACAAAAAGGAAATAACGGGTATGTGCAGGATCATCACGGAAAAAATAGGCCCTTAAGTGGCAAAAAATTTAGAAAAATCAGAGTTAGGCAACTTGACGTAAACATTTGAATAAGTTATCTATATTATTTCAAAAATATGTAAGAATAGAATCTGTAGAAAATTGAATGTATTTTCTAAACTAATAGGTTTTTTTAAAACAAAACAAAATCTATTTTGTGAAAATTTGAAATTTTAATGCAATGGTACTTAAATTTCAGGGAAAAAATAAGAAGTAGGTGTTTGTCTAACCACCCTAACCACAATATAATGATAATATTTTTTTCATAAGATTTTAGATATAAGTAGAGGACTCATGCCCCGATGTGATGCATATTTTTTTATAATTTTTTTCCACATGTAAATAATTAATTATGAATTTTTTATTACAACCTTTTAAAAAATATAAAAACTTGTATGTCTGACCACCTTAACTTGGTCAAAAATTCATGAAATTCATTTTTTCTTTTTTTAATCATATAGTATGTGAAGCATAGAATGTGGTGCATGTTTTGGATTCAAAAAATGTGATACCGTTTAAAAACTACAGATGTTTTTCAATCAGCCTATCAATCAGGACTTTAGTTGTAATTTGAATAGAAAATAAATAATAATTACTTATTAAATTCAAAGTAAAGCATAATTTATATTGGTGGAAAGCTAAGAATCTCCTTTAGAAACCCAAATTGTTGAATCATCAATTTTAGGTAAAAAAATAGTCGTCAACCACATACCCATCATATTGCCACTTTTTGGCCCATCATGATCCTGCACATACCCTAAAATTAAAAGCTACAGTGGACAGCTAAGGAGTAATAAAATATTAATATTTTTACTACCCACAAAGTGTGTGAAAGTAAATAGGCAGTTAATGCGAATTAATCCAAATCTCCCAAATCTTCCCCAAAAAGTATTCCTAATAAATTGCCCTAAATGCTAGTACGTAGCCTTAGCTGGAGGGAATTTGCATAATTAATTAGTTGAGATTACATATCTCTAACACTCCCCCTTAATCTCAACTAGTTGACAATCTGCACAAAAAACTTTTGGAGCATCTTCCTTCAAGTTCTGGAGCATCTGACTTCAAGTTCCAGAGCATCTTCCTTTTGTTCCTAAATTATGTTCAAAAGTTTCGGAGCATCTTCCTTCAAGTTCCAGAGCATCTACACTAGCATAGAAATTTTAGGAGCATTCATCTTCAACACAAACACCCAAACAACTTCTCAAATATTCAAATGTGTCTCTTGCCAATGGTTTAGTGAAAATATCAGCAAATTGATTTTCTAATCTACAGAACTCTAAACATATTTCTTTGTTATTCACTAACTCTCTTATAAAATGGTATCTAGTGTCTATGTGCTTACTTCTTTTATGAAAAATATGGTTTTTAGACAGTGCAATGATTGAGTTATTATCACAGTAAATATTTGTTGCTTCATCTTTTTTATGCATCAACTCAGCTAACATTCTTCTCATCCATATGGCTTGACATGATGTTGTTGTGGCTGCAACATACTCCACTTCTACTGAAGAAAGTGTGACAATGGGTTGTTTCTTTGAAGCCCATGATACAACCCCTAATCCAAAATTAAAGGCATAACCAGAAGTACTTTTTCTATCATCTATGATACCAGCACAATCATTGTCCGTGTATCCAATGATTCTAAAATCATCTACAGCTGAATATAAAATTCCATAGTTCTTTGTTCCACATACGTACCTCAATATCCTTTTTCCAGCTTGCCAATGAGAGTCTTTTGGTGACTCCATGAACCTTGAGATAATACTTACACCATACATGATGTCAGGTCTTGTGGTAGTCAAGTACATGAGACTACCAACCATCCTTTTAAACAATCTAGGATCAACTAATGAACGATCATCTTCCTTGCTTAACTTTAGTCTTGTCACAACTGGAGTAGGAGATGATTTGTAATTCAGCATATTAAATATTTTTAACACATCACTTGCATATTTTTTCTAAGAAATAAAAATACCATCTATTGATTGCTTAACTTCTATTCCCAAAAAATATTTCATAAGACCAAGATCGGTCATCTCAAACTCTCTCATCATAGCTGCCTTAAAGAGATTTATAGAAAGGTCTCCCATAAAGATCAAATCATCTACATAAAGAAAAACTAACAACTTTTTACCTTCTTCATCCATCTTGATATATAAAGTAGGCTCACTGTTGCACCTACTGAAACCATTCTTAATTAAATAAGAATCAATTCGACTATACCATGCTCTAGGAGCTTGCTTGAGTTCATAGAGCACCTTTTTTAGCTTGTCTACAGTTTTTCCTTCATGGCCTATAATTTCATATCCTTTTAGTTGTTCAACATAAACTTCTTCAATCAAACCATTTAAAAATGCAAATTTTACATCCATTTGAAAAACAGGCCACTTCTTTTGAGTTGCAATGGCCAAAACACTTCTTACCATATCCAAGCGAGCTATAGGTGCAAATGTTTCAATGTAATCAATACCAGGCTACTAAGTGAAACCTCTAGCAATCAACCTTGCCTTATGCTTCAGCACATTTCCATCCATGCCATATTTAGTTTTATAAATCCACTTTACACTCATAACATCCTTTCCTTGAGGACGATCCACCAACTCCCAAGTATTGTTCTTTTCAATAGCTTCAATCTCTTCATCCATAGCTTTAGCCCATGCTTCATCCTTAATTGCTTCATCAAAGAACATTGGATTAGCAACTTCTAAAAATAAAGCAAAAACAGAAAATGAATTTGATGTGTCAACACTAAAATCAGCTTCATATATATCTCTTAAACTCCTTGTTTTTCGCTGCAATAAGCTTGTCAATGTAGGATCTGATGAGTTGCTTCTATCAACTGAGTTTGATGGACTTCCAGATGGTGTTATGGCTGGTGTTCTTTGTGGAGTTTGTTGTGTAGGTGTAAAATTCTGATTTCTTGAAAGTCTTGTTGTAGAATGAGGTGTAGTTTGTGCTACAACTTGTGTTGCATGTCCGGGAGTGGAAGGAGGTATTTCTTGAGGAATACCTTTGTTCTATCACTTCATCAGTCATATCATCATGTGGATCAGCTACTTCATCAGTCACTTACATCTTTGTTGATTATAACTTTTCTTGTAATTGGATTAAACAACTTGTAAGCTTTTGTATCTTTTGAATACCCAACAAAAATGCATTTCTCACCTCTGTTATCCAATTTTCTTCTCAGCTCTTCAAGCACATGAGCATATGCAATGCATCCAAAAAATTTGAATTGAGCAAAATTGTGCTTTCTACCACTTCAAGCCTCTTGAGGAATCACATTTCTTACACTTGTAGTTGGAAATCTATTTAAAATATAGACAGCAGTTGCTACTGCTTCAACCCAGTACTCATTTGGTAAATGCTTTGATTTTAGCATACTTCTTGCCATATCCATGATAGTTTGATTTCTTCTTTCAGCCACACCATTTTTTTGAGGTGTGTAACGGGTTGTAAATTGTTTGTCAATACCATGTTGGCTGCAATAATTTAGAAAATCATTAGAACTATACTCACTGCCTCTATCAATTCTTAATATTTTGATGTAGTAACCACTTTGCTTCTCTACAAGAGCCTTGAACTGCTGAAAGATGCCAAATGCATCAAATTTATGCCTCAAAAAATAGACCCATATCTTTCTTGTATAATCATCAATAAAAGTTAGAAAATATGTGCAACTTCCAATGGAATGAGTTTGCATTGGTCTGCATATATCGAAGTGAACAATCTCAAGTGGTTTACATGCTAAGTGGTTTACATGCTCTTTCTAATTTTCCAATAGGAAAGGTCTCTCTATGCTGTTTACCCAAGATGCACGATTCACATACTCTTTCCAGTTTTTGAATCAATGGCAGCCCCTTAACCATATTCTTTCTATGCAACAAATTCAGACCTCCAAAGTTTAAATGAACAAATCTCAGATTCCATAACCAAGATTCATTCTTTACCATTGACTGAAAAGTTGTTTGAATAGTTACATTACCATTTTGTTCATCTTCGGTTTCAATTTGTACCTTTCTGGAGCAACCTTGTTCTATTCTAGAGCAACCTTGTTCTTTTTTGGAGCAACTTTGCAACTTTTTTCTTTTCTGGAGCAACTCTGAGAGGCATCTTGAGAATTTTCAACCTTTAATGCTATTCCAGCTTGTGTGTTTTCTACCATATGATAAGCTTCAGCTGCGTTTCTTTTGATGTTAGGTTTCAACCTCAATGGGAACATTCAATTTTTTGTCATTTGTACCTCTGCTATTAGCTGCATACTTGGAGCTTTATCAAGAATGACACATGCATTATTTTTCATGTAGATTATGTATCCTTTTTGCACTAATTGAACAATACTCATTAGATTATGTTTCAGACCAGCAACATAAAAAACATCATGAATGACTTTTTTCTCCCCCTTTTTGGTTAGAATGTCAACAGTGCCTTTTCCCATAACATTCACTTGATTATTGTTCCCAAAAGTAATGTTTAAAGTGATTGATTCATCCAAGCTTGAAAATAATTATGTATTTCCAGACATGTGATTGCTATAGCCAGAATCTAAATACCAAATATCATTTGGACTGTCTTGAACCATATTGCATTCAACTGGTGATTTTGTAGAAATTGGTTCAATAATCTTTACACATGCAATAAACATAGAATTTTTTGTAGAATTTTCTAGCGGATTTTTATTTTGTCTTCCTTGGTCATGTTGTTTCTTTCTACACTTAGAAGAGTAGTGACCATACTTCTTGTAGTAATGACATTGAACATGCGACTTATCTTGTCTTTGACCACTTGGATGACTTTGAAAGTGTTCATTGTTATGTCCTCTTCCACCTTGGTTTGCAGGATTGCTGCTACGTCCTCTAAATGAATTTCTTCCTCTACCCCTAGGTGTGAACCTACCTCTACATCTTCCATGGCTTATTGAAGCCTGAGATGAAAAAGCATTTTTAATAGAGTTGTGTGATTTGTTCAACCTATATTCATGATTTATCAAAGATGCATGCAATTCATCCATTGTCAGCTAGGTTAAATCCTTAGTTTCCTCTATGGAAATAATTGAAGGATCAAACTTAGTAGGAAAAACCCTTAACATTTTCTCAACTATCCTTTTTTGTTCTAATGTTTCCCCATGATATTTTATCTAATTTACTAGCCCAACAACACGAGTAAAAAATAACTCCACAGATTATGAATCTTTCATACTTATATTTTCAAATTCTCTTCTAAGTATTTAGAGTTTTGCAGCTTTAGCTTTGTCCTTACCTTGATAGGTTGTTTGCAGTGTGTCTTGCCTCCTTTGCTTGTGTTGCTGCTAAAACTCTTGGCAGTATGCTTTCATGCATTGCTTGATGAATGTAGAAAAGGGCTTTTCCATCCTTCTATCTCTGATCTTTCTCGAGATTTTTCTTTGCCTATGTGAGAGCATTATAAGCTGCTTGGTCTGCTGGTTCTGTATAACCATTCTCAACACCAAACATCCTGAAACCTAAACAAGGCTTTCATGGTCAATGACCAATATTCATAATTTTTTCCTGTGAAAAGAGGGGTTTGCAGGCTAGACAAGGAAGCACCAGACATTGAGGTTGTGGAAGCCATTGATGGTTGTTAAACAAGAAATAAGTGCAGACCCAGAAAAGAGAGACTAGAAGTTTGAACCAATGGCTCTGATACCAGATGTAGGAATAGGGGCAGAGGAATAGAAATAAAATAGAGCAGTAAACAAAGAGCATACACAGCAGTAAAAGAAAACTAATTCAATTGGAATTAAAAGTTGCTTAGAAAACACATAATTGACACAATAGAAAATAGACAGTAATCAGATTTATATATATTCAGTAATCTGAAGAATACAGTAGCTACGATGCCCTATTCTTCTTTACACCATATTCTCAGATGCATAGCTGTGTTGCTCTCTTTCCTGTTTCTTGCCTTTTGCAAAATGACCACAAAAAGGAAATAAAACTAAAAGCTATGGTGGATAGCTAAGGAGTAATAAAATATTAATATTTTTACTACCCACAAAGTGTGTGAGAGTAAATAGGTAGTTAATGCGAATTAATCTAAATCTCCCAAATCTTCCCCAAAAAGTATTCCTAATAAATTTCCTTATATGTTGGTATGTAGCCTTAGCTAGAGGGAATTTGCATAATTAATTAGTTGAGATTACATATCTCTAGCAATTCATGCCCTTTGGTGCAGATCCAACTATATGTGTAGGCCAAAAAATTTCCTTGTTGGAATCAAAAATAGTTTTGGCCATGATTCTGCAAAAGTTTTATTTTGTCATTTCACCTTCTTATACTCATTCTCCTATGCTTTTAGTTAGCTTGAAACCTCAATATGGAGCTCAAGTTATCTTCCACATGAACTAATATCTGAGAACAGAACTACCTTAAAAACTCCTCTATACATTGAAATTTTAACTGTCATTATAAATTTACTGTAGTATAAAATCTACTATCAAGCCTCAATAGTGTAGAGTCGAATTGTTAGGGTTAGAAATGGCAGATATCTAACAATTAAATGCAGATCTATTTAATAAACAGAGAAACTAACACACACAGAGAATAAATCATAACACAAAGAATTTAACTTGGTTCACCCAATCCGGGCTACATCCACCAAACCGCAGCCATCCAATACTTTTATTATCCAGTGTAAAACCTATTACAATCTTGCAAATAATCGCGTTTTTCATCATACTGTAATACCCAACCGAACCCCTTTTTAACAAGCTTAGAAGCTTCCAGATTTTTGGGTTCTACAAAATCGGATTTTTCCTTTTTCATTGATTTTTCCCTTTTTCAGTGATCACGTGAAAAAGTAGGAGGGAAATTTTTCTCGGGGGCTGCTGCCCCCGAACCCCCGCCTGAGGCCCAGCCCGGCCCCAGACCCCGGACCTCGGCAAGGATAGGGGCCAGGGTGTACAGTATACCATGGGCTATACAATATAGCATGATCAGTCACCACATACCAACACGAATAGCATGTCAAATGAGAAGTGTTGAATACATTGCATTCAATAGTATCATTCCTTATTATAAAATCTAGAGATGGGATCGAACTTGCATGTTGATCTGATTTGGAAAAAATACAATAGGGCATTATTAGAGATCATTTTTATTTTCATGGATTTATTGAAGTACTCATGTTTATCGTTTGCATGATTTCATACATTATTTAAAACTTATTTCAATATATATATTTAAGGTTGAAGGTAGAGAAATTCATTATTCTACTAGAAAATAATTGATTTTTTGCAATAGTAAAATATTTTATTGTGCTAAATATTGTACTTGAAAGAGTTTTTCCAAGTGTAAATAGTATGCCTTGTCTTTGTGTTCTATTTTCTATTTTCTTATTTCAAATTGTACATGCACTACTATACAAATTTATCAAGCTTCTTTTTCCTATATGTCATGTTATAGCTTAGTTTAAGCTTTGTTTGAAAGCTAAAGGTTTCTCTTCCTTGTAAACCTTTTCCTAAGTGGAACCTATGTATGTGAGGATCTCTGTGTGAATCAAAATGAGGGGAAGTGCAATGATAGAAATAAAAATTTAATGGTAAAAATTTGAGTTACAAAAGTTGAAGATGAAAAATCTGCTTGTTGAATGATGAAGGATGAAAGATGAAGATTGATTGATTCTTGATATGAAGGCAAGGAGTTCAATTAAATTTTAATTCAATTTTACTAAACATATATCAATAAAAACCACAACAAAGGAGTAATAGGACAAATTGGGTATTGTGTATTTGAGAAATTCTCTAGCAAATATCTTTTTTCTTTGAAAGAAATTGTATTCACTAAAGATGAATGATGGTGACTCTATGGCTAAACATTGTAATGCCTCAAAGACTATGATAATTCAATTTTATCTATTGAAATAAAAATATATGATAAAGAGAAATTTAAATTACTTTAATTTGTTACTTACTTGAATCTTGGGATAATTTAGTAATGACAATAATTAGTACTACTTCTAGATTAAAGAGTCAAGATCTAGAGTGAGAGAGGGAAGGAGAGTGATTGAGAGAGAGAGTGTGTGTGTGAGTGATGAGATAGAGAGAAGTAGAGAGAGAGAAGGAGAGAATAAGAGAGAAAGAGGGAGGGAGAGGTAGAGAGGGTAGATGAGAGAGAGAGAAGTAGAGAGAGAGGGGAGGAGGGTGAGTGGGGAAGAGAGAGGGGAGGGAGGGAGAGAGAGGTAAAAAGGGATAGTTGAGATAGAGAGAACTAGAAGTAGGGAGAAAGAGGGAGTTACAAAGAGAGAGGGAGAGAGAATGGTGAGAAAGAGGAGAGAGTGAGAGAGAAAGAGGGGGATGGAGGAAGGGGGAGGGAGAGAGAGAGAGAGAGAGAGAGTAGAGGGAGGGAGAGGAGAGATAGAGAGTAGAGAGGGAGATAGAGGTGAGATAGATAGGTGTAGAGAGAGAGGTAGGGAGTGGTGGAGGGAGATGTAGGTAGAGAGAGGGAGATAGAGGTGAGATAGATTAGTGTAGAGATAGGGAGGGAGTGATGGTCGAAGAGGTAGGTAGAGAGAGGGAGAGGGGAGGTGAAGATAAGTAGAGAGGGAAGGAGAGGTAGAGAGAGCGGTGGGAGGGAGGGAGAGGTAGAGAGAGAGGTAGGTAGAGAGAGAGAGAGAGAGGAGAGATATAGAGAAGTAGAGAGGGAATGAGGATGGGAAGGAGAGAGGTGATATATGGAGAGATATAGAGAGAGAATGTGTGGTATGTAGTGATGGATGGAGAGGTAGGTATAGAGAGGGAGTGAGGAGATAGAGAAAGTAGAGAGAGGAGAAAGGGGGAGAGAGAGGGAGGTTAGATAGGTGTGTGTGTGTGAGAGAGAGAGAGAGAGAATGGTAGGGAGTGATGGAGAGAGGTAGGTAGAGAGGGAGAGGGGAGATAGAGAGTAGAGATGGAGGTAGAGAGGGATGGAAGGAGGGAGGGGGAGAGAGTAGAGAGGGAAGGAGAGAGAGAGAGAGAGGGAAGGAGGGAGGGACGGAGGAAGATAGAGATGAGTGGAGATGAGAGGGATAGAGGGGGAGAGAAATGAGATAGAAAGAATTAGAGAGGGAAGGAGAGAAAGAGGGGGAATGGAGGGAGAGGTAGGGAGAGAGAGATGAGATAGAGAGAACTAGAGAGGGAAGGAGAGAGAGGGGGATGGAGAGATAAAGAGGAGAGGGAGAGTAGAGATAGAGAGATGTAGAGAGGGAAGGAGGGAGAGAGATAGAGAAAAGTAGAGAGGGAAGGAGGGAGGGAGGGAGAAGTGAGAATTAAAAAGGGTATGCAAACAAAGATGGACAAGTAGAGAGGTAGTTCTTGAGCTCAAGGGAGAGAGATTCAGCTAAAGGGATGGAGATAGTGAGAAAGAGAGAGGTCTAGAGCATAAGGGATGAACAATGAGTGAGATAGAGAAAGATAGAACTTGATGATATAGTTTGTTGATTATTAAAATTTGACCTCCTAATTATAGAAATTTAACTTGTTGATTACTAAAATTTGACTAAGCCTAAAAAATTATAAGATCTTCCAAAAATAATTTGCATTATAACTCCTCGGAGATCTTGAAACTAAATACATGAAATATAACTTATATGAAATGTCCATGTATAAATGTCAACTTATACAAGTAAATATTTTTTTAATGTATATAGTTTCACCGAAAGAGAAGGAGAAAGACAAAGACAAATAAAAAATTTCAAAGAAAAACATAATGCAAGTGTGTTATAACACACTCGCATTTTTTGAAAGCATTCAAATAACATGAGTGCATTTAATGCACTCACATTTTTTCTTCAAAAATTTCCAAGCCTTTGGATTGGACCTTTGGCTTTCAACGTAAAGACTTGGAGTAAAATTTTCAACATCTGAAGATGTGTTTTTGTAAATTATAAAAAAATTAATATAATCTCAAGCTTGCTCCCCATCAGGTTTACATGTGTTTCAATATCAAATAAAAAAACACCATGATAATGTTAAGCTTTATCTTAGCTAATCTAACCATGTAATTTTTTTCATGTTTTGAGTATGTTAAGGTTTTCATTTTTGTTTTTTGTTAATGGGTCTATTTTTTTGTCAAAAACCAATATGTGGTATAATTTTTGGCTTTATTTTTTACTGTTCATCAAAATTTCAAATAATTTACATTTTTAGAAACTAGACTCCATTCTACACATTAAAAAAATAATTTTCAATCAATTTTCAAAAAAAACAGGGGGAGCACACTCAATTTTGTATTTTTTAGGATGTGTCCCCTTTGAAAATTAGTAAAAAAATATAAATCCATTAAAAAGTTAGTAGATATATTAGGGATAGACTACATGGTGTCAGCTAATTTCTCATCGAAGTAATTTTGTAAATACTAAAAGAAAACATTTTAGGGGGGGCACACTAGATGCTATGTTATGATTTTTGAAAAAAATAGGACCAGTTTGTGTGGCCCCCTTTTTGAACCCCTTAATCTCTACTATTTTTTTTTTTTAAAGTAATTTAGTAAGTAGGTTCAAAGTACTACAACTCTTATTTTTGTTGCATCTTCATAGTTTGAGTGTAACTAAAGTTTCTCATCCAAATTCATTATTTCCTTATTTCAAAAAAAAAAGTGGTCACTTAAGATCCCTTTTTGGTCCCCCATCTTTATGCACTTACCAATGTATGCATGAGCTAGTCACACTATATTTTTGTTAGAATAAATTTTTATTACATCATTATTAATAATAATAATACATAACTAATTATTTAGTTATGATTAGTTGATCAGGTATGCCTAATTAGGTTGGTTGTCAACCAATATTTTCTTTGTATTTATTTTTGCCTCATTGATTAATCAAATCACTCGATTGTTATCTTGCATTCTTCATGGTATCAGAGCATTTCCAATTCTGAGCATGTGCTTTTTTGGGAGGTTTAAAAGAAAAATGTCTTGGAGATTTGGCATCAGCATTTTGATCACGTCTGAAGGACAATCATTCCAATTTGAAGGAAGAGTGCGATTAGTATTCACAAATTCATGATATAACTATGTGAAAAGAGTTGTCAAGAAAAATTCAAAAAGTTGAGTGTGAATCGAAGCACTTTGTTGAACTCATTTTGAAAGAAGAGGATTTGATTCGAGTGAGTATTGTGACAGTGGAACGAACAATAAGTCTTGATTGCTATCGGGATCCCTGTTAAGAGTGATCGCATAGGAGAAAATTAAAAATCAAACGGAATTATCGAGAGGTGTGTGATGAAGAAACAAAAGAACTGAACATGTGAAGACGACTTCCTTGTGACATGGTTGCTAGATGAGATAAGTTATCTGCAGAGAAATGCATTGTCATGAAGACTTCTATTGACAGGAGATGTTTCTTCTAAAACAAAAGACATTGGCGGATTTATGAGATTCCAAGGCTTCCTTTAGGAAAAGCTTTGTCGAGCATGGTTTCAAAGAACACATTGGCAGAAATAGAGTCATTCACGGTGAATGGAGAAGGAATTTTTCATTATGGTGAAGGCATCAATAAGAAACGAAGAAACAAAAATAAAGAAAATATGAGCACGTGAAAAGCATCGCCTGGATGGGTGCCTTCTTTTGAAAGACGTGGTTGCTAACAAAACAAGGTTTTCTAGATTTCAAATAAATTGAAAGGTGCGTATTTTTTCATTGTTTTCTTTCACAAAAAGGAGTCGAAGTATTATGTTTCATTGAAAATTTGAAATTGGAGCATTTGTAGCCATTATTTTATGAAGGAAAAAAATAGTTGTGTATGTAAAATTCAAAAAGCAGAGCATTTGTGTTTCTTTGTATACAAAATACAAAGTATTTGTGTTTTTTGCATTCAAAATTTCAAAACATTTGTATTTTTTGGAAGACAAATTTAGAATTCTAAGTTCAATGGGAGTTATAAGGGTAATCCAGATTAAAACCAGAATGGCTTCTAGTGCACCTAAATTTCTCCTACCCAATTACCAACTCCTAAAGGGTGAAAATTATGTTTCCTGGATAACCAAAGTCCAAATGCAACTAGAATTTGAAGACCTTTGGGAAATTGTCTTAGGAAATAAAACCAGATCTACAATAGTTGGTGATGTGCAAAATAAGATTGATAAGGCCAACCAAAAAGGAAAATTAATCATTTTTTTAGTGTGTCAGATGAGGTTCACCCTCACATTCGCACTGCAACCTCTGTAAAAGATGTCTAGGACCACTTCAAAACTATCTATGAGGCTAAAAAAAAAAACAAATCCTTCATTTGTAGCATTAGTTATAGTGTCTCCAAATGCAAAATGGTGAGAAGGTAGAATATTTCTTTAGAAGAGTTGCTAAATTTAGAACTGCACTTCAAGTGTTAGGGGAAGAAGTCGCAGATGACTCCTATATACCAATTGACTTGAGAGCACTGCCCCCTTTGTTTAGAGTGTTTGTTACATGTTTAAATGTGGCACATAAACACCCTCATTTGAATAACTGGTCAACTTGCTTCAACAGGAAGAAGTAATGTTTTGTGAGACTGATACTCAAGACAATTAGGCCCTTGCATTAAAACAAAAGGGAAAACAACCTAATTGTCGAAGTGGTCCATCAAGTCAGTCAAATCAAAGTCAAGACAACTTTTCCAAAAAGAAAAAGAAATGCTTTATTTGTGGTAAAAAGGGTCATGAACTGGGTATGTGCAGGATCATGATGGGCCAAACAGGCCCTTAAGTGGCAATGAAAATTCAAAAAAAATCAGAGTTAGGCAACTTCACGTAAAAATTTGAATAAGTTATCTATATTATTTCAAAAACATGTAAGAATAGAATCTATGGGAAATTAAATTTAGTTTCTAAACTACTAGTTTTATTTTTTTTTAAACAAAATCTATTTGGTGAAAATTTGAAATTTCAATGCAGTATTACTTAAATTTCAGGAGAAAAATAAGAAGTAGGTGTCTGTCTGACCACCCTAACCATAATAAAATGATAATATTTTTTTATGAAATTTTAGATATAAGTAGAGGACTCATGTCCGGATGTGACGCATATTTTTTTGTAATTTTTTTCCGAGTAAATAATTAATTATGAATTTTTTATTACAACTTTTTAAAAATATAAAAACTCGTATGTCTGACCACCTTAACTTGGTCAAAACTTCATGAAATTTAGTTTTATTTTTTTTAATCCTATAGTATGTAAAACATAGAATGTGACGCATGTTTCGGATTCAAAAAATATGATACCGTTTGAAAGTTATAGATGTTTTACAATCAGCCTATCAATCAGGACTTTAGTCATAATTCTAATAGAAAATGAATAATAATAATCTATTAAATTCAAAATAAAGCATAATTTATATTGGAAAAAAGCAGAGAATCTCCTCTACAAACCATTTTCATTTTATCAATTTTGGCTAAAAAATAAAGTCGTCAGCCACATGGGCGAAGTCTAGAAAAAAAAGGTAATCTGTTAAACACGCTTTTTGTGTTGACTTTTTAGGATTGGCATCTCCTAACCAAATACCAAAGCAAACCCGAGCCTATTCCCTAGTAATGAATTTTGTATCAGATATATATCGGCATCGGATTTAAATCAGATATCCGATTTGAATCGGATATCCGATCTATATCCGATATCCGATTTGTTTACATAGCATTTTAAAAAACGTCAAGACTTTATAACATATGATTTAACATATGCAATATATCTCGTTTTTAGTTTATAGTTTAT
>VDFB02000015.1:332813501-332901410 GCA_007258455.2 Sequoia sempervirens | reverse complement strand
CTGATATGGAAATCTAGGTTTGGGCTTTGCTTCGGTAGTGTGTACTGACACCCAAGCCACATAAAGTCAACTCGGCATTTTCGCGTTTTTGAGTCGATGAAACACATAATTTTTTCTCCATTGCCACTTTTTGGCATACCATGATCCTGTACATACCCAACTCAAAGAATGTTATTATAATTTGTATTCCAATAGTGAATCTAATAGAAAAAAGCCACATAAATCTTTCCAAGGGGATAAGAAGAAAAATCCCAACAAACAACAAGGGAATGTTGCATCCACTTGTCATTTAGATGAAGAATATTTTTTGTACATACTGCAAAAACAAAGGCTACCACCTCTAACAATTTAGTCTGGTATGTTGATTTTGGTGCATCTAGGCATATGATAGGGGGGAAAAAATGGTTTTGTGCCTTAACTGCATCCACCTTGTATGGGCATGTTTCATTGGGTGATGACACCACATATAAAGTTCAAGGAATTGGTGATATTTCACTTCTATTGAGAACTCATACATGTCAACTTACAAAGGTTTTGTATGTACTAGGGCTCACTACAAACCTACTCTCAATAAGTCAATTGCTTGAGCATAATCTATAGGTTGAATTTGATCAACTTAATGGTGAGAAACTTTATCTTATCAAAGAGAAGACTCGCAATGGGGCAGTTGTAGCTCATGTTTTAGTGGCAGGCAAGATGTTTTAGTTGGTTGATGTTTCAAATGAAGATCAAGCCCTTGTAGTCAAAACCAATTCATCCATAGCTCTCTGGCATAGAATATTTTGCCACCTCAGTATTGGTTATATTCTTGCATTAAGAGAAATATGGTAAGAGGACTTCCTCCCATTCAGAAATCAAAAGTTATCTACTCACATTGTCTTATCAAGAACCAACACAGGGCTCCTTTTCCTGCTACATAAAATTGAGCCTCTAGTCCCTTAGAATTGGTTCACACCAATATTTGTGGACCTATTCCTTGTAGTCATCAAAATGCTCGGTATTTTCTTCTCTTTGTGGATGATTATACAAGAAAAATGTGGGTCTATTGTTTGGCTCACAAAAATGAATCTTTGTAGAAATTCAAGGAGTTTAGAGCTCTTGCCAAATGGTCATCTGGTCAGTCTCTCAAAGCCCTTCACTCAGGTTGAGGGGGGAGCTCACAAGTAAATATTTTGGAGCTTGCTTGTAGGAACATGGCATACAGAGACAATTGACCACTGCACATACACTGCAACAAAATGGTGTTGTTGAGAGGCATAATCGTACTATTGTTGAAATGGTGCAATGCATGTTGAAGGATGCAGATCTTGCTCCTACATTCTAGGATGAAGTAGTTCACACAGCAATGTATTTGTTGAATCGAGCACCCACCAAAGTGCTTGATAATATCACACCAAAAGAAGCTTGTACTGGGAGAAATCCCTCCATTTCACACCTTGGAGTGTTTGGATGTACTACCTTCATGCATGCCCCCAAGGTTCAAAGAGAAAAATTGGATGATAAGTCTATCAAGTGCATCTTTCTTGGATATAGTTCAAAATCAAAGGGATATCGGCTTCTAGATACAGTCAAGAAGGTGTACATTAGCAGGGATGTTGTCTTTGATGAGGAATTTGGGAGCAGCTCCTCTTCCTCTCCATCACCTATATGTTCACAAGCACCCCAATTAGTTGAACCTGCTGATGAGGACATTGTAGAAAAGCAGGAGGTTGATGTAGAGAAGGATGTTGATGAAGGCACTCCTAATGACATTTTGTTTCCCTTGGATGAGTTTCCTCTTCTCACTCCTCCATCCTCATCTTCTATACACAAGAAGATTCCTAAGTGGTATTATACCACCATCAAGGATGCAAAAGATGATGTCATTGTTGATACATCTTTTCATGGGCCTAAGACTTGTAGCAAGTCTTGTGAAGAATTGAATATGGCCCTTATGTGTATAGTTTTGCAGAGTTTCAAACCTAAAATAGTGCAACAAGTTCTTGAGTCACCACCTTGGAAAGATGTTATGGATGTTGAATATCAGGCACTTCTAACCTGGAACAATACATGGGGTGATCCCACATACTGGTTTACAATTTTTGGCCAAAATGGACACTGAACTAATTTTTTCTAACTAAATCTTCACTTTTGGGCACCTATAGTAGCTAAACCGTGAGGAATTTGAAGATGATGCAAACTAGTGATTTGTCACATTTTGTCTGTAGATTCTACATTTTTTTTTTTCAAAATTTTTGGAATCAGATTGCACTTCTTTTCCATCTCCTTCAAAAACTAGTTTTTATCAGTAAACACCATTTTTAAGGAGTGATACTCACCATATACAACATAACTTCTTTTTCTATGAAGGATAAAATTCTAATTTTTTTGAATTTAGATTTGTAACTACGATATCTAACCCTTTCATTTGGTTTCATAGTGTTTTATTGAATATTTTTCCCTTAATCAAGTTTAGAAGTCAAACCAATTACAATTCAGACATAAGTGGACTGTATACAACATAACTTTTTTTATATGTATCGAAATTCAATTTTTTTACTAGATCAAGGACATCAATACCTAGCCTGCACATATTTTTTAGAATTTTATTTTGATAATCTGATTTTTTCCACATGTGCAAAATAGAGAGCTTGATTTTCGGTGAAAAACCTATGTTTAGTCAAACTAAAAAAACAAATACATAATAAAACCAAAAAATATTAAAATTATATTCGATGGATAGCTCATTCCAAGGATTACCATCATCCAATTGGGTTTATGAAGCCTCCTCCATTTTTATCCTCAACTTGAGCTTCGAAGGGAAAAATTTTGCAGATTTTTGGTGCTAGAGGAGGAGAAGGGGGGAAAAGGGGGGTTCTAGAAAACTAGGGTTCACTAGAACCAAGGGGTTTGCTCGAACCCCCCTTTAATGCAATTAAAAAATTAAACCCATTAAAGGGGGGTTCACTCAAACCCTCTTGCTTCTTGCGAACTCCCTGGTTCTATCGAACCCTTTAGGGGATTCTAGCGAACTCCCCTAGTTCTAGTGAACCCCCTAAAGTGTTTTCCATCCGAAAATGCATTCTTCCTTCCTCAATGTAATTGTAAACCAGTTTTTTGGGTTTACCCCATGGGAATTTGTTGATCTTCCATGAGGGAAGAAGGCTATTGGATACAAATGGGTTTTTTGGATCAAATATAAGGTAGATGGTAGTATTGACAAGTATAAGGCCTATCTTGTGGCTAAGGGCTATCCACAAAAGGAAAGCATTGATTGTGATGAGACTTTTTCCCCTACAACAAAGATCAAGACTATCTATATGGTGTTGGCTATGGCAGCACAGTTTGGGTGGAAAGTTCACCATATGGATGTTAAGAGTTCCTTCGTTAATGGAGATCTCATGGAGGAAGTCTATATGACTCAACCAAAGGGATACACTGCACCTGGGTAGCAACACAAAGTATGTAGACTCATCAAATCCCTCTACAATCTTAAAAAGGCTCCTCGGGCCTAGTATATCAAGATCAATGAGCATCTCCTTAACCATGGATTCATCAGGAATCCATATGATCCCAATCTCTACCTCAAAGCTCGCAAGGGGGAGAGATTGTCATTTTGGTTGTTTATGTCAATGATCTGGTCATCACAAGGAGTTCTCCACAGATTATTGATGCAACAAAGAATGATCTCAAACGATCGTTCGACATGACAGATCTTGGGCTCCTGCATTATTGTCTTGGACTTGAGGTGTGGAAAAAGAAGAATGAGATATATGTTTCTCAAATGAAGTATGCAAAGACACTGCTTAAGAGATTCCACATGGAAGATTGCAAACGTATGTCAACCCCCATGGAGACAAGTTTGTAACTTTCCCACCATGATCCATCTGCTCAAGTGAATGCTACTCTTTATTTCCAGTTGATTGGGAGTCTCATCTAGCTAACCTATACTAGGTCAGATATCAGTTTTTCTATTAGTTATCTTTCTGGGTTTATGCAGGAACCTAAGGTTGTTCATTAGAAGGCAGCAAAGAGGGTTTTTAGATACATCTGTGGTACAGTGGCATATGGCCTGGAATATAAGTAGAATGTAATTTTTTCATTGTATGGATACACGGATGCAGACTATGCAAGTTCAGTGGATGATAGAAAGTCTACTTCAGGCTTCATTTTCTTTTTGGGATTTGTTCTGATTTCTTGGGGGAGCAAGAAGCAAACCAATGTTGCTCGCTCTTCCACAAAGGTAGAATATCACACCACAAAGGGGGTTGTCTGTGAGGCAATATGGTTATGTCGCATTTTGACAAGTATGGGTGTTCCTGATACAAGTCCTACCACTTTGTTTTGTGACAATCAGAGTGTGTTGAAGCTTGCTTGCAATCCATTTTTTCATGAGCATACCAAGCATATTGAGGTTCAGTGCCATTACATTCGTGAGCATGTTCAACAAAAAAATATAGAGCTCTGTAGTTTTGTCCAACTCAAGAACAGCGTGCAGACATGTTCACCAAATCATTTGCAGCTGTAAAGTTTGAGGCTTTCCTCACTTTCATGCTTTGGTCTCTTGGGCATATGATGTAGTAATGGGGGTTGTTAGAATAAATTTTTATTACATCATTAATAATAATAATAATAATACATAACTAATTATTTAGTTATGATTAGTTGATAGATTAGTTGATCCAGTATGTCTGATCAGGTTGGTTGTCAACCAACCTTTTCTTTGTATTTATTGATGCCTCATTGATTAATCAAATGGCTTGATTGCTCTCTCTTATTCTTCATTTTTTATATGTGATACATGCATTTGTGTAAATGTGACACAAGCATGAGCTATTCATATTCTATATATGTGATGTATGCTTGAGTTGGCCATTGTGTGAACATGTGATGTTTGTATGAATTGGTCCCTATGTGGTTTGGTCTATTTTTGTACATGATATTGCTACTGAACTGACAGTTGAATAAAATAAATTCCAGCTCATATTATTAAATTCATGTGTAAAATTACAATATTAATTTAATTGATAGTTGTTATTTGAAGGAGAGAGAAAAGATCTCTTCATAGATGAAATGATGAAGTCTCTCTATTATTGGTGTATGAGCTATGAAGCTTGTGATTCCCAAAAAGGGATGCATAAACAAGGCCATCTCAAATGAACTTTCGAGGTATAGGTTTGGGTCTAGAGATGACCTTATTAGGGAGAGCTTACCATACTCAGTGCATGTGTGGAAGAGCATGGCATAGTGTTATTGCAACAACAACTATTAGTAAGGTTGTTAAGCTAACACTTCTAAATTGGTTAGAAGTTGCTTGGTTGATTAATTTAGCACTTGAGGTGGAATAAAATGATGGGAACAAAAATTAGTAGTAACTAAGGGTGGTTATTACATCCTCAAAGCTTCTAGTAGATGTTCATTATTTTAGAGATTTCAATGTGTTCAAAATGTCCATGCAATGCCTTTCTAGCAATAGGCAATAGTTTTTAACACCTCATAACATAAAACTTACTCAAAGTATGCATTAATAAATGAAACTCTACACACTTTGGGGTACTCCTAGTAGACTCAATGGTAGCAACAACACTTTCAGTGCTAGAGGAAAATGTTTCAATGCTAAAATCCATAAATTCTAATGCCTCGAGGCATATTTCAATAGATAAATGACACCCAACAAGGAAATAATAGCAAATAAAATGTTATTCAATAGGTAATGTCATTCATTTATTCAAACCTTAACCTTGACACAATATTTGACAACAATACTACATTCTTCATCATTTTTATAAGCATGCTAGCATGATTCACCTTCTCAATGTAGTCAATCTGTATAATACAACAATCATATTTCAGCATTTATATTGCTTCTATTTTTGTCATGCCTCTAATATCAAGTTGAAAAATATAGACACAAATATTGTAAAAACTAAATCATAATACTCAAAAAAGAAGCCAAAATAAATTAATTTTATTTTGTTCATTTAAGATCGTTTACAATATATTATACAAATGCTTATAAAATATTGCATTGTGCAACTTCTCCAAACTATCCTATAAGAATTTAAAACAAAACTAACTAGGCTAAATATTTTAATTGCGAACACTAAATCATTAAAATAACTTATTACAAAATATATACTTTAAGTTCCAACATTTTCGATATAATGACAGTTAAAATTTTAATAGACTAGAGGAGTTTCTAGGCAGTACTGTTCTTAGATATTACTCCATGCTGAAGATAACCTGAGCTCCATATTGAGGTCTCAGAATAGGTAAAGGCGTAGGAGCATGAGTATAAGAAGGTGATGTAACAAAAGAAATTTTTTGCAGAATCATGGCCAAAACTATTTTTGCTTCCAACAAGGCAAAATTCTGGCCCACACATATAGTTGGACCTAATCCAAAGGGCATGAATGCCATTGGATGCTTTGCAGCCTTTGCAATTCCTTCACTAAATCGCCCTGGATTGAAATCGTTGGCATCATTTCCCCACAAAGCAGGATCATGGTGGATTGCAACGATCGGAAGCTCAAGTTTCGTCGGCTCACATGCCTGTCGCAATACACGCATAGCAGGTGGATAAAGTCTCAAGGCCTCATTTATGATCATTCCCACCTATAAAATGTTCATACAATATTTTATGAGACGTCCAAAATACTGCAATTGAATTCAAATCTCAGTGCTGGTTTAACTGTAATTGTTCGTTACTTGTTAAATTGAGTATTGCTTCCCACTGTATTCTGTGAAGAAATTTTGCTAAGATAATACGAATAAATTTGAATAATTTATGCTTCTTGTTTTGTTTACTAGACCAATTGCTTCCGAACTCTTAGTTTGACATATAGTTTCACATAGCCCTTAGGAAGAGGCAGAGGAGAAACAGAGAGATAAAACGCAGAAATAAAACATAGATGAATCCAAGATTATATATATATCATTCAAATATATAAGATCTAATGACATAAAACAGAGCTGCTGCACCTTTCATTACACTCTCAGTAAAAGCAAAACAGAGTCCTGTGTTCGTTCGCTGCTCAGAAAACTATTACAAAAACATTACATTACATTCAAAAACCATTTCATTAGGAGCAAACAAATTGGCAGGTATTATTGCATCTTTCTTAGGAAATGTGTCCTTTTTAATCTTTTTAGCAACAACTTAATAGGATCGATTCCCGTCGCCCTTTCAAATTGCCCTCGTCTCCAAATATTGCAGCTACGTGAGAACCAGTTAAACGGCCCAATTCCACGGGAGTTTGGAAGGCTACCAGAGTTGCAAAAAGTGATTTTGTGGGAAAATCAACTCAGTGGGTAATTGGACTCAGCTGCAACTGCTGGATTTGGCTAAGAACCAACTGAGTGGCATTGTGGCACAGTGCCTCTGGAATTTGGGAAAATGCAGCAGCTGATATGGTTTAATTTGTGGCAAAATCATTTTGTGAGTGGAAGCAGTGGTTTGTCTATTCCAACAGTGTTAACTAATTGCTCCATCTTAACAGATCGCGATTTGGGATTTAATTATCTCACTGGTTTCTTGCCCACTTCAATTGGTCGCCTTTCAAATTCACTAAATTATTTAGAATTGGACTCAAATGCAATTGGGGGAAACATACCAGATGAGATTGGTAACCTGACAAACTTGTTAAGAGTAGACCTAGAAGTAAACCGATTCAATGGGACCATTCCATCTGCACTCGGTAAACTTCCAAATCTGCAAAGATTATCTCTGGACACAAACAATTTACAGGGAAGAATTCCAGAAAGCTTTGGCCAATCAAAAAGGCTTGGATTGTTGTCACTCAGTGAGAATATGCTTTCAGGGCAAATTCCTGATAGTCTTGGCGAGCTTCCACAATTAAGAGACCTTTTTCTTCATCACAATAACTGTCAGGTAAAATACCTGCCAGTTTAGGAAGATGCAAGACTTTGGAAGTGGTGGACTAGGCACACAACAAACTAACAGGAAATATACCTCCTGAATTTGCAGGTCTTCATAATTTCGAGTTCTATTTCAACATTTCCAGCAATTTATTGCAAGGTTCTATTTTGGAAGTTTATGGTTTTAGCTATAGATATATCTTACAACAACTTCTCCAGTAACATTCCAAGTGCACTGGCAAGCTGCAGTGCGTTGGAATATCTAAATCTTTCTTGGAATGCATTTGAGGGGCCAATCCCTGCATCACTGGCAAATCTACAGAATCTGCAGTACATGGATCTTTCTTGCAATAATTTGTCAGGTACAATACCAGTGGCTTTCAAAAAAGATAGAAATTGCTCCAGCATCTCAATCTCTCTTCAAACAAGTTAACTGGAGAGGTCCCAAAGGGAGGAGCTTTCGCAACACTTGATGCCTCACAAATAATGGGAAATCTTGGCCTTTGTGGTGATTGGATAAACTTGCCGCCATGCTCTCATTCCAATCACAAACAGCCATCAGTCTCGAAAAGGGTGATAATTCCTGTTGTAGTCGGCATTGCAATTTTGATCATGTCTCTTCTATTAGTAGCATTTTCCTACAGATGCAGGCATTCCAGTACCTCCAGTACCCCTGCTCTCAAAGAATGGCCTCCAAAATTTTCATACGAAGAACTTGTAGATGCAACTGGTGGGTTTAGTGACGAAAATCTTATAGGAATTGGCAGTTTTGGGTCGGTTTGTAGAGGGATTCTAAATGATGGTACAAATATTGCGGTTAGAGTTCTCAAGTTGCAAGATGAACATGCTCACCAAAGTTTCAAAAACTTTACATTACATTCAAGAATTGTCTTTCACCCAGCGTATATGACTTAAGCAATGAAGACCAAAAGACAAAGACAACTAATTACAATCTATTCTGTTGTATGAAAATCTAGCCAAGGAGATATGCAGCAGAGAATGAGAAGATAGATGAAATGGATTTGAATTGGAGAAATGAAATTTCACACGCTTGAATGGAAAGAGAAGACATGCTGACGGCGAGGACAGTGAAGGAAATTCAGGTTATTAGAGCCACCAAAAGACCTTTGCTCTTATTTATTATTTTATTAATTTCAAAATACTTTGGGTTATTCACATGGAAATTTCGGATTGTGTTAGATGGTCCTTACAATTTTGAGGCGACTTAAGCAGTCTGCATCTGGATAATTGTTCCTTCCACAAACTTGCAGCACCTCTCTGCGACCTCGCTCTTGCCAATCTTGATGAATGCCCAACAATATTATAGTCCATGTCAAGAGTACTGATGTCGTTTCGTGACCGGCAAAGTAGAAAGTCTTACATTCATCAATGATCTCCTCTGTAGTCAGGCTTGCACTACTTTTTAAATTGACTCCCATCTGCTTCTTGCTCTCAGATATCATTAAACCAAGCAGATCGACACCATAGCTACCTGTTTTTTCCATTCCAATAGTCTTTTCCCTGGCATTGATAACTTGTCTTAAGCATCTTCTTATTTCTTTCTCCAGATTCCAACGTTGCCTATTCTTCGTTGTAGGCAGAAACCTGTTGAAAGGAGTTACACTCAGACATTATGTATCAATGTAAGAAATCGAAAGAAGTTATAGATTCCGCATGCTTCAGAATCTGAATAAACCCTCTTAAAGTACCAAGCTATTTATCCTAAGCATAAGAACACTACCAAATGCGTATCTCTTGAAGGACAAAGGCATTTGAGATGGGATGATATACATGAAAAATAAGTGCACTCTCAACTGTGAGACAAATATTGGAAAATCTCTCCAGCGACTAATCAAGAAAAATTTAGAAAGGACAGCCGACAGAGACATGAAACACCCAAATCAAAGTTTTGATTACACTCTTTGACAATTTAAAGTTGACAATTGTACTGTCACAAAACTCGTGTTTGTCACCTGAAACCTGGAATATAAACACTGCGAAGTGATTCAATTGTAAGAATCATTTGTTTGGCCTGCATATCAAAGATGTGCTTTCCCTCTATAAAACTGCTCCCAAATGCTGTGCGGGAAATAACATCTGCTGTCAGATCGTGGAACTCCTTTTGCACATCAATTTCCGATGCACCTACCAATATCGATTTGCTCCATTCATCCAACATATTGGCACTGCTTTTCACGATTGTTGGAATCATCCCCTGCAATTACAGAAATAGTATAATCAAAATATATAAGTTTCGGACATTCTGAATATAAATATCTTCCTGTGGAATCCTGAATATGAATATCAAAATAGAGAAGTATTTGCAAAATAATCGGCATAGGTGCTAACAGATAAGATTATTTTTGCAGTCGTGTAAAAAGTATATTTAAGATAAAAGTAACTTCTACGGATTAAACAGAATATCGCTATTTACCTAAAAAACACTAGCCAAAACATCTCAATTGAAGAGAGTGTCCCCTCTCCACTAGTCAATAAATTAAAGAAAATTAAATCTTAATATATCATTTTTCTATTTGCAATTTTTTTCGCAAGGTCGGTATTCTTAAAAATCTGTAAGTAGTTACACGGTCTCCCGTGTGTCTGTTTTTGTCTGCTCGAAACACGCTACAACCTTGAGCTTAACACCACACAGAAACTTCCCTCTGCTAAGAAGCCATAGGAGAAGTATATGGGTTTTGCATTGAGATATAACCCATCATTAAGGGTTACAGGTATATGACTGGTTTAACTCTTCATCATAGACGAATAAATTGGGGTAGTATTGGGATGGGTGATCTTTTGGAAAGATTCATTGTTTCATCTCTATGACAATCATCTAGATGCAACGAGTGCTAAGTGGACCATTCATTATCATGAGATATGGGTTCTTTTGAAACAGTACTTATGAAACATGGATCAATAAATTTGACTCGTAAAGTTGAATCCTAATAGCAATATCATAATAGATTGCAAAAAAATAAATTTAATATTCGACCTTCATTAATATGAACCTGCACTAGACATCCTTAAGAATGGGCAAAAGATTCAAGACTAGAAGCTTCTTAAAACTAATTGCATGCTATTTCAAAATGATTTTTAACTTAAACTGTGATGAGAATCAGGGCTCAAACACTCAACAATGCTTGTTATGATGCCCAACTGCAAAGTTTCGCAATGCAAACCTATACTATGGGGCAATAATTGGTCCTGGGATGCTTGGGGATCTACATAACCTTGATTACAACAATGGACAGCTCCTCAATGCTTGGAAAGAGGGCTTTATCTTGTTGGTCCAACATTCAACCCTTAGACGATTGATATGCAAAGTAGATCTATGTTTATTTATCCGTCGGAACTTGGTAGATTTCTCTCGAAAATATAATTCAACTATGTATTAAATCACTTTGGTTCTAATTTAGGACATAAATACAGATATTCGGTGCCTTACCTTCAAGAGATCCATATGGAAAGCAGGATTGATGATTTTCCTGTGCTGAGCCCATTTCTCACCTGTCAACCCCGCAAGTCCCTGTCCAGCCAGTTGTCTTGAAAGGGGATTCACTAGAAGCTTTGGATAGTTGCCAAATTTGGTGGTCAATATCTCCTTAATAAGCTCAGGGTAAGGAACAACCAACCTGGCATTAGGCCCAAACCAGTAAATAAATTCCTGACCTGTATCACATATAACAAGTTTATTAATCAATAGAGTCTTCAGAATCCTGCAACTTCTCCTTAATCGGCGACTATTCTATGTTCTAACAAACAGCCAGCAAAACATTCAATGGTACTAACCAGGAATTCCAGTAATATGACTAATAAAATACCATATGCGTAAAAATATGCAGAATACAAGTGTACCATAGGTTTTGGTCCACTGATGATAATAGGGCATAACTCGAGGGAGTATGTCATGTGAGAGTGGCATGGGTTTGGACTTCTGGTCATCGATCATTGTGGATATATCTGTAGAATTCCCATAGAATTGTTGGAAGTACCAAGGTTCTGAGAGGGGGGGGGGGTGAATCAGAACCTTATTAACTTATTTCAAAATTGATTACAATTCTTGCAATTAACAATCCATAACTTAATATATTCAAACTATGCTGGAAAAATGTAAACATTCACCATGAACATAAAGTAATGATAACTCACAAACTGAAGAGACACCAAATTTGTGCCGAGTGGAAAACCCTCCAAAACCTCACGGTTTCGTCATAGGGAGAAAAACCACTCCATAAACCTGTATCCTTTATTGATTTCCAACTCTTTACAATCAGCAGCAACTACTGCTCAGAGAGTTTAATCCTTTTTAATTCTGTAAATACATCTCATATACATATACAAATGTGTATATGTCATTTATATATGTACACAAGTTTGTGATAAAACTTTCAAACTTCTCATCCTCAGATGAATACAAATATCTTTTTCACACACTTTTGAAGATTACAATAGATCTATATATATAGATATGAAATTCAGCTTTGATAAGTTACACGAATCTAACTGAACCAGTTAGGGTTGTTCAAAACTTCTTTTAAACAGTTGTTTGAGAAACTAACTTCAAAAAACAGTTTCAGTTACGGAATTGTTTCTGTCTCAAAAAAAACTGATAATCATTATAAGCTTCCAAACTGAGCTAGCATATTTCGAGTTTGAGATCCTCAAGAATAGTTTTGCAAAATGCCATTTTGCAACCAAATATTATACAACTGAAACTGCCTGTCAACTTTTCTTTTGTTTTGTACAGAAATAGTGCATATAGTATTCTGGGTTTAATACCCACAAAAATTTATTCAGTCTTCAAGAGAAATGCTATAGTGACTGTTTATGCATATTAAAAAAATGCCTCTTCAAACATTTTCAAACAAGTTTCACTTGTGCTCTGTCGTAGGATAGAACTAATCAAATTTCTTTTTATTTTGCAATGTCAAACAGACATACCTGCACTTTCAAAGAATACCTGTGATGCCCTTTTGGTTTTGAGATTCTGCCCAGTTTCTCATGCTGAATGCAATGACCAAGATTTGTGTTATGAACAATCTTTGTATGCAAAGAAGGACTCCAAGGTAGCAATCAAACCCATCAAACAATCAACAAAAGAGAGGTCAGATGCCATTAAAACTAGTAGCAATAGAATCCTCATGCACTGTATATCAACATACTAAAAACCAAAAAAAAAACAAACAGCCACCTTGCTGAAATTGACGAAGTATTCTATGCACCAGGAGATAATAAAAATAGTTTTAGAACAATGAACTTGCTTTGGATTACAAACAGCCCACAACCTTAAGCCTTTTTCATTCATTTTGAAGTCCGCCATACAAAATGGGCAGATGGCGAAATGCAGTCATGTCTTTAATTTATGATGCCGCCAAACAGCCTTTAATTAAACTGTGCCGTATTCACAAGTTTCAAAGCATACGCAGGTTGATTTTATCTTTGTTTTGCCACGTAGTTTTTGATTTTGCCACGTAGTTTGCCAATGCATTTTGCCAACACAAGAGATGGTCAACAATCTCCCCCATTTTTGATGCAAAAATTTTCACCATCTCATATATACAAGATAATGAACAGAATAACAATGTTGATTTACCATGAAATGCTAATCATCAGACCAACTAACCAGAATCAACCAAAAGCTGATAAATCAATCTGACAAATCAATTCTCCAAACTGTGAAATGCATGATTAATCTATGATCCAATCCAATCGGTGAAATGCATAATTAACCTATGATTGAAACCTGTGATCCAAATCTGTGAAATGCAAGAACCAAACCTGACCAGTGAACCAAACCTGTGGATTAACCTATGAAAACCCGTGGATTAACCTGTGAAAACCACCAGTGAACCAAACCTGTGGATTAACCTGTGAAAACCCTTGTTAAATTGATTACTCCCCCAAAATTTATGCATCAAAAATCTAACCATCTGCTTTGCATGAATGCTTTCTGTGAAAGGAGCAGAAACCTAACACAGAATATTGAAGAGTAAAACATCTTATTCCAGCATGGATTGAGAGAAGACTCCCAATCGATTTCTTAACTGTTCAAACAATTCCCTAGGTAGAGCTTTGGTAAAAATATCAGCAACTTGTAGTTTAGAAGGCACATGAATGAGAGTGACCTCATTTGATGACACACGTTCGCGAATAAACTGCAATTTGATGGCAACATGCTTAGTTCTAGAATGCATAACAGGGTTTTTAGAAATCTAGATAGCACTAATATTGTCACAAAGGATCTTCATAGGTTTTTGAACATGAATACCCAAATCTGAAAGCTGATAAGACATCCAAAGTAACTGAGTACAACATGCTATTGCAGCAATAATTTCAGATTCAGCAGTAGAAATAGTGACACATTCTTGTTTTTTACTGTGCCAAGCAACTAACCGATCACCTAAGAAGAATGCAGCACCACTAGTACTTCGGTGATCATCTTTACATCCACCCCAATCAGCATCTGTATAACCAATCAGAGTAAAATCATCATTTTTGGGATACCACAAACCATAATCCAAAGTACCTTGTAAGTATTTAAAGATACGGTGAACAGCATTGAGATGAGATTGACGAGGAGTTGCTTGATATCTAGCAACTTGACATACAGAGTGCATTATATCTGGTCTAGAAGCAGTAAGATATAAAAGACTCCCTATCATAGACCGATACTCCCTTTGATCAACAAGAGGAGATTCATCAATTTTCATCAACTTACATCCAGTTTCCATTGGTGTGCCAACTGGATTACAAGTATCCATTTGAAACCTTTTAAGCATTTCCTTAGCATATTTCAGCTGAGAGATAAACAAACCATGTTCAAGCTGAGAGACTTGAATTCCCAAGAAAAATGTCAAAGGTCCTAGCATAGACATCTCAAATTCAGATTCCATGATTCCTGAAAAATTTTGTGCTAAATGATCATTAGTAGAACCAAAAATAATATCATCTACATATATTTCAATAGCCAATAAATTTTCATTGTCCATTTTTGTGTACAATGTGCTGTCCACATTTCCTTTAATGAATCCATTTGCAATTAGATGTTTATCCAATCTGGAATACCAAGCTCGAGGAGCTTGTTTTAAACCATACAAGGCCTTTTTGAGACGAAGAACATAATCAGGCTTGTCAGAAGATTCGAAACCTTCTGGTTGTTCCATATAAACTTCCTCCTCAAGGTACCCATTTAAGAAGGCAGTTTTGACATCCATTTGGTAAATAGTGAATTTTTTATGAGTGGCATATGCAAGAAAGATTCTGATTGATTCCATCCTT
The DNA here is from genome assembly GCA_007258455.2 of Sequoia sempervirens. Classification (NCBI taxonomy): domain Eukaryota; kingdom Viridiplantae; phylum Streptophyta; class Pinopsida; order Cupressales; family Cupressaceae; genus Sequoia; species Sequoia sempervirens. Next base: position 332,886,272 of record VDFB02000015.1, on the reverse strand, counting down.
GCAACTGGTGCAAAGGTTTCACCAAAATCAATTCCTTCTTGTTGTGCATATCCTTTGCAAACAAATCTGGCTTTATTCCTGATCACTTCCCCTTCCTCATTCAGTTTATTGTGGAATATCCATTTTCCACCAATAACATTTTTATCATTAGGCCTGGGAACAAGTTCCCAAGTCTTGTTTTTCTCTATCTGATTTATTTCATCCTGCATAGCATTTTGCCAACTGGGATTTGATAGAGCTTCAGTTACATTCTTTGGTTCAAAATCTGCTATCAAACAAAATTGTTCAGCAATGTTTACTTGTTCTCCTATTTTGGCTTTCCTCCTAGTTAAAATTCCTTTATCAATATCTCCAATAACTTGAGACTCAGGATGTCTCTTAGCTATTATTCTAGAAGGTGTTTTTAACTTTGATCCATCACTAGTTATTTTAGGATTGGAACAATTTTTTGGTTCTATTTTTCCTGCAAGTTCATCTTCATCGTCAGTTTTAACTTTATCATTTTCACAATTTTCATTATGTAAACTTTCTGACTTTTGAAAGGATAAACCTTCATGTTCTTCTTTGTCATTACAGCATACAGAAGTTTCATCAAACATGACATTTATAGCTTCTACAATTTTGTTCAGCCTTTTATTATAGCATTTATATGCTTTGCTATGTGTAGAGTACCAAAGAAAAATCCCTTCATCAGACCTTGAGTTAAAGTTTTCTAGAGAATCATCATTCTTTCTGATAAAACATTTGCAACCAAATATTTTAAAATTCTTGACATTTGCTGTTTTCCCATACCATAATTCATATGGAGTATAAGCTGTTCTAATTCTGATTTGTGCTCTATTTAAGATATAGACAGCTGTATGAACAGCTTCTTTCCAGAACTTGTCAGGCAACTTTGCTTCATTCAACATGGTCCTGGCCATTTCCTTGACAGTTCTATTTTTTCTCTCTACAACACCATTTTGCTATGGTCTCCTAGCAGTAGAGTATTGTCTTTTTATACCTCGTTTTTCACAATACTCAATAAATTCTTGAGAAGTGAACTCTCCTCCCCTATCTGATCTTAAGCATTTCAGTTTTAAATCAGTTTCTCTTTCTACCATCTTTCTGAAAATTTTGGAACGTTCAAAGGCTTCTGATTTATGTTTCAGAAATGTTACCCAAACCATTCTTGAATAATCATCTATGAACAGCATGAAATATCTTTCATCATTTAATGAGGCTGTTTTGGTTGGACCACATAAATCAGTATGTACTAGTTCAAGTGGTCTATTTGACAAATATTCTTTTGTTTTAAAAGAAACTCTTGTTTGCTTGCCTTTAATACACTCTTCACAAATAGATGCAGGTTTAGTTATTTGTGGTAGTCCCCTGACCTTTTTGTTCTTACTAATTCTAGCAAGATTATCAAAGTTCAAATGTCCCAGTCTTTTGTGCCATAGCCAATTTTCTTCCACTTGACTCATAAAGCAGGTATTGACCAAAGAAGTTTCTTGAATAGTTGAATCTATCAGATTATACAGATTACCATTTGTTCTTAACCCACTGGCAATGACTCTATCTTTCCCATTTTTAATATAACATTCTTTTGCATTAAAAGAGATAGAATATCCATTATCACATATCTGACTGACACTTAAAAGGTTATGTTTCAACCCTTCAACAAAGTATACATCATGTATTGGTGTATCATTGTTTAAGATTATTGAGCCTTTTCTTGTTATATAAGCTCCTGAGTTATCACCAAAACGTACAAATCCTCCATCAAAGTTTTCTAAGGTTTTGAATTTGTTCTTGCATCCAGTCATATGGTGAGAGCAGCCACTATCCAATACCCATGTTGCAGATTTCTGAGCAAATAAGACTGTTTCAACGATTAAGGACTTTTCATTTGTCCTTACTTGTTTCCATATTTGTTTAGGTCTCAAATTTAATTTACACTGATTTGCATAATGACCATAGTAAAAACATTTGAAACATCTAATAACTTTTCTTTTGCCTTGACTAGTGCTGTTTTTACAAAAGATTGCTTTGTGCCCAAAAATATTACAGTTGAAACAATATCCATTGAAAAAAAACTTTGTTTTCTGACTAGTAGATTCTTCAGATGAACATTGCAAGATGTTCAGTTTTTTATCCTTTTCTTCAAGTAAGAGTTTTTGACTTTCTATAATTAAATTTGCTTTTATTAACTCATCTTGAAGTTTTTGATTTTCAGTCTCATGATTTGCAACTGACCTTTTTAACGTTTTAATTTCTTGCAGGGATTTTAGAAGTTCTTCTTCAAGATCTACTTCTATATCTAAATCAGATGAGGATTCAGGCTCATTTGATTCAGATTTAGGAGTATGTATTATTTCAGCCATAAACAACTTTTCCCCTTCTTCATCTGCATCACTAGATTATTCATTTGGATCTTCTTTTGAAAGAAGACTTTTCTTTTTGAAATCCTTAAACCTTTTATTCTAATTCCAAGGCTTCTTTCTAAAAAACTTCTCAGATTTCTCATCACAATCGTCAAGTTCAATATTTGGGCATCTAGCAGCAAAGTGTCCTAATTGACCGCAGCTGAAGCATTTAGGTTTGCCTTTATATTTCTTTGTCATTCTTTTAACCAGTAATGCTTCTAAAGCATCAATTAGATCTGAATCACTCTCATCATTATTTTCAGCCTTAAAGGCTGATTCTTTTGATGAAGAACTAGCTTGATTGCTAATTCTCATTTCATATGCAGTTAGAGTTCCTTGAAGTTGATGTAAAGTCATTTTTGAAAAACTTTTCTTTTCTTCTAATGTAGAAATTTTTGTTTCAAATTTAGGTAGTACTGACCTAATGACCTTTGGAACAACATCATGTTCTTCTATGTCTTCACCTAGACCCTTCCTAGCATTCACAACTTCCTCAACTCTTAAAAAATATGCAGCAATGGTTTCATCCTCACTCATTTTCAGATTGTCAAACTGAGTTTTAAGAGTAATCAATTTAGACTCTTTTACTTTGTCATCTCCTTGATAGATAGTTTCAAGTTTTACCCATATATCATTTGCAGATTTGCAATAAATGACTTTGGCAAAGACATCTCTAGTAAGACCACAGAGAAGAGCATATCTAGCCTTCTTATCCAACTCAAATTTTAGTTTCTCATTAGCATCAGTAGGGACTGACGCTGGAACAGTGTATTTTGTTGTTACTACATCCCACATCCTTACATCTAGGGAATGTATAAATGCTTCCATTTTAACTTTCCAGAAAACATAATCATTTCCATCAAATAAAGGTGCCCTATTAAGGAAAGCTCCTTCAAACTGTGCCATAACTTCCAATATCCCAGGAACAATTCCTAAAGGGAATCCTACGCTCTGATACCACTTGTTGGAAGTACCAAGGTTCTGAGAGGGGGAGGTGAATCAGAACCTTATTAACTTATTTCAAAATTGATTACAATTCTTGCAATTAACAATCCATAACTTAATATATTCAAACTATGCTGGAAAAATGTAAACATTCACCATGAACATAAAGTAATGATAACTCACAAACTGAAGAGACACCAAATTTGTGCCAAGTGGAAAACCCTCCAAAACCTCACGGTTTCGTCATAGGGAGAAAAACCACTCCATAAACCTGTATCCTTTATTGATTTCCAACTCTTTACAATCAACAGCAACTACTGCTCAGAGAGTTTAATCCTTTTTAATTCTGTAAATACATCTCATATACATATACAAATGTGTATATGTCATTTATATATGTACACAAGTTTGTGATAAAACTTTCAAACTTCTCATCCTCAGATGAATACAAATATCTTTTTCACACACTTTTGAAGATTACAATAGATCTATATATATAGATATGAAATTAAGCTTTGATAAGTTACACGAATCTAACTGAACCAGTTAGGGTTGTTCAAAACTTCTTTTAAATAGTTGTTTGAGAAACTAACTTCAAAAAACAGTTTCAGTTACGGAATTGTTTCTGTCTCAAAAAAAAACTGATAATCATTATAAGCTTCCAAACTGAGCTAGCATATTTCGAGTTTGAGATCCTCAAGAATAGTTTTGCAAAATGCCATTTTGCAACCAAATATTATACAACTGAAACTGCCTGTCAACTTTTCTTTTCTTTTGTATAGAAATAGTGCATATAGTATTCTGGGTTTAATACCCACAAAAATTTATTCAGTCTTCAAGAGAAATGCTATAGTGACTGTTTATGCATATTAAAAAATGCCTCTTCAAACATTTTCAAACAAGTTTCACTTGTGCTCTATCGTAGGATAGAACTAATCAAATTTCTTTTTATTTTGCAATGTCAAACAGACATACCTGCACTTTCAAAGAATACCTGTGATGCCCTTTTGGTTTTGAGATTCTGCCCAGTTTCTCATGCTGAATGCAATGACCAAGATTTGTGTTATGAACAATCTTTGTATGCAGAGAAGGACTCCAAGGCAGCAATCAAACCCATCAAACAATCAACAAAAGAGAGGTCAGATGCCATTAAAACTAGTAGCAATAGAATCCTCATGCACTGTATATCAACATACTAAAAACCCAAAAAAAAACAAATAGCCACCTTGCTGAAACTGACGAAGTATTCTATGCACCAGGAGATAATAAAAATAGTTTTAGAACAATGAACTTGCTTTGGATTACAAACAGCCTACAACCTTAAGCCTTTTTCATTCATTTTGAAGTCCGCCATACAAAATGGACAGATGGCAAAATGCAGTCCTGTCTTTAATTTATGATGCCGCCAAACAGCCTTTAATTAAACTGTGTCGTATTCACAAGTTTCAAAGCATACGTAGGTTGATTTTATCTTTGTTTTGCCACGTAGTTTTTGATTTTGCCACGTAGTTTGCCAATGCATTTTGCCAACACAAGAGATGGTCAACAAGAATAGCCTGTATGGAGGGCCCCTGATTCCCTGGGCTTCAAACGAATTTTTCAATTGCAGAGGCTTCCACCATATTGTTGTCGTAATCTTGAGCAGAAACAAAAGTAAACCAGCACAAACAGCCGCCAAGCCCCAAAATACCCGTTCCATATTCCAGACATGGCCAACACACAGTAAATATTTGGTTCTGAAAGCTTCAGATTTGCTGTAACTATGTCAATGCTGCTCAAGTGTAGGTTCCCTACTATTCTTGAAATATTTACATTTGCAGAAAGAAAATGACCTGTTTATTGACTGAACAAAAGTAAAGGAATGCAATTAACTTCAACTACTCTCGTAGTCCAGAATTGGCGAAGCTTAGATTTGACTTTCCGACACAATGTCTGCCTTAGACGGGAAAATCTATACCACAAATTGCACCACAAATTTATGAGTTAGTTTTATGAATATTTTATTAAAATTTTAGAAAACTTATTTTAAATTGTTGTAGGTATTTTTCAAATCATAAATATAAAAATTAATGAATTTTGTTTGATGCATCGGTAATTCTATTAAATATATTGGAATAAGTATATATTATTTTAATTTAGTATTGAACCCAACCAAAATGACTAGATGAGACTATAATACAAGAAGTACAAATTAACTAAGACAACTGAATTTGTTTTTTTTAACAGAATCACTTTTCTCCTAGAGTGAGTAGCATATGTTCTTCTATAATGATAGTAACCATTGGGAGTAGAGATCTATTATGATTTTTAGCAATCATTGTTAATTGAGACTAAACTTTAGATAGTTGTGTTTGAAGCTCTGAGATGTTACTTTGTTTCTCCTTCACTGCTTTAGCAAGAGTTGACTGATGAAAAATAATATTAGAGAATAAACCGTGCATGATCACTTCTATAGGAGGAAAGACATTAGAAAAAATATCTTTACATCTAAGCAACCAAATATATTGGAGGATACATTGACAAAAAATTTCTGAAACTATGTTCTGAGAACAATACAACCCTAAAAGAGTTGATTTCCATTTTAATTTTCTACTAAACATGTCAAGAATAAGAGCCACAATTGCTTGTCAAAATAATTGAGTATGTTTACATGACCAAAAGGCATGTTCTTGTGACAAAAAGGAAATTTGGTGGATTGATTATGTAGAAAGGTGAGGCATTCTGCCACAGCAATTTTGTAATGAATAATCTTCTATGCTAAAAATTGAGCTTTGGCCTCGACTTTTGATTTCCAAACAGCAATGCTCAAGCTGCACCATTTGGACTTGGACCAATTTAGATTCCATTTCAGATTTAATCTAGGATGAATTTGAATTGAAGGAAGGATTTTAAAGTAATTAAGTTTGAGAGGGAAATTATCAATATTATAGCCTCGAAACCACCTCCAATCCTTGAAAAATTTGCAAGAAACAGGAGTAGATAGTTTTAGTTGCAGCTCTAAAGGCACAACATCTTGCACCTTGTGAATATCATTGATAAGAGCATTGGATAGCTTGAATTCATGTTTAAGTTGCATGTCACTTTTTCAAGTTAGAGCTGTGAATTCCCAAATGTCCCAGAATTCCTTGATGCCTTTTTTGAATAAGAGCTTGCTATGCAACTAATGGATAGTTGCTAAAGGTTGCTAATGAAAGTATATCAATCTATTCCACCAAATAGATGAAGCAGTGAAACTCATGCCATGACTAATATCTTGTTCTTTCCATTCAAGAAGAGGAGAAACATGTTGCCAAGCTTTCCATATGCTAAAAAATTGTCTGGAGGCTTGACTTTTGAAGTATTTTGCCATTAAGATTTTATCTTTCTACCCAACCTCTATCCAAGCTGTAAAATTCACCCCTCAAGCACTATAATTTTTTTTTTTGCATTCACAACATCTACCAACTTAAACGATTGAGCACCTTCCATGAAGCTTAATAGTGTTAACTTCAATACTTCTCCATTCCCATGGTTGCATCAACTTGAATTATTGCCAGTTATGTGCTTGCACAAAAGAGTGTTAAGGTCCCAAGGTTAAGGTCATCCCTAGGCCTACAACCTAAGCCTCGAGGGCTCGTGATGACCCTACCTGTGTATCCCCTTGTGGGAATCACAGGCTTCGTAGTTCGCCCAACAATGTCAAAGGGAGTTCAATCTCTCCTCTTGTATGAGATAGATTTGATCTCGCTTTTAACCCATGACTATTAATTAGGTACATGTAAGCTATAAACTTAGCCAAAATTTATAATATAATGATAATAACTTTGTCATCAAGTGTCGATTCTATACCAAACATTAGCAATCCTTAGTGTACAAACATGCACCAATACACAAGGGTCATATCAAACCATAATCCCAAAGATCATGCACAATAATCGTCACGAGCATACCTCCATATACACAAGCTGACTTAGCTCACACACATTACATGACTAGATCATACACATAGCACAAGTACAGTGGTGATTAGCTCATATGTACATCACAAGTACATCAAATATTATCTCATATGCATGTCACAATTACATTAGTGACTAGCTCCAATATATGTCACAAATATACAGTGTCAAGCTCCAACATACATCACATATAGGGTGATCCCATAATAGTGGTTTACAATTTTTGGCCAAACTAGACACTGAAATTATTATTTTTAACTAAATCTTCACATTCGGGCACCTATAGCGGCTAAACCATGAGGAATTTGAAGATGGTGCAAACTAGAGTCTCATCAAATTTTTTCTATAGATTCTAAAAATATTTTTTTCAAAATTTTTGAATCAAATTGCACTCTTTTTCCATCTCCCATGAAAATTGATTTTTTAGAAAACAACATTTTTAAAAAGTGACGCACACCGTATAACGATAACTTTTTTCCATGAAGGATAAAATTCTAATTCTTTCAAATTTAGATTTGTAACTCTAATATCTAGTGTTTCCACTTGGTTAGATATTTTTAATGAATATTTTTTCTTAATCAAGTTTCAAAGTCAAACAAATTACAATTTAGACACAAAGACTTAATCAGATAATGCATAACTTTTTTTGTATATGTCAAAATTTAATTTAATTTTTTTGTTGATCAAGGACTTCAATATCTAGTGCACTCATATTTTTAAAAAAAAAAATTTGATAATCTTCTATTTTTCCACATGTGAAGAACAAAGAAATTCATTTTCGATGAAAACCTATGTTTAATAAAACTTTAAAAAACAAATACATAACAAAACCAAAACATATTAAAATTATATTCATTGGATAGCTTGTTCTAAGGAATACCATAATCATTTGAAATAAATTTTAAATGAATTCATTTGATCCCAAAAAAGCTAAATCAAAAGTGATTTTTTGTCAGCATTTTGATAGGTGTAAAGGAGACGCATTTATAGGTATAGTTTAAAACTAGCGAGGTTCTATCCAAGGGGGTTTGATCTAAGATGATTTGATCAAACCCTCTTCAATTGGAATCCTTAAAATGGAAATTTTTAAGGCTTAAATCATTATATTTTCTAAAAATATGTGATTTTAGCTAAAATTTGTTCCTCTCAGGAATTATAAACCACTATTGTGACAGCACCCATTACACAGTGACGAACTCCACCTTACATCACAAATACACAATAACAAGCTCCAACATACATCAAAAATACATAGTGATGAGCTTCGACTTACATCACATACATAATGGCAAGCCAGCATACATCACATACATAGAGTGATGAGCTCCAACATACATCACAAATGCACAATAACGAGCTCCAACATACGTCACAAATACATAGTGACAAGCTCCAACATACATCACATAAATAGAGGAAAGCGCCAATGTACATCACATACACATAGTGACTAGCTCCACATACATCACATCCACAATGGTTGATTAACACATCACAATGGCTAACACATGTCCATAATGCATCCTAGATAGAAAGAATATTGATGTATTGCACACTACAACGCGGGTCCTATCCTTTCCTCTAATCTTTTGCACCATTGGACAAATGGGAAGATGACTCAGTGTATCCCATACTACACTGTGGGTCTGTCCTCAACCCCACAAGGCTAAGTATACAATCTGACAACTAGGAAGGGGATTTGATGCATCCCATGCTACACCATGGGTTTTTCCACCATCCCAAGGGTTCCACAAGTAGTGAACCTACCATAACTTCATGGATTTTGACTTCAATTTCATATAGGCCATCGATGAAAAGTTTGTCCGCTCAAGAAGAAGTAGCTCCCAACATATACCACCTTGTGACCTTAGTGATATTGTCAACTATCTTCTTCACAATCTGGGTAATACTAACATCAATCACTTTTGTGCCCTTAGTGACAACCAGTGAACCCCCTTGGTACAATGGTTAGCACTGGATTACCATTACCCGCACGAACGAGTCCCTACCCGTGCAATCGTTACCATATCGTAATCATAACCAAGGTAGCCTATAGCAACCTTCACCTCCGTGAACCAAGTGAATTTCAACTAGTCCCTAATAGTAGGCCAGACATCGGTCATTGGCATGATCCAATGACTACCTATCACTACTCAAATATCTTATAGGTTCACACTTGTGTGATTCATACATAACATGAATCACAATCACAATCAATAGATATGCAAGCCTATACATAAAGACCTCTAGATATGGAGTCAGTTTTCACAACACATAAAGTTACATGGAACCAACACAAGATGGACTTTACCCAACATATACATATATTCAATTACCAATTATAAGTAGTTAAATCACTTACTTTATTCATTTACTATTCAAAACACATCATGCATTAAATACAAGTTATTTGATTTCCTTAACTCATTTCATACCCATTTGGTACCCATTACAACCTCAAATTGAAACCTACTAAAGAGAGAAGGTCAAACCAATTAGGAAAAACCCCAACCCTTAGAGTTATCCCCCTAAACCCTCCCCCTACATGTTAAACTTGGCACATGACAACTGAGAGGGGAGGTGAATCAGTTGTCGCACAAATTTAAACTTAATTTTTTATTACTTATCAAATCTTCAACCACACTATTTTGTTATTAAATATGAGCATGAAGCATAAATAATAGAAAGAAAATCAACACAATGAACACTAGATTTTTTACCTGGATAACCCAATAAGGAAAAACCACGGTGAGGGTTAACTCATAATATAAAGATTATAAAAAGGCTCACTGCCCAAAAAAGGACTCACTGTCCAAGTACAAAGGCTCACTGCCTACAGAAAGGACTCACTATCCAATAGGGAGGCTCACTGCCTACAAATACAAAATAGAACAAAAGATCCACCACTGCGCTTAAATCACATTTGCAGGATTACATAAACCTTCAGTTCACTGCCTTCAGCACACTGAAAAACTACTATCACAACTCAATCACACACACTTCTTCTCTTATGATTTGTGGCACATTTTCATCACTTTGCATCACATTGTCATACAACTCTTCACTTGATTCGATTTTCTTTTATACCATTCTCAACCTTAGAAACATTTACCAAGGTCAGCCACAAGACAACGTTTCATAAATTCAAATTAGGTCGGCAACTCAAAATTCCCGCGGTAGAAAAGAATAAGAGTGGACCAATAAAAATTATTTTCTTGGATCATCTACACGCTTCCTCAATTAAATTTTATTCTTCGAATGAAGTGTAAACACCAAGTCGGCCAAACCTAATAAAAACACAGAAAACATTGATGCACATGCTTCCCAACAAGAAGATGACACACGGATGCCACAACATGCTTCATTATGCACAAGAATACATCTCAGAAACTTCCAGATACATCTGCAGCAAAACAACAGACTTCAATCACTAAATTCCTTTCACCAGTCTATCTGAACTATGCAAACTCATACTGAAATACTGAAACATTTCTTCCTCATTACCAAACTTCAAACTTCTTCGCCAGAGCATAGGAAAGACCTTCACAAGACATATCCCAGATCCGCACGATCTGAATCAAAATAGTGGAGGATTGTGGAGTAGAAACATTTATCCCAGTCCATAGAAGATCAAACTTTCTAGACAATTCACATACCGGTGAACGCAACTTTCATGTACCATCTCACCAGAAGTTGAAACTCAGCATATAGTACCATGAGATTACCATTAACAAACCTTCAGATCTGCACAAGCATAGGATCAACACAGGAGAAATGCGGAGCACATTTACCGGAGCACATTCTGAACACATTCAACACTCTAACTTCTCTTCTTTATTTAATTTTCTCAAAAGCACTTGGAAACTCACCAATACAACACATCTACAACACCATAAAGATAGATCCATGTACTCACAACATCTCAGAATCATCTCAGCCATACATGTACAATCTGCAACATACTAAACTATATTGACATCAATGACAACATCAATGATGACACCACCAAACTAACTCATATTTGCAGCAATCTCCCCCTTTTTCATTGATGGCAACACATAACCTTTTCTCCCCCTTTAACATCAATGGAAAATAACAACTCTGATTAATCCCCCTTAGGAGTACACCCATACTGCAACAATGAAACCACTTCTACTCCCCCTGCGGAGTAGACCCAACAATCAGTCCAGATAAATGAAGAATTTTTGAATTCACTGGACTGATGCACCTTCATGTGCACCTAGTTAGGAGGGCCAACAACCCCCAACATCTCTCTAAGATGTTCAAAAGAATCCTTCGGAAGAGCCTTAGTAAAGATATCTGCAATTTGTTCCTTTGTAGTCACAAACTCCAATTTGACTTCACTCTCCAGCACTTTTTCTCTCAAGAAATGGTATTTGATAGATATGTGCTTCGTTCTTGAATGCATAACCAGGTTCTTCAAAAAATTTATTGCACTTGTATTGTCACAAAAGACAGAGATAGGCTCATCACATACCACACCAATGTCTTTCAAAGTTTTCTTCATCCACAAAACTTGTGTGCATCAGGATGTTGTAGCAATATACTCTGCCTCTATAGTAGATAAAGAAACTGAGTCTTGCTTCTTACTTAACCATGAAACCAATCTCCTACCAAGAAGGAAAACACCACCACTGGTACTCTTCCGGTCATCTATACATCCAGTCCAATCAGCATTTGTATAAGCACTCAGGGTGAAATCATTACTCTTAGGGTACCATAGTCCATAATCTGGTGTGCCTTTAAGATATCTAAATATCCTTTTTATAGCCATAAGATGAGATTCTCTAGGATCTACTTGAAATATAGCAATTAGACACACTACATGCATAATATCTGGTCTGGTAGCAGTGATATATAGCAATCTGCCAATCATGGATCTGTATTTGCTCTGATCAGTCGTAGAAGATTCATCATCCTTGCTCAGCTTATATCTGGTTACCATAGGAGTACAAACCGGTTTAAAATCTTCCATCCCAAAAAATTTCAATAACTCTATTACATACTTAGATTGTTAAATGAATATCCCTTTATCAGTTTGATTCACTTGTAGACCAAGGAAGAAATTCAATTCACCAATCATAGACATCTCAAATTCTTTCTGCATTTCTTTAGCAAACTTTTTACACATGCCATCATTTCCACCAAAACTGATAACATCAACATAAACAACTACAATCAACATCTTATTACCTTGCACTTTGAAGTAGAGATTACTATCAGCAGAACCTTTGTTGAATCCTTGCTTTGTCAGATATTTGTCCAGTCTTGCATGCCAAGCTCTGGGAGCTTGCTTCAGTCCATACAATGCTTTCTTCAATTTACAAACCATGATCAATTTGTCAGACAACTGAAATCCTTCAGGTTGCTTCATGTACACTTCTTCCTCCAACTCACCATTCAGAAAAGCTGACTTAACATCCATCTGATATACCTTGAAGTCTTTGTGGGAAGAGAATGCCAAAAACATTCTAATAGCTTCCATTATGGCCATAGGGGAAAAAGTCTCTTCAAAATCCATACCTTCAACTTGTGAATATCCTTTGCATACCAGTCTTTCCTTATTCCTTACTACTTCTCCATTTTCATTGAGTTTGTTGCAGAACACCCATTGTGAGCCAATCACATTTTTGTTCATAGGTCTAGAGACTATTTCCCATGTCTGATTCTTTTCTATTTGTTGAAGTTCCTCATTCATAGCTCTCATCCAACTTTCATCTTCACATGCTTCTTTTTACAGATTTAGGTTCTATTTTAGAGAGTAAACACAAATTTACCTCAACTGTAGCTCTGCTTCTTGTCTTCACACCTTCACTCTTGCTTCCAATTATTTGAACTTCTAGATTATTCTTTTGTACATATTTAGGAGTCCTAGTAGCAAGTTTTGGTTCATTCTCTTCTTCTTCTTCTTCCACTTGTTCTTCTCCTTCTTTCTCTTATTCTTCTTCCTTCTCCTTATTTTCTTCAGGTATATGTTCGCAGATAGGATCATCAGGTTCAACTTCACTTATCTCAATAGGTCTATGTATGTCTTCATCAACTTTCACATTAGCACTGTCAATGATTTTTCTCAATCTTTTGTTAAAGCATTTGTATGTCCTGCTAGTTGTAGAATACCTAAGAAATATTCTTTCATCGCATCTAGCATCAAACTTTCCAATATTTTCATCATCTCTTTTAATATAGCATCTGCTTCCAAATACCTTAAAAAATTTATAGTAGGAGTCTTACCAGTCCATAACTCAAAAGGTGTCTTTGTGTTGTTGTGTCTGATCTAAACTTTATTAAGAACATAAATAGCAGTATGCATCGCTTCTCTCCAATACACATCCAGTACATTAGACTCTTTCATCATAGTACTAGCAGCTTCGTAAATTGTCATGTTTTTCCTTTCAACTACTTCACTCTGTTGTGGGGTTCTCAGAGCAGAAAACTATCTTTTTATGCCATGCTTCTCACATAATTCATTAAACTCACCAAAAGTGAATTCACCACCTCTATCAAATCTCAAACACTTGATTTTTAGATTTACTTCATTTTCCACTCTCGCCTTGAATACCTTAAACCTATCTAGGGCCTATTTTTTTGTCTAAGAAAAGCAACCCATGTAATTCAAGTATAATCATTAATAAGCAACATAAAGTACCTGTCTCCATTCAAGATTTCAGTCCTGGTTGGACCACAAAGATCAGTGTGAATCAACTCCATCATTCCAGCAGTAGAATGTTCTTTTCCCTTAAAGCTACATCTTGTCTGCTTCCCCAATTGACAACTTCCGCACATAGCATTAGCAGGTCTTGTGATTCTAGGCAGTCCCGAACAATCTCCTTAGCACTGATCTTAACTAGGTTATCAAAGTTCACATGTCCCATTCTTCGGTGCCATAACCAACTTTCACTAATTTGAGATACAAGGCAATGACCATCAACTCCCTTCAGTTGATAGATGTTTCCATGAGTTCTTCCTACAACAATCATATCTCCATTTCTGGATCCTTTTTTGATTTCATAGGTATTGTTCTAAAACACAAGTTTAAGACCATTTCTGCACATCTAACCAACACTCAAAAGATTTTGTCTCAAATCCTTCACATAATATACATCATCAGTATTATGCACTCCATCAAAACTAATTGAACCTTTACCACATATCTTAGCTCTTGAATCATCACTGAACATGACTAAACCACCATCATATTTTTCAAGTTTAGTGAACTTACTCTTATCTTCGGTCATGTGATTGGAACATCCACTATCAATTACCCAATAGTCTTCATCCTGTCTTGCATGAAAAATGGTAACCAAGGTACCTTCCTTCATATTCTTCTTAACCTCTAGAGCCTTCTTACTTACACATTTTGCAGAGTTAGTGGATATAGATTTACTTTCCAAAGCTAAGAATAAGCATTCACTATCATCAACCTCATTGTCAGATTTTCCATCAGAAATACCTACCTCTTCCTTAACATAGTATAGCTTCTTATACTTCTTATCCTTCCTATCCTTATCCTTATAATCCTTGTTCTTCTTATGTGTAGCCCTATTCAGACATCTCAAAGCATAATGACCAATGTTACCACAACTAAAACATTTAAAGGGTAACATATTTTTATATTTTCCAGTTCCTTTCTTCAATTTCCTGGTGAAATTTGCTGCCAACTCTTCATCATCACTATCTGGTTCTTCAATCTTCAAATCCTTGAATGTCATTTTTGTCTTCTCTTATTTCTTTTCGTCTTTCCGAAACTTTCTTATCTCAAATGCTTGCAAGGTGTCGAACAGCTCTTCTAGAGTGTACTTCTTAGGATCATACATCTCTTCAATAACAAAGATCTTGTCGTTGTAACATTCCAGTAAAGTGATCAAGATTTTCTTGATTATATCTTCATCTACTAGTTTTCTTGCTTGATTTTTAACATCATTTGCTACCAGTTCAACTCTCTAAAAGAAACTTGTAAATTCTTCACCATCTTCCATCTTCAGGCTCACAAATCTATGTTTTTCTGCCAACCTCTTTGTCAATTTCACCTTTTCGTTTCCTTCATACATGCCTTCCAAATTCTTCTAGACTTAATATGTAGTATCCATAGAATTAACCTTGACTCGCTCACTTTTAGATAAACCACTGCAAATCGCATACTTCACCTTCTCATTTTCTTCATAAGCAGAGATCTCATCTACAGAATTAACACCACCGAACGAAAGTGTATACTTATTTTCAACAGCCTTCCAAGTCTTGAAACCAAGAGAGATAATGTATCATCTCATTTTTCCCTTCCAGTCATTGTAGTCAGTTCCATCAAACATAGGGATCGCCAACTTGTGCGCCATCAGATCCTCCTTAAGCAGTTAAGCTCTACACAAGGAACCACAAGCTTTGATACCAATTGTTAAAAAGGCGCAGGACAACTGAGAGGGGGGGTGAATCAGTTGTTGCACAAATTCAAACTTAAATCTTTATCACTTATCAAGTCTTTAACCACACTATTTTGTTATTAAATATGAGCATGAAACATAAATAACAAAAAGCAAATCAACATAATGAACACCAGATTTTTTACATGGAAAACCCAATAAGGGTAAAACCATGGTGAAGTTTAACTCATAATATAAATATTATAAAAAGGATCACTTCCAAGGGCTCACTTCCCAAAAGAGGATTCACTATCCAAGTACAAAGGCTCACTACCTGTACAAAAAGGACTCACTGTCCAACAGGGAGACTCACTGCCTATAGATACAAAAGAGAACAAAAGGTCCACCACTACAATTAAAGCACATTCATAGGATTACAGAAACCTTCAATTCACTGCCTTCAGCACATTGAAAAACTGCCATCACAACTCACTCACACACACTTCTAGTCTTATGATTTGTGGCACACTTTTGTCACTTTGCATCACACTGTCATACAACTCTTCACAATTCTATTTGTTTTTATACCATTATCAACCTTAGAAACATTTACCAAGGTCGGCCACAAGACAACATTTCATAAATTCAAATTAGGTCGGCAACTCAAAATTCCCGCGGTGGAAAGGAATAAGAGTGGACCAATAAAAATTATTTTCTTGGATCATCTACATGCTTCCTTAATTAAATTTTATTCTTCGAATGAAGTGTAAACTCTAGGTCAGCCAAACCTAAAAACACAAAAAATATTGATGCACACGCTTCCCAAAAAGAAGATGACATGCGGATGCCACAACATGCTTCATTATACACAAGAATACATCTCAGAAACTTCCAGATACATCTGTAGCAAAACAACAGACTTCAATCACTGAATTCCTTTCACCAGTCTATCCAGATTGTGCAAACTCATACTGAAATACTGAAATATGACTTCTTGATTACCAAACTTCAAACATCTTCACCAGAGCATAGGAAAGACCTTCACAAGACATATCCCAGATCCACACAATCTAAATCAAAACAGCGAAGGACTGTGGAGCAGAAACATTTCTCCCAGTCCATAGAAAATCAAACTTGTTAGACATTTCACATACCGGTGAACGCAACTTTCATGTACCATCTCACCAGAAGTTGAAACTTAGCATATAGTACCACGAGATTACCATTAACAAACCTTCGGATCTATACAAGCATAGGATCAACACAAGAGAAATGTGGAGCACATTTTGAACACATTCAACATTCTAACTTCTCTTCTTTATTAAATTTTCTCAAAAGCACTTGGAAACTCACCAATACAACACATTTGCAACACCATAAAGATAGCTCCATGTACTCACAACATCTCAGAAGCATCTCATCCATACATGTACAATCTACAACATACTTAACTGTGTTGACATCAATGACAACACCACCAAACTAGCTCATATTTGCAACACTACATACTTGGGGTCATAAAAGCATCCTTCGCCTAAGGACCGCCTATGTACCCGCTTCCAAACGGATCAAAGTTGAATGTAGTTCTCCTCACAAGGTCTCTCAAGGATGCATACACTTAGGTTTTCCCATTAGCAATACATCATTAATGATTCCCTTCGATTACTAACACTACGTTCACAATTTAGCATCTCGTAGAATAAGACTCCCCCTCAAGAATATCAAGGTCCTCGACCAACTCCACCTATTATCATTCATAAACATACTGGACTGTCTCAAGGATTATCTTATCTACCTAGGGGCTAGGCTTATTAATCAGTATGAAATTATCTGGTCCACACAAACCCATACTTCTGTTTGAAATTCACATAATAGATTCAACATGGTGGTTCTTATACTCAAGGGGTCAATCTATATCTTGTAGTCATCATAAAGCTTTTCCTCAATACCCAAATACATACTAAAATTAGGAGGATAAAATGACATTAAAGGAACATGTGACCCATATTTCCATTATAATAGAATTTCCTAAATGGTCCAAGACACTTTTCTCAACCATGGACTAATAACTCGATGATTACACAAACATCTTAAGCCACTATTGGCTATAATCATTTTAGTTGATTATGACCCAATATATAGATTAAGTGCCCCATATTAAGAAATATGTCATTAGCCAATAATTTATTAAAGTAATGTCATGCATGAGAAAGGTCATGGATGCATAATTATTATCTTTACACCAGGTATAAGTATTTAAACTTTAATGAGAACATATAGGAGACTACTTTTGCAGGGATTTAAAATCCTACTTAAGAAAGTGGGCAACACTATAACTATTGATGAATCGATATATGAATATAAACCCAATAATAATTTTATTATTAATCTTTTAATTTTTTTTACATTATGGTGGAACCTCATATTCTTATAGTAATTAAGTTCATAAATTGGATGATTTATTCATACTTGTCATTTATACTAAAGATGACATCGATGGTCAATAGTAAGGTATCATGAGATGTTGCATAACATGGTCACATCGGGATTATCTTTTATCTCAGTCTCAACAAGAGTTCCAAATTAAATTTTAGTCTTTCGTTTAGTATGTGATTATGTTGTGATTCTTTATAGCTATAATTTCCTTCTTTCATTCACATGGTGATTTCCATATCAAGGTTCTAGTACATAAGAGGTCAATAGACATTATGCAATCATATAAGACCTTTGTCCACTAGTATAAAGGGGATTACCAATAGTACCAAGTTTTAATATTATATATCCCTACCAAGCTATGGTATCTAATTCATTCGTAGCCCGTGATTATAGAGTTGATATGAAAATCTTGATAAAATATAGTACCAAAATAATACCATATTCCCTTTTAGGTAGATTATGATGCATGTAATCCCTTATATACGAAGTGAGGACATTTCCATGGAGGATTTATTTATATAGATAAACCTTCTTATAATAGTCAATGTGTAACCTTTATTTAAAAGATAGTTTATCAATATTCATTAGATTAAAGTTTGAGACTTGGTTTAGAGTTCTCCAACAATGCATAAACATGGGAAATTGGGATTTCAATCAAACTTTTCATCATATTTCAAATTTAAAGTGAGCCCCATATTGTTCTATATGTATAAATGAAAACTAAGCAAGCATGATCAACAATTGGTAGTTTCTATGGCAATGTGACCAGAACCAGGACCACACAGCAATAATGCCAATTCCCATAAATATATAGATTAATTTTAATTTCTTTAATTATTTCATACCATTATGTCATATATCACCTCTATGTATTATATGTGATAATGGTAACTCTCTAGAAAATAGCTTAAAATCATAATAGTTACTTCCATGGGGTTGGAAGATAAGATACCAGACCAAGCATTTCTCTAACAAACTAGCTTCTTTCCTTAAATCCATTATCTGACAATAAGATTGACACTTTATCCTCTAAAATTTAGTATTTACATTAATACCATAACAAATCCCTATCACAAATAGATTGCAGTAAAACATTAAATAGTTTTAAATGCAGATATTTAGTTATATCTTACTGGAGTTGGATTGTCTTCATCCCCTTGAATTATTGTGCCTCCATACTTCCACAATGTTTCTTGGCCACATCCCTCGCCTATTCGAAGTTCCATTCTGCATCTCCTCTTGCTTGAGCTTCATGATTTTTCCCTCTTTCCACTCCCATGATCCATTCCTATTCACTCTCTTTGCCCACCAAACCAATATTCCACTCCATTCTCTTTCTCGGTCTGCTCTGCATTCCTCTCCTTTCTTTCTCCCTATGTATTTTCTACATGCCTCCTCTGATAATAATCTTCTATCTATTATGCTTGGTTAGGAATTCATATCCTTGCTCCAAAGCTCTTGTTGCCATTTAAACAGGGAGAACAAAGGTAATGTTTGTGGACTTCCAACTTACCCATGCTAATTTTTCCATGCTTCCAACTCCTCTCACTCAAATCAACCATCTTTCCACATGATTTTCTTCTCCCTTTTTCCTATGATTTCTTTACATTCTCCTCATATTTATGTCTACATTCTATTACTCTCATCCTGAGCAAAAATGTGTCCACAAACTACCCAAAACCTTCCTTTGCATTCTTCCCTACACGATTTCTTCCCTCCTCTTTATGTGCCATTTCCTTGAGCTCTCCCTCTCTACAAATTCTCGTACTCATGTTTTTCATTCCAAACACTCGTGAATTCCACCATTCTCTACGTTCTTCTTCTATTGACCTTTTTTGCTCATGTTTCTCTTTTCTTCCTACCGATTTCTCCCTCCTCTTTGTGTGCCATTTCCTTGAGCTCTCCCTCTCTACAAATTCATTACTCATGTTTTCATTCCAAACACTTGTGAATTCCACCATTCTCTACATTCTTCTTCTATTGACCTTTTTTTCTTGCGTTTCTCTTTTCTTCCCTAAATAAAGCTCATCTTCTGCATTTCCTTTGGGTAAGTGCAAGAAGTTAAGTCCACTTCTAGTGGAAGTGTCATTTTTCAGCTTTAAAATAGGTAGTCATTTATTTTTTAGAATAGGTACCCATTTTAAAGTGGGTACTCATTCCAAAAGGTTTGAAAATCACAATCCATGTTTCACATTTGGATTTAGGCTTGGAAAAGGCATGGTAACCCAACCCTTAGCCTTAGACCTACAAGTACAGGGTCATGACAATATCAAGAGAATGTTAATATGGTTGACGGACATTTTTTCAAAATTATTTTATGACATTAAAACCCATTTTAGATGAGATTGTGTAGATTCTAAATATGTAAATTTCTTTCCAATTGGATTATTTTTTCTATTTATCAATTTTTTTTGATGAAACAGGTCCATAAACTTGAATTATCAGGGTTTTTTAGTATTTTAATAACTTTTTATTAAAATATTTTTTTGAAAAACAAATTTTATGAAAGTGTACTTCAAACGATTCTTTTTAATTTGAAAAAAATTCAAAAAATGATAAGTTTAGGTCATCTTATGCATGACATACATGACGATTTTTTAAAACACCAAATATGGCCAATAAAAAATTAACAAAAAAAATATATTCAATAAAAAATTACAAAAAAATATGGAAAGCGTGCTTAAGTGAGTTACAAATATTTTCCCAAAAGGATTTAGAAAAATATGATTATTTAGGTCAAAATATGGATGACATACATGTGCATGGTATAGTAAAAATACAAAGTGACTTTTAAACAGTGGTTTTTAGAAACGCCTATTGAAAATCAATTTGTATCATCTGGGTATTAAAATAAATTACATATTTGGAAACTAGACTCTAAATACTACATTTTATGATTAGTGACCTTTTCCAAGATTCCATCTCTAAGTGCTTCAATTTTTAAGGTCAAATATGACAAATTCTGAAAATTAGGGAAAACACCCACTTTTTGGCCAAAAAGTGGACTCGACTTCTTGTCAGCACCCCTTTCCTCTTATTTTCTCACCCCCAAAATGACCCCACATAGATTTATGAAGGCCATAGTCTTCCCAAAATAAAATGCATTTTCTTCACATGGCACGCCAATTTGACCCATGACTTGTATTTTTCCTGCTCCAAGGAAGGGTTACCATGCCTTATTAATGGCATGGTCACCCCCCCTTCCCTTTCATGCACCATGCTCAATTAATGCGAACAGTTTCCTCATCTTTTTTTTGTTCAAAAGATTGTATTTTTCCTTTATTTTGTTTTTCTTTCATGTTCATGTTCCTTCATTGACGGGATGTGACACAAGCATTATTGGCTTTGGTTGTAGCAAATCGGTGCCTAATAAGAGATTTTCATGGTGCTGCTCCATTAAGAGATCTAGTAATCCATTTAGCAATGAGGAAGATCCCTTGTGTGAGGGGATCAATTACTCCCTTTGTTTTTTGGCTAGATTTAGTATAACCATGAAGCTATTGGGAGGCCTTTTCTGTTATTCCATTTTCCCCATAGAAACCCTCTGATTAGCTGAGTTAGCTAATTATAACTGCTTTTGGAAGGAAGCCAACATGAAGAGATGTAGACATGACTGGCTATGATGATTTTTTTGGCAATTTGAATGCATCTAGCCATGGATAAAAATTTGTTTGACCAAATTTGGAGCTTGCTTTTTACTTTATTGATGAACCATTTCCACATTTTGGATAGTGAAACTCCTATTCCAAAGGGAATGCCCAAGTATCTTGAAATTACTCCATGATTGTTGAATTTCCACTGTGGGGGAATCCAAGGAGGTGGCTAATCAGCTATAGTCATCCAAAATTCAATTTTATTAAGAGAAAGTTGTGAGCCAGTTGTTGAACAAAACAGGTCTAAGACATCTAGGGTGTTATTAAGTTCTTCTTGAGAGTTTTGAATGAATAGTAAGTTGTCATCAACAAAATGAGAGTTGAGAGAAACTTCATTTCCAGGCAGAGAGATGTCATGAATGATATTTTGCTTTTTAGCATGAATTAAAAGGTATCCAAGAGCATCAACTATGAGAACATAGAGGAAAGGAGCTAAAGGGAAACCTTGTCTTATCAATCGTTGAAGAGGAAAGGCTTGGGTGATTGAACCATTAATAGCTAAGCAAGCATTAGCATCAACAAAAAGGGGTTCAAAATCAAATTTGATGAGGAGGCAGTTTTTTCATGTTTTTTGAGCCCATTCAATAGCTTCCCAAGCAAGTGCCAAATTGTCAAGAATGAATCTTCCTCCTATAAATCCAATTTGCTTGGATCTAACAATTTCTTGCACCATCAAGTTTAATTCTTTTTGCAATAGCTTTGGCAATAATCTTGTAGGAGGTATTAAGGAGTGTGATTGGTCTCCAACCTGCAATGTTATTCTCATTTTTCACTTTGGGAATTAATTTTATCAGCCCTTGATTAATCAAAGAACCTAAGGATCCCTTGGAAAAGGCTTCTTTATAGACCTCATAGAAGTCTTCCTTAATAAATAGACCTCATAGAAGTATATATTATTATACTATTCTATTATTCTAAAAAAAATAAAAGAACATGGCTTTGACTTGGTTTAGTGTAATTTAATAAGATATAAATAATTATTACAATGTTTTAGTCTTTTTCAAAAGTAAAATGAAAAGAAAATGACTTGTTTAGTGTATTGTAATAAGATATAAAGTATTATTACAATGTTCTAGTATTAAATTGATAAGAAAGAGAATATATTTTTCTAAATATTCATTGAGAAGAGGGTTTAAATTAATATATCTTTGTGTAAATATTTGTAAGGACCTAGATGAGCATTTTTAACATTATATGTGTTTTCTAAGTCCTAATAGATGTTCCAAATTAAAATACTGAGTGAGTATTTTGGCCCCAAACAACTTGGATAATCAAATATATTACTACAAAATAAATGGTTGAATTAATGTGTAATCTCAAGTCTAATACATTAATTCTCTAATAGCTAGTCATATAAAAATAATAAATTTGACCAATAGTACATGCATTCACTATATACCTATAAATGCACCATGAATGCCAGATAAACATTGTCAAACTCGGTCCAATTTTACCAAATTCATATCATTTCTTTGTTATCATAACTCAAACAAAATGGAAGAATTATAAACATTGAGAAAAAAAAAGTAGGGAAGGCCTAGTTAAATATTGATTTGGCAAACAAAAAAAGTCTTTTCCTACCTTCACTTCTTCACAAAGGCTACAATTTTCACAAATATGTGAAATGCAATATCATCTTTTTGGATGAGAATATGCAATTAAACGTGACTAATGTTGCACTATCAAAGGTGGAACCTCTAGAGTTCACACACATTTTCATAGTTCGTCATAGTAGACTAAATCTATCATCAAATGTTTTAGTTCATAATAAATGCAAAGAGCACTAGTATAGTGAAAATCAAGATGGTTGGAATAAGAGGGATCTAGTATGTGCTCTAAATAAGGCATAAAGGACTCCACATTCAAATTTTGGTTTCTACCCAACACCTATATATTACACCACATATTTTTGGCATGAATTTTCTCTAAAATAAATGTGTTAAAATAAAATAATTTTTATATATTTTTGAATATATAAGTGATAAGAAACAAGAAAAGGAGACACTACATTAAAAATTTAAGAAACAAATTCAATGCTTGAAAATGATAAGCAAAGTTCCCAATAAAATCTAGAGAAGAAAAATTAAAAGGTAAGAAAGGAGATCATTCTTCTTTATGAACTCTAACATGTCTAGTTGAACACTTAATTTATGTCAAGGCTTTTTCACTTGTACTTTGTAAGTAGGAGGGACAATGCCCACATTTGTTATTAATCGCATTCTTACCACAACTTGAATTAGGATGGTGAGTGTAGGATCTTGAAGGAAGGATTAGGTCAAAATAAGATAAATGTGTAGAAACATGTGCAAATGAGACAATGATAAGGTCAAAATAAGAGTTTAAATTAAGATAGATAAATATTGGGAAAGAAGTGAACTTAACACAAAAGTGTATCACATATCACTATGTAATTTTATTAAGGCACTACATCACAAGTACAACAAACTAGCTCAAGCATACATCACATATATTCTGTGTGACAATCCACATGATAAATCTCGTTCACATAAAGAACAATTGGTAATGTGGAAATGGATGCAACCTATGCATGCATCAAGCCACTACCTAATTCACAATCACATAGCCTGCTATGAAAACAATCAAGCATCTCATACTTCTTATTGTCACTAGCATGGGCACCAATATATCAATGTGCACAACCCTAGGCCATTTACACAATTACTTAGGGAGGCATTAGTGTATAAACACACTCAATTATACATAGGTTCATATCAGTTCATGATCCCAAGGTAGTACCTACCTCTGATAATCTAAGATACCATTTTCCACATCAAGATAGGCCAAACTATAATATGAGGTTGATCCAACTGTTACCTACATATTCTTTATTAGAAACTCTCTTCCCTATAGTCCTTTGGGTGGATAAGCAAACAAGGTAGTCCATCGTTTGCATGTTGTTGGTATGAAGGCTTGCATGCTACTAGCAAAAAACCATCCAACCGTCTAGCATACATTGGACATCTATTGTTGACATGCCACTAGCCCCAAGGCCCACATGTTCCTAGCAGAATCTATCCAAGCCTCTACACACGAGGTATGTGTTGTTGATATGCCACTAGCCCCAACGCCTACTTGCTCCTGGTGGAATCCACCCCACTATCCAAGTGATACACCTAACACTTAGTCAACATAGTATTCTCCTTGACTACTATCAATCTCAAGCATGGATAAACTTTATCTCTAAGCGGGTCATAAGATTTTTCCATTAGTGATCACCTCAAATGGATAGGAATAGTCTACATATTAGAGTTTTGCAACCTCTACCTATGCCCTCGTAGGGTCCTACTCCATCTATTGTCGTAAAAGTTAGCACCTATACCTAGCTTAGCACTATAATTGTAAAAGAGATTCCTAATTAGGAATAAGTAGATCACAATTGACTACTTTAGGAGCCTATACAGTCATATAGGTTTGAGGTTAATTTTCACAACATAAAAGAAATAACCTATAACCAACACGAGACAAGCTCAAATCAACATGTACCCACTACCAAGTAGTCAAATCCATTCCCTTCATTCACCTTACTATTCAAAAACACATTATGTATTGAATACAAATTATCTAATAACCATTTTGGCCTCATATAAAGCCTACTGAAGAGAGAAGGCCAAACCAATTAGGAACCCCAAAATGTAGGAGTTATCCCCCCTAGATCTTCCCCTATAGACTTGAGTTCATAGGGGCATCCTTCACCCAAGGACTACCTACGTACCTACTTCCGAACATATCAAAGTCGCACGTAGTTCTTACAAGGAATCTCAAGTGTTGCAACACATAGGTTTCCCCAAAATTAAGGTTTCACTAATTACTATGCCATACTCCAACATGGTTCCTTTAAATGATTCCCAACATTTAATAGAGGTTAATGAAAAGTTGAAAATTCCAACACAATTCCCAATTTAACAAGCCTAAACTATAACACTTTCATCTAAGGACATTAGGATCTCTAATTAGGCCTTGCCACCTTTATTATTCATAATGCAACAATTATACAAAGCCCCAAAGTCTAATTGGGTTAATGGCTACAATGAGTACAAATGATAAATTACCTTTACAAAAACCCTAGCAGGTAAGGTTTGCTACCCATTCACTTGGACACAAAATGACGCCCTCAAGAAATTAGTGTCATATTGTTGTAATGTTGACAAGATATTTTTGTTAGTATTTGTCCTTGTTAATCTCTAAAGCTGGCAATGAAACTCGGGGTCATTCCATCCTATTGGAGTATTGAACACAAATGAACAATTATCTTTATTGCTTTATTGGCCATAATTATAAACTTGCTCTGAACATAATCGATATTTGAGTCATACTTGAGACCATTGGGCAGCACTATATATCCCTTATATCTTCATATGAAGATGTACATTCAATAATGTAAATATTAATATTTCTTAACCTTTGATCTCATTTACATTATGGCACAATCCAATATTCTTATATTAGTCTAGTTCAAGGTCTAGATAATGTTTGTACCTTCCATCTATATTAATTATGGCCTCAATAGTTAGTAGTAAGTTACATCATATGATCAGAATGTAGGTACATCCTACTATTGCTAACATAGAGTTTGACATGCTTCCCTTAAGACAAGGTCACTATATACATATCCAATTGTTGTACTACAAATTATATACTAAGATGTACTACAAATTATATACTAAGATGTCTTGACACAAAATATTTTTTTAAGTATAAGAACCCACACGATCTTATGCATCATAGTGGCATTCTCACTATATCTTGAATATGCATGCAAGAACCATTATATAATCATCCCTTACTAAATAAGGTTACTTAGATCACATGCTATGGAACTTGGTATCTTAAATAATTTATGTCCAATTAACATAAGCTAGATTAAGAATTTCCCATAAGGTCCCAACCTTTGTCAAATTCTTCACACCTTAAATGAATTCACAATGGTTAAATATTCAAAAGCTAGTATGAAACTATATAAACTCAATAGATTTTCAATGAGTCTAACCAATGTAGTCAAGGCTTTCTTAAGTACCTAACCACAATTGGGTGTACAACTTTATTAGAGAACTAATTATCATGGTAATGAAACATTACAAGTTTACAAACCCTTCCTCTAGATTTACCCAAGCATTTCCTTATAAATACTATAATTTATTAAGACATTATCTATGATTCTAAAACATACATTTATAAAGTGTGGAATTTGAGTATACCATGCTTTCTCTTACTAAATCTATTAACTCAATGTATGATATAGAGTTCTTCTTCCTTATTAGAAAAATAGCATTTCCTTATAAATAAATACTATAAACTATTAAGATATTATCTATGATTCTAATACATTCATAAAGTGTGGAATTTGAGTATACCATGCTTTCTCTTACTAAATCTATTAACTCAATGTATGATATAGAGTTCTTCTTCCTTATTAGAAAAATAACATTTCCTTATAAATAAATACTATAATTTATTAAGACATTATCTATGATTCTAATACATTCATAAAGTGTGGAATTTGAGTATACCATGCTTTCTCTTACTAAATCTATTAACTCAATGTATGATATAGAGTTCTTCCTTACTAGAAAAATATAGATTTCAAGGAGAAATCCCATGGGCATAATATATGACTATTTCTAAGATGTCTAGGACGAGATCCATCACTAAGATTATAGAATAAAACATAGTCTTATGAACACATAAGAGCAATTATAATATGTGTTGCATACAAATAAATAATTTAACCTTGAATGTGATCAAAGAAATCCATTCATAAGAACATAATATCCTGCCTTGATAAATTTATGTGGTTCCAAGACTGTTAAAAGGCCTCAAAGAAAAGAGGTCTCATGGAATGCCTTATTTGCCAAGTAAGTTCAGTGGTTTGTAACAAGGGCCTCAAAAGCTCGTAAACAAATGCAACTAGTGAATGTAGGCCCAATCACCTCCAAAATATCAATGACCTTACTTACAATAGTAATCATGAGGAAGTGTCGACCTAACTTGATCACCTTTGGCTGAGTAGCTCATTCAGAAGTAAACACATTTGAATAGAAAATATGATGGAATGTACTTATCTTTAGTGTTGGCACTGAAAATAATGTTAATTGAGGCCTTGAAATATGTTGTCCCTTCTTTTTCCTTTGTTCAACGGCTATAGCCCCTACTCCATCTTGACTCTAGGGCTTGGCATTATATCTTAGACCTCCGTTTCTTTCCAGATACACCTCCTTGAATGGACCACCACAGAGTTACAGCATCCCCCTCTACAATTATGAGAATGTCAGCAGAAGAGACTATACCCGGGCAAGCTATCTCCAGAGCCTCTTTGATTTCATCTATTACATCAAATGCCCTGAATTAATTAATATTGGATAATGCATTCTTCTCTCCAGCCAACTAATTCATAAACTGAGCAATCATGATATTGCAGTCGTAGAACCGAAGCAACATTTCTGGTTTCTCTTTTCATAGCCATCTCCATCATAGACCCCACCGCAGCTTCTGTCGTGGGACTGTTATCTCTGTAAAATCCTGTGTGTAAATGTTGTTGTGGCCGCCTTTCTTATCACGCGCTGATGGACACCCAAATCTTATTCGCGAGCTCTCCCAGAGACTTAGGCAGGAAGGACATAATCAATGGTCATGAATTTGGCTCACCTCCCAATCGCATTTGCTTGAACGTTCCTTTGTTCTTTATCCTTCCGATTTTTTGTATTTTCTCCTCCTCTCTGCGTGCCTCATCCTTGCTTCCATATTTCACATCCCCTCCTTGCCCGACCGTTCATCGTCGACCTCAACTACTCGCATCCTCAGTGAAAACGTGCCTCAGACTGCCCCAGAATGCACCTTTATGGAGGTGACCGGTCCATCTTTCTTCTGCGTCTCCTCCTTCCCACTACAAGTCTTGACAAATTTAGGGGTCGCCATGCCTCTTAATGGCACGGTCACCATGCCCTATGCTATTCCTTTCACGTTTTTCTTCCCAAACATGTGAATATCCGCAGACGAGGGGGTCGTGAGGGTTTAATAGTTAGTCTAGCGTCGTTTTTCTCTCCACACGACCTGAAGTCTTTGCTTCCAGAAGAGGGACGCCATACCTTATTAATGGCAGGGCCCTCCCATTCAATCCTGCGCCACTCTCCCCTTTGTCTCTAAAAAAATTCCTACTTCGTTGATCGTTGGCTCCATCAACGATTTATTTTATTATTTTTTGAACACACGACGTTGCCACACGAGATGGCCTTTAACAGGGTTGTGACACCAGTCGATGCAATTTGCTATAATCCAAAGAATCATTGTTAGACAGCCCTTTTATTCTCAAAGAAGCGAAGAGATTTTGCCTAAAAAAAGAAAGACCCTAGTTCACAAATACCACGCAACCTAGTTTCAGATTCACATATGGCCTATACATATAGTACTACTCATACTATGTAGGAAGCACCTAAGTGTGGGTTAAGAGATAAATATTTGCTCTCTACTATATCATGACTTTGTGACTTTTGTATGAAGAACATAATATTCTATTTTATAAATCTTTGGAATATTCAAGTTCGATTTATTATTACCTAACAGTGGGTTAAAAGATATAAATATCTACTCTATACTATATTATGAATTGTGACCTTTGTTTGAAGAACATAATATTCTGTTTTATAAACCTTTGGAATATTCATTTCATTTTATTGTTTCCTAACATTCAGACGCTCCGGAACATTCTTGCATTTCAATTGGTGTTTTGAGTTGGGTCATCCCACCCCGCAAAAATGCATCTTCCAGCTTACCAGCTTCCATATAGTCCTTCGCATTTATGCCTTTGTTGACTAATAAAGAGAAATATTTCAGTTCCTTCCAATTAGCCCTGAGATTTTATCCCCTAGTTGATTTAATGCTATTAACATATCACTACAGTAACGAAAACTCTCATATTAGTTGCCTCGGCCTTTTTTCCTAACATTCAGATCGTCCAACCATTCGATATAGTTCTTTTTCTACAGCCAATAAAGTTCAGAATTAATACCTTTGCTATTTCTTGTATTACATTTTCCCTTTACCAGAGATACATCTAGATTAAGGCTCAGTTGTAATCCTAGACTAATATAGTTGTCAGTCTAATCCTAATAATATTCACATGTTAGGATTCAGTTTTTAACTCCAATCAAAGCTAGACCTCCATTCTGCTGCTTTCTTGGTGACTTTGCGCCTGGAAGGAGATTCCAAATTGAGCGAAGACATGCTGCAACATTCACAAGCCCTCCAAATCTCATCCGATGGAGCTGTTAATGACCAACATTCTCCACAAAATTATAAATTTGATTCAGTTCATTTTATGCCATTGGGCATCAGAACATTCAGGGAAATGGTAAGAGTTTGTATGCATTAATTGAAGCAAATATATATTACTAGCCTCTTACAAAATTTTGCCATTACCTTTTTAATATGGCATCATCATCATCAAATGCTCACATCAGGATACATACAGATGCACAATCTGCACAGAATACATTGAAATCCAAAACATTCGCTGCAAGCTAATTAAGAACATGAAGACATTGTAACTAGGGTAGGAAACATGGGATAGCAAGCAGCAAATGCATATAACAGTAAGTAGTAAACTATACAAAGTTCTAGATTTGGCACAAATAACTGGTGTAGTAACAGTCCGCATTCATTACTAACTGTTCAAAACAAATTCACTGTTCTATACACAGTATTCAAAGCACTTGAGCACTCACCCAGATTATATACTGACAATTGCAAAGATGGGTACTAATGTTTCTACAGATCTAGCAAGGTACAAATTGCAAAAATCATAATCCAGGAAAATTTACCCACAGATATTTCTCTGAAATGAAATCATTTACAAATCTCTAAAGTTACACAGCATGGATTTGATGTAAATAATCAGGCAGTTAAAGAGTCAATAAAGATCTATAAGAACTCTGCTTGCAAACTGCTAATCAGACAAGTCACATAAAACCTACCATCTGCTATTGATCAAAAGTTGGAAAAGAAAGTGACTTTCTCAATAAACAGTTGGAAGAAATAACTACAAACAATTTAAAGGAATAACTGCTTTGATGGTTTTTAGTTAGACATTTATAAAAATGCGTCGTAGGATTCTGCGCTCCATACTACTAGGCTGCATGTGCAGTTTCATGTTCTGCAACACATTTACTGAACATAACAAGATGAAAGAGAAAAAATGCACTTCAACTATCAGAATCTAAACAAACTATCAAAGCCCATAAGCAATCCTTAAAAAGTGTAAGTTATGTACCAAAAAAGTTTTTTGAAACAATCAATGAAAAAGAAAAATCAAAGCTTTGTGATCTTACAAAAATGAAATAACAATTCTACCCATCATTACATCTTCCACAATGACTTGAGGCAGCACAACGCAAAAATTGACATAATCATATTAGGCCAAAATAAATATATCATGAGATAATTAAAAGTAATGCAAAATACTCATATAGCACCGATTTCACCTCAGCTTTTAGTAAGAGATCCAAAAGCCCAAAACAAAACAAGATTAAGAACCTATTTTCCCCTGCCTTGACATGTAGAAATTAACACAAGCTGGTGTGAAGCAACCAAGTGCAAATTACAACCAACCATAGAATCAAATAATGTAAGGAGGAAAAGATCCTTGTTAAATTTACTTTTAAAAACATCTCTCACTTCAGCTCTTAGGAAGAGGAATGAATGCTCAAAACAAAACTTGACTGCAGTATATATTTAAATAAGTCCCTACATTATATTTCTAGCAACGGCACAAGCTCCAAGGAATTGGAGCATCAAACAAATCTCACAGCTAAGTAAAAGCTATCTATTTTGCAATCACTCAATCCTCATCCTCCTCTTCATCTCCGCCTGCAGCCTTCTTTGATGCTGCCTTCATGTTCTTTCGCTTCACACGGCCAGGCCTTCCTCCACCAAGAGGACTAGTTAAAGAGAAGTCTATGTGCTTCTGTGAATCAACTCTGACCATGAAAGATGGTATGTTCACCACCTGCCGGCCAACCCTGCACAAAACAGATGTATGAGAATTTATCATTGTACAGTTTCAACAGACACTTTATTCCAGGATTTGTCAAACCACAGTATGAACATGTAATTTATTTTGAATTAGCAAGTTAATGAATACTAAAAATATCTAAAGACTGATTTAAGGAAAAATTTAAATTTGCCAAAAAAGGAAAAGTTATGCTACTAAAGAAAACTTAATCTAATGTAATTTAGGAATTATCTGTTTGAGAGAGGCGGAGTTTATGCACACAAAAACGCAAGTAGCCCATACAAATTGAGCAAGCACGGCACCTATAATATGACTATGTCTATAAACAAATACTAATAACAAAACAAGCATTCCTGGGTTAAAAAAATTGTTAATCTCTTGAAGTCCATAATAAATGGTGTGGTGTGCCTTCTTATTGCTAAACAACATCATAATAATTTGACACAGTTTTAAAACTTGGACCCAAAATTTTGACTTGGACTTGAGACAGAGAAAAACTTCGTAAAGAGTTGGCAAATTAAATGTACATATAAATTCATAACATAAATTTAGAAATATACAAATACTGTTAAAAAGCATAAGAAGTAAATTTAGCAAATGAATAGCTAAAATAATTGTTGAAAAAACATTTGAAATACACAATGTTGGGAAAATTTTGAAAAGAAAAATTAGCTGAGTGCTGAAAGCAAAACAGCACAGACATCTGTACAGTACAACCCAACTCTACAAGCAAAATCACAAAAAAGTAAGTAAAAAATCTCTTCTGGACACCAGTATTGGTGTGCCTTCCTATATAACTAGACACAACGTAACTTTCACAGAGTTCACCAAAGCTGCTACACCAAAGCTGCTAAAACAAAATTCATAATTGGGGACATGGTACACAAATATGTAACATACCTTATATGTCGTTGTCTGATGAGCACACGAGCATGGTGGATTGACTTGGCCATCCCAGACTTGAACACAAGGGTCTGGAGCCGGCGCTCAAGGAAGTTCTCGACTGTCAATGCCAAAACATAATCAAGCTTGTTCTGACTTTCATCAAGAAGTCCATACCTGTTCATGCGACGCAGCAGAGCCTCACCCTCAAAAAGTCGACGGGAATTCTTCTCATCAAGAGTAAGAAGCATTCTTGCTGCATTACGAATACGGCTCAGGGCATACTGAACCCTCCAGAGTTCTCTCTTGTTTCGGAGACCATACTCTCCAACCAACTTTAGCTCAGCATCCAACCGTTCTTTCTCATAAGGACGACGAGGTTTCTTAAAAGTCTTACCATCTGCAACCCAAACACATCAGAATATTATAATGCATTTGAAGAATACAAGAAAAGCATCCTCATATCCATATTTTTACCCACTGTTTCCAGAAACTTGTCATTTACTTTTACGGTTTTACCCATTGTGCAGCCTACATCATTGATCTTAACATATATCCAACACTATTTCAATAACTAACAGAGTTGAAATCCCCTTTGCCTATGTCATTGACTCAATTACCATTTGCACATTCTGGATCACTAATCTTGCAACATCAGATTGATCTGAACCAAAAGGCCTCTAAATCACACAGAAAAATTCATAACTTCGGGACTTTGGTTCATTCTAGATTATTAAACTAAGTAGTCCTATATTCAAAGTTATCATGTTTTGCTATTCATTAAAGATAGTATCATCTTTAATCCACAGATTCCACACCATCACTCCCGTTTGAAAGTTCTATATCGACAATCATTGCAAAGCTTTTACATTATCAAGGTTTAAACACCTTCATCCCACGCCATTTTTATCTTTTACACAATCTAGACCATTAAACTGCCCATGCCCCGTACAGACTTTTGAGGAGTCTTCACAATTTCTCAAACTCATAATTCCCTTTGCCCCGGCCTAAATTAGACTTCGCAATCCAACACTCAATTTTATTTTATTTTTGTTATTTATCAAAGTTAGTATTTTTCTATATATTCCACACCATTTTCCCTAATGGGTATCCTAGATCAACAATCAAAGCATACGTCCAACCCTAAAATAATAATTTACCTTATC
Source organism: Sequoia sempervirens (assembly GCA_007258455.2). Classification (NCBI taxonomy): domain Eukaryota; kingdom Viridiplantae; phylum Streptophyta; class Pinopsida; order Cupressales; family Cupressaceae; genus Sequoia; species Sequoia sempervirens. The sequence goes on along the minus strand of VDFB02000015.1, from coordinate 332,852,445 downwards.
AAAATGCCGTCAACCAAAAAAAATTTAATCTTTTATAAATTGCAGACCGTGAAATCCTTGCATAATTATTGGGCATTCCCCGCCCAATTTTTTTCACTAAACTAGAAATTCTGAGATCAATCAATTGAGGGAAATAGATGTTTTCTAGTTCTATTTTGCAGGTCTTCAGAATCCTGGTCATCTAAGTCATCTGAATTACCTTACCATACCATTTGACCACAATCCAATCTTTTTAACATTCCGTTTTCCAAAACCTGTTAATTGCTCATAATTCTATACCATTAAAAAATGCATAATATAGCCCTAAAACCACATCTAAAGGGCAATGCAAAAATAAATATATTTAACAATCAATTTTATCAGAGCCAGTTCATGCAGATTTGCTCTCCTCAAAACAGACAGAAATAACCAAACCCTAAAGTTTAAAATATCCATAAAACTATTCCTATAGATCCATTCCAAACAAGCTACGATTTCTTCATTCACCACTGTTACTTTTGGAACCCATCACGTACATTTTAACTTCCCAAATCCTCGGATCTGTCTTTCAGCAGATTTTGTGGTACTGATTTTAATTCAACCTCAAAAAAGATCATTTTCCCTTACAGAAGAAATTAGGGATTTATTCCATTTCATTAAGATTTCGTTCAGTTCTTTTAAGAGAAAGGGATTATAACAAGGACTATTTCAAGCCACCCTTTTTCTTTCTGGTGTGAACAAAAACTAGTCCAGAGGGATCCTACCAGTTTATACAGAAAAAGGTCTGTAAATAATATGTGTATGCTACAGATCAGGAAGTGTATAATAAATCATACTTACAGTTACGATAAAAGCTAACGTGCACCATGGCTGCCGCAGAAGCTCCTCTGCCTCCGCCTGTTCTTCGTTTCTCCCCCGACTAATTACACAAGGAAAAGAAAGGCTTGGAGCTATTTAGGGCTAAATACTTGCCCTAGCAGCAAAAACCCTAAAACCTTTTGTGAGATTTTAGTGATATTTTTATTATATATCTATACTAATGTGCTTTGGAGGACTAAAGATTAAGGGGCCAGCTTTCTCTTGTTCCTTTTTGCTAATTGTTAACGGGTTGGTTATGGCTAAATAAAAACTTATTTCACTATGTGCCGATGGTCGCCATGGTACAATATATATATATATTTCTTAAGAATTAGGCAAATCTCTCGATGGTTTTTCGAATTCATCTACAAGTTAATCAAGTGACCAAATAAATTGTAATTCCCTACTCCTTGATTAATTGGGAGATCAAATAAATTGCATCTATCATGTAAACGAGACCATGGGTTTTTGGGATTCAAACCTAGGTTAGAAGCATTCAACACCAACCAATTGGTTTAGCTTCCAAAGACTCTTAAAATTTTCTCTTAAATTGGTTGAACTTTATAACATATTTTATTATAGATTTATGTGTAACATCAAAAAATGTATACCCTTGCAATTTCACATTATGTTTTTGATTTACTTTGATGTTTGCCTCCCCTAGCATGTTTATAGGTTTATTTTGGCCCTTACCTTAGCTTTTTTCTATCCATGGTGCCAAGGCCTTGCCTCCCATGGTCCTCTTGTAAAAATTAATGTTACAAATATTTTAACCTATCATTTTTTGGTGTTTGGTCTTTTCCAAAGCTAAAATTATCCTAACATTAAAGTGGCATGTAGACATCCACGTGAGGCACTAACATCCCAAATAGTTTCTTATTAAGTGGTTGTTTCCATTTTGCCACCTGTTATTTTCCTAAGTTAGTGGTAACCACTCAAGACAAATTTGAATGGCTCTCCAGCTCCCATATTTCCCTTCTACTTCTCATTTTTAATCTATATTTCATTCTTATTTACTCTATCTTGTAATCTCTCAAGATCTCAAGCTCCTACCAGTGATTTCTAGCTTCTTACAACACTTCTTTAGTATTGGTTTCCTCTCATGTGAGCACACTAGCTTTCTTTCTGTGAGACCCTGCCTTTTCATGATCATGTCAAGATTTTATGTGTCTTTGATGTTTCTTGTCTAATGTTTCATGTGCTTTTATATTTAGACATTATACATGAGTTTTATGAGTGATGGTTGTTCCTATGTATCAATGATGTTCATATGCTTGGTTGTTGTTGGATATGGTTAACTAACTAATTTTATCTAGCTAATGGTTGTTGTGATTTCTTTGTGATAACCAAATGAGTTCCTTTTATTGATTATGTAAGTATGTGTTGATCGAGATTTTCATTTATGATGGATTATTGGTTATATATTGATTTATTGTTAGTGGTAGTGTTAGTATGTTTATTAGATGGATTGCATTGTGTTGATAAGGGTTGTTGAGATGATAAATTTTATTATTATTAGATGGAATAATTATTAGATGATTATATAATGTGGATATACAAGTAGGTGTTATTGTGGAGATGAGCTTTGATATGTTGATGTTACTTGTGATGGTTATTGATTAAAATCATTTCTATGTGATTTTCTAGATGATTATTTTAGATAAGGAATTTTAAAAAAATAATATTTGTTTTTGAAGTGTTAATTTAATAGTTGCTTTGGCTATTACTATTTATATGATATACTGACACCTTTTATTAAGTGAACAGGTGAATTTTGCCAATGGTGGTTGGGGTCACATAGCTACTTCTATGTTATTTTTAGTGTAATACCTGACCTTGTCTCGTATGAAGTACTAAGGTCTTGTGGTTCATATTGTGAAATATTTTGTTGTAATTGTTATGCAAATTTTGTATAAACGTGAAAGTTTATTTAATTGTCTTTTAATTTTCCTAAGTATGTTTTATTAGTTTGTGATTTTTAATATCTTTATAAAGTTTAGTTTTTATTTTTATGGTTTAAAAAGGTTCCTAGGTGTAGGACCTGTAGGTTAGGTGTTAAATTTTATTACAAAATACCTTAAATGGAGTTTGGACTATACTCTAGTTTCCCACTTTTGAAAAGTGACAAAAATTAGAGTCGGTTGAGTAGTTTAGGTGGTTAAGGAAAGATGGTTCATTTTCCCCTTCTATTTATTCTTTCTCCTTGAGTGGAGAAGGGGTTTTTTCCTTTGGAATTACTCTTGAGTTCTTTTTTTTTCATTCAGTAGAGACAAACTGTAGTTGGAGGAAGGAAGAGAAGAAGGGTAGAGGAAGGAAAGATGGAAGAGAGGATTTGGAGAGTCATCTACAACTTGGATAGCAATTCTTATCGTAGGGTCTAAACCCTTTGTTAGATATTGATTTTGATGTGTAAAAGAATGTTTGGATGTTTTGCTATGTTTGTGAAATTTATGTGAAAAATAGATGGTGAATTCGTATGCCTTTTGTTGGGAATTATGTGTGAGTTTATTCTTGGGTATGAGTACCCACCTTGTCTAAATTTGAACATAAATAACCATATATGTGTTTTAGGTGAAGGAATAATTGTTACACCCCGATTGTATAGCTACTATTGCATAGGGAAATAAATTGTAATGATTGAATCATTGAGATGAATAAAACATGATGTTCTTATTATCAATATGAATATGTTATATTTAAATGATTGTCTCATTTGCCTGATACTTCTATTGATGTAATTTTTGATTAATGTTGCATGCAAGTTGTTGAATAATGTTTATTCTAACTTTTGGGATGTTTCATGTATACTGGTTTGTTGTGAATATATGACTCTTGTTGTCGTGTCATTGTGTGCAAGTATGAGGACCATTCCTCTAGGCAAAGAAGAAATATCACTCAGGAAGGAGCTTGGTCGGGTAAATAGTAATGTGAACCATCTGAGCATATACACACATCCTTTAGACTGAGTAAGCTAAGTCAGTTTGTTTGAAGTTATGGGTAAGTCATCTGTAGGCTTGTATGTTGGTATTAGGAGTTTTGTCTACTTCTGTGTGCATGTATAAGTGATGTTTACTTATGTATTTGTTCATGTTAGTACGATCATTGAGATGGTAACATAATTGGTTAGGAGGTGCGCATATATACATGTATATAGTATATGCACGTATCCATATGTATAGTCATATCAATGCAAATGTATGATAGTAAATGATATACTCATACGAATGCATCAACATGATATACATACATATATGTGCGCATAGAGGAAAATATACAAATGTCTATACATGTATATATACCCACAACCAATGATATATGTGGATATTAATAATAATATTATTATATTTGCTTTGGAATTTACATATACACATATACATAGATAAGTATGTTGATTGGTTCGCAATATATGTATTTAACAAATAAATATGTATATGTGTATATATTTATATATATATATATATATATATTTAACATTATATAAATATATATATATATATATATATATTATAGTTTTACCAAAAAATATATATGTATATATATGCAAATATATTTAAATATATATATATGCATATATATATGTTAAAGTAAAATAAAACTATAATATAAATAAATAAGTATATAATTAAATATATATATATATAATAATTATTTGAAATGAATTAGGAATCGATATATTGCATAGTTAAGTCTTTAAATGGAGACTTTATCACAAACTATGTAAATCAACGAATAAATCAATTCTTGAAATATCGAATGTTGAACTATAGAAGCTAATTGAAATCAAATAAAGTAGTATCAATACTTTATATTCAATTTATTCAAATCATCTCATTTGAATCAAACTTTATGAAATGAATCACGCCAAAGGTTTGAAGAGGGAAATATTTCATTGAAAACTATATTGAAACTTTAGAAGAAAATAAAATGGGAAATTTGCGTTGAGAAGGAATGTCACGCACAGGACTAAAGTACACATCATTTTCAGAACTCTCCATGGATAAAAACATAGGCTGAAATGTGTCTTTTGTACCATGAATTTTGGCACAATGGCAAACAGTAAACCTTGACCTTTTCTTCAAAGTTGAATCATCAAACAAGATTGTTGCAAATCGCACTAAATTAGAGACACACCTGGAGGTGTCAACTCATCAATTTACACCATATGCAAGTTTTAATTATTCATTGTTTGTTGTCAAAGAAGGAGATCGATTCACTTCTAAAATTCACCACATTTCACAATGGAATCATTCAAACTTCAGTCTTGGCAGTATACATGCCTTATGGAGTGGAGAAACGTTGGCCAGGGGCTCTATATAAAGCCGCCCTAACCTTTCCTCACTACTGCTTCTTAGATTTCAAATTGTTCTGACTTCTAAGAGCTTTCATAATTCCTAAGATCATTTCTATTTTATGAGAATAACCATATTGCTGAGAGTTTCTATCTTCTAAGAGCATTAATATTTCTTGAGAGCATTTCTATTTTCTGAGACTAACCATATTGTTGAGAGCTTCTATCTTCTAAGAGCATTCATATTTCCTAAGAGCATTTCTATTTTTTGAGTTCATTCATATTTCCTGAGAGCTTTGTTATTACTGAGAGCAATCATTAATTCTAAAAGTTGAGAGTATCAATTTTTGAGTGAGAAGAGACATTTGAGGGTAAGTTTGTGAAGGAAATTTTGCAACTAGAGAAGGAATTTCCAGATAACTAGAAATGCTAAGACGTCATCTTTGAAAGGACGCTAAATCAGACATGAGTTATTCTTTTGTTATTCATTCAAATCTTGAATACTAGAATGTTATAATCTTTGTGAATATTGTTTGTGCATTGACAATAAGTCATTTGTTTAACTGCATATTCATGAAAAGGAGAAAATGAGTTACTATTTGAATTACCTATTAGTTGCACTTAGGAAGCAAATTGTATAAAGGATAAGTTTGCATATTTGAGTGAAATGCATTACTTGTATGATCTCAATATAAGGAGAGTATGAATGTGGTTACAATTACATTAGTTATTATGTAATAGGAACGGATTGAAGGAAAAGTCAAGTAACTCCTATTAGCTTAAGTTATTAGGTTAACTTAGACAAGCTTGAGATTCTCCTAGGATAAAGATTTCCAGTATAGGAGGGATTATGTGAATTACTTGTTATGTTGATTCATTTCTAGTAGATTAGATTGTTGTAGGATACTCTAGGATGATAGATAATCTAGTGAAGTTCTAAGCCTATGCGTAGTATAAGAAAGCCTTAAGACAAATCGGCCTTGAGTAGTGTTTATGATAGATGACCTTCATTCGAAGTACTAAATGAGAACACTTTGGCCAAAGTAGTGATATGAATAACTTCCTCTTAGATGTGAGTTAGTTGAGACTACACTATCAGTTCATTGTGATCCTTATACTAGTTCAAGATTGTGAAATAGCAAGGTTCTAGTTGTGTAGGACACAACACTATGCTCGGTTAGTAGTCATTAAAGGATACCCTACCAATCTCTTCTTTGAAGGGAGGGCCATCTATCAAATGATAGGTGTGCGGGGGACTGCATTATAAGTCTGTGGTTGGTGGAAAAGCGCCTGAGTGATGTTTCTCCTCCACAGCAAGTGGTCAATGTACCAAGATTTGAAAGGACGATCTCCTGGACCTTCTTACGACTATTTGTTCTAAAGCTCATTAGAGCTATGCTAGTTAAGGTATGTATTTTTGTTTTATGTACTTGTGAAATTATATTGAAATCAAATCTTTATTGTAATTTGATATGAAATCTTGTTCATGTATTATCAATAAAGAAAAGGAAATTTTTTATTGCAATGTCATGTTAACACGTTTACTTACTTGTAGGATGTAAATTATGGAAATTTTATTTTACATATGGGTTGGGTCATCACAATAATAGGATGTGAATGAAATTGTTGTAATGTACAAATTTATGCAAAGTGTAGGTAATGTGGAGTATATTTGTCGAGGAATCAATGTGAAAAGTGTTGTATGTTCATAGGAAGAGTTATGTGACCCTAGCTTAGGGGTGGGTTGAGTTTCAACCTGTTATGGTGTAAAATTACACCTAGTGCAATTTCCTATAATATTACCTCACTTTAGCCTTATAAACCCAACAATGCAAAAATCTGCCACCTTTGCCTTGTCTTTCGCATGTGCCTTTATTGTTTTTTTTATGAGGGAATTTTGTTAGGGAATCCTATGTGTCACGTAGACATCTACATGTCGCACTGGCATCCTAACATGATTATTAGGTAATGGACATTGGAGGCATTACATTCTCTACCACCTTGCAAATTATAGCATCCCCTACAAACCTTGACCACTTGAAAACATACACTTACCTCATAAAAACACTTTTGAACTAGATTCTTTGACTCTCTCTCAATTCATTCACTATTTATCACTTCTATTCACTCAACTTTCACTCTTGTTCTTCCCATTCTATGCTCTACACCATTTTTGTTGCTTCTACATCATTATTTATTGCAAGTTTCCAAGCTTCATACTATCAGTGTGATTGTATTTCTCTCTTCCTTCCTCTCTCAGCTTCTCCAAGTTCCTAGAAAGGATTGTAACACAATTGTTTACTTGCATTATCTTGTTTATAAAATAGCATTTAGATTGTTTTTGCATTCTATACTCGTTGTGACATTTCCATTTTTTTATTATTTTCTATATTGTGGTCTATTGGTTGTCTGTGGAGGTGGAAACACAAAAATAGGGGTTTGACTAAGGAAAACTCCAAAACACAGCCACAACACTTTTTTTTTACCATGTGTAGGTACAATCTATTCGTGAGGAGCTTGCGAGAGGCTGGACCTTTTATGAGTTGGTCTTATTCTTTCTTCTCTCTTATCATTTTGTTATTAGATAGTTCAAATGTCTTTCAAGTTATAGTATTCTTCTTGTTGTTTCTTGTCATTTCATGCATTTCTTTGTTTATTGTTAAACTGTTAGTTTAAGACTCTTAGCTTGTTAATATGCCCAGTGAGTTTTAGCCTGTGAACTCTACTCTTTGTCCGTATGAGATGCCAATGTGCCTCTGAAGCGATAGTGTGTTGTATTGTCATTTGTATCACACACTAGCATCCTCTGGCCAAGGGCTAGTCAGTTTGCAATTTGAGACCTCTATAGTTTGTTCACCCAATTCCCAAAATCCTCCCTAATAAAATATAAAAAGTAGAGCTTAGCTTGCCCTTCCTTTTCAGCCTATTTCCTTTTGGTTAGTCTTAAGGTGACTGAGGGAAATTTGCTCCCTTTAGATCCTATTTGTCTTGGGAATTGGGAGTAGCAAATCCCCTCCTTCACATTTTGGTGAACTGGACATGAACTTTCTCCTTTTCATTTCATTGTGTCAAAAAAAATTCCCTCTAGTCTTGGTTGTGTTATAAATTAGTGTGTTGTGAAGCTTTTACGAGCTTTACAACCCAATCTACAACCTTCAAATTTGTTGTTAGAAGAAGTCTTCGACACACAAGAATGGAATCTAGGAAGGTCAATTTTGGTCAAACTAGCCCCTCTTTTGAAGAACTGGTTTCAAGGTTGTCTATGGAAATTTCCAGCCCCTTTGGGGGAGCTTCCACTCATGTTCTTACCCCCTACTTCTCCTTCTACTTCTTTTATGGAGGAAGAAGCTTCTCTTGAGGTTCCTACGGAGTAGCTCCTTTCCCTAGAAAAGAGGCTTGAGGAGTTTGAGCAGTATTTGGCAAAAGATAGTAGTCTCACTAAAGTGGCTACTATTGTGAATAGATTGAGAAACATGTTGGACAAGGATTAGAGAGGTATAGAACTTCTTCGAGGTTTTGTAAATATTATGGATACCCATGTCCCAGCCTATAACTCTAACACAGGGGTGTTACTTAAGATGTTGGCTCTAAGACCGTTGCAAAACAATTGGAAGTCTCAATGCCCTAAGTGTCAATGTATATGGCTAAGATAGGTCCTTCTATCAACAATACCTCTATGCCTAAGTAGACCCACACTATCAAAGTAAATAAGGTACCTTTGGGCTTTAGTTTTTCTACCTTTAATGTTTCTGCTTCTGGTGGTAATGCTAGTATCCCTATTGGTCCTAGTGTTGGAGACTCTGTCAATATGGGGGTTGGTGGCTCTGGTGGTGGTTCATCTGGTCTTATTTCATCTGTTGATCTTGCCTTAAATGCTTTGTTACAAAACATGGATGAATGTAGATGTAGCTAGCGAACCTAGCCAACTCTTCTACATCTCAACCTATGTTCTAGCCTTTCTCTCACCATAGTCCCTTATCTATCACCATCTTAAACACTCCTATTCTTTAGGGTATGGAGATTCCTAAGTTTGAGAAGTATAGTGGTTTTGGAGACCCTCAAATGCATGTGTCAGATTTTAGTACCATGTGCACTGACTTCTTCCACCATGATGCTCTAATGGTGAAGCTTTTTCCACATTCTTTTAAAGACACTACTGTAGATTAGTATTGTTCTTTTCTAGATAACTTTTTTTTCTTGTTTTATTAGCTAGTGAATCAGTTCCTTAGATAATTCCAAGCTAATATTGGGTCGAAGATGGTATTCACTGATCTCATCTAATGTAAGCAAGGAGAGCATGAAAAGGTTACTAATTTCATTACTCATTATCAAGCTCTTTTCTCTCAGATTTCTTACCCCTTGCCTGATATCGATGTCCAAAAGGTTTTCATTAGGAACCTGTAGTGATCGCTGCAATAATAATTTTTTCCTAACAAATTACCATTCCTTTGTGCATCTATTTGCAACATTACATGAGTATCAACAGACAATTGTTTAGTTTGGGGATTCATCCTCTTGCTTTTGTTCAGATAATTGGTCAGTAGTATCGATTTCTAGTGTTTCAAGAAAGAATAAGGCCATCACAAACATGGTCTCTATTCCCAAAGGAAGAAGTATAGGACATAATAGAAATTTTATAAAGTTATCTAAATCGTATACCAACATCCTACAAAAGCTATTAAAGGATAAAATTATAACATTACCAAAAATCTGACATCTCTCTGAGTCATATCTACAATAGTACGACACACAGTAGTTTTATCAGTTCCACCAAGTACACAAACATGATATTGAGCGATGTGTTTTCCTAGGTCATGAGATTCAAGATTGCAACAATGATAGGACTATCCATCTCAACAGAAGGAAACAAAACTCTAGTATTTTTTTAGCTAAGCCTAACAACCAACTATAGATTTACACAAATTTGTTTCCTTCCCATTCTGCTAACTTGGTTACACAGTCTTTCTCATATTTTGATTCCATCTCATTTGAATACATGAATATGGTCTCATTCACCCCTATTTCTCCTATAAGGTGTGTAAGCATAGTTCTTGATATTGCATTTACCACACATTATCTGCCTTTAAACAAGGAGTCATCTCTGTTGTATGTTCCAACCCGAATCAATGGTAACATCGCAAATGGTGTTATAGTTGACCCGTCGAGCTGAGTGAATGTTAACATAGAGGATGCCTTGTTTATTATCATTTTTCACAAGGAGAAGTATGATGAATCATAGGTCACCCTTTGTACTTATGATGAGTTTTCTATTGCCACTATGGGGTCTATTTCTTTATCAATTTTGGTTAGTCCTAAGTTTGTGGATGTTTCATTTGTTGTGATCCTAGAGTCAGACTTATTCAGAGCAATACTAGGCATTCCATGGCTAGTACCTATGAATGCAATTGCCTTTGTAATCCAAAAATTCTTGAAGTATCCCAATGAGGGTACCGTGCACGTTGTCCAAGACATTGGATACAAGCTATTGATAGCACTTGGGGGGCTTCTCTCTCGACCATTTTCAACTCACCTCAGTCAGACCCCTCCCTCCTAGAGGAGATCTATTGTATTAGGCTTATTATAGGTATAAAACTAGGGGCTTGATGCCGAAAGGTGGTTTTCCTCCATCACCTTATGATGTGTCTTTGAAGGCTTGTTTGTGTGTGTAGCAATAGGCTTCATCCTCTACCCCTACAAAGGGGAAAGAAAAGCTTGCTCTTGCCCTCAAGCCTTCTCCTTCTAGTTCCTCTATTTTTTCTTCTTGTCCCTTGGTGGTGTCCATTCCTACTTTTGTGCCCACCACAGGAAAGGGAAAGGAACCTATCCTATAAAAGTTGAAGCCTTGAGTTTTTGAGCTTCGTGTTCTCCCCATAGTGCCTCATCCCACCTTGTATGGGAGGGGGAATTTTTTTGTGGGGTTCCTACTATGTCTCGGTCTCTACCTATCTTTATGCCTCCCTCTAGGGTGGACCATGGTGTAACATGCCCATTGTTCTACCTAGTAATTTTAGTAAGTTTTATCCACAAGTAAATTGTCTATGCATCTAATATAATGAGCAATAAAAAAATTATTTTCTATTCAATAACAAATGTACCATTTGAAACATAACCTCTCCAATCATTTCCATTGCATAGTTAAAGAACCATTTCAATAATATGAGTATGATTTCACTGAGTTACATAAATATATTTAAGATTTAATTTCACATTTATAATTTCTATATAGATGGACACATGATTACGTACATAGCTTCAACAAGCTTACATGAACTAGAAATACAAATGGTCCAAAATGTCCTCCCAAATCTTGGCTGCCAACTGCATGAGGAGAAGCATTACTCAACGCTTTTCTGCCAAACATGGACTTATTGTGGTCCCCCGCGCATCTACCAAACTTGGTAAGATGGCCCTCCCTTCGACGAAGAGATTGGTTGGGTAACCTCATCCTTCAGATAGCATTTTCTGAGCATAGTGATGTTTCCTACATATCTAGGGCTACCATAATGTCTACTTATATATGTATGATTACCTCAGCCTAAAATGTAAATTGGATCACACACTGAACTGACAGTGTAGACAGTGGTTGCCTACACTACTTTGGCCAAACATTCATTACCCTATAACTTCAAGTGAGGTCATCTATTCACCACATTTAATTGCTCGATTTGTATTGACCATTAGTATTCTATTCTAAGGTTATCCCCTTTCTCATGGATTATCCCAACCCTAAGAATAACCTTCTCATTAACTCATATCTAAATGACATTACTACAAGAATCTCAAAACAACTCTATCTTATGCTACACACCTAGAGTGTTGTCATACTATGTATAATACTAACATTCTACATATATTATAAATAGTATACAATCGTATAAAACCCAATATAGTATAAATATCTATATATGTGTAAACCCAAAAGAAAGGTTTCCCAACACAAGAAACAATCAAGGAACATTCAAAAGATGTGAAAGCATCATAACACACACAAAAGACAATCTTTCCAATCATGGAAACATAATAAATAATCTTTCCAAACATAATAACAAAGGAGTAGAAATTAGCATGCTTATTTAAAGCTCCAACCAATTAGTCTTTCCTCCTAGCTTAATGGATCAAGCTCACTTGTAACTTCCTCTAAGAACAACCCAAATTCCAATACTAGCTTCTCACTAAATCTCTCAACAATACCAATATAAAACAACAAAAGAAATTTCTAACTCTCAAACTCTCAACTTACTTTGCACTAAAATTGCAACAAAATAACACAAGGTAATCAGATTGATAAGTGTAGCAATTGGTAGAATGAGCACCTCTATTTATACTAAATTGTGAGCAACCAAAGGCTACAAAAAAATAAAATTTATGCCACCTTTCTAACCTCATGCAACAACTCATCAAACTAACTTATAGGTTTGCAACACATAATAGTCCTCTCCATTTAAATGGTTGAGTTGAATTGTTATAAGGGAAAATAAGACTCTTTTACTGATTCAAATGAACATCAAGCTCAATAACAAGGTTCTTAATTCAAATTCCTTCACATATTGCTGCCAAATTTACTTTTGACTGAGTCTCAAGGCTAAGATATTGCATTATCAGACTTATGCACAGTTTACAAACTTATTTTGCATTCCATTCACTTCCATATTGGTGCCACATTCATAAGTTGGCACCCTTGGGAATAGCGTAGGCTGACTACTTCTACGCTTGTTTTAAATTTGCATTTACTTTCTTATGCAATGTTTACATAGTAGCTTATGAAACTATATGTGTCTCTTTGTTGACTTAGTTTATTGTTGCTTTATGCATTGGTTTACTATGCTTTCAAAGGTGGTGCCATGTATTAACATATGTGCCTATATTCATTTAAGTGCTTCACTATTATTAATAATAATAGTGTTATATATTATGCTTTGTGATTATCTCAAATGACTTTCACTTATATATTATATATATAATGAAACATTGAAAAATGGGTCCACCAAAATGAATCAACAAGATGATGAACCATAATTTTTCTTACTAATTTTTCATTGAATTATGAGGGGTATAAAGCATAAATAACAATCATAAAACAAACCTAACTATTATAACAGTAAAAAGGAAGATTTTTCAGATGTTGAAATGATGTGTACCTTTTTGGAAAAGTGTTGTTTTAGGCCTCACCGAGGACTCATTCACCCAGTGGCGAATGGGTCCTTGTTAGGGTTTTGGAAAATTAGTTTCAAGATCCTATTCTTCAGTGTCTGCACTCCCATATCCTAGGTGTTTAGCTCCCAAAAGTCAGAAATAAATTTCATAGACTACTTTCCATGATCTTGCAATAAAGATGACAACTTTTGCAACTTTGCAACTTTGACAATTTTTGCAACTTTTGTTCTCCACTTGATCTTCAATCTAAAACTTGCAATCACACATCAAGAGAGAAGAAAAATTGTTTATTGTTAGGGAATAGGGATTTTCCTTGGTCAAACCCAGTTTTGGTAATTAAAACTTGTAATGGAATAATGCATAAAGGAAAGATGAATGAACAACAATGTGTAACAACTCACTAACCCTCAATTAAACCTTGGAGTACAAATCTGAAAATTAGCATGAAGTGGCCTCAATGTATGTAGATCTTGATCTTGAATTTGGAAGTGAAGCAATGCTTGAATTGGATCTTCAATGCTACATCAACACATTAGCTCAACAACATGCATAATGCACTATGCCTTTGACATGGTGATTGATATTTTGATTGTTGCAATAACCTCTAATAATTTTCCCTTGAATGCCTTCTTGAATGCTCTTGAATGCTCTCTTGATCATAAGTTTTCTATAATGCTTGAATACTTGAATGTTTATATCTTCTAGGATGAAACTATGTGAAATAACCTTATATTTATACCTAAATTAAGATTTAATCCTGAAATTCAAATAACACAAGCTGGCATCAGATCTAGGATTTGAAGTCATTAAAATCCCACCAAAAATATGTTCAAAAAGGGGTTTCCTAGGTTAAGGAGGACCCATTTACAGTGAATGGGTCATAGCATACTTAACTAGGACCTATTTCGGAGGTTGTGAATTAACATGCCAAAAAGGGGTCTTAGGACCTAGTGAGGACCCATTCGCTAGGTGGCGAATGGGTCCTAGGTCACTATCCTAGGACACAAATCTTACAAAATTAAGTGTTGTGAAATATTATTAATGAGTGTCGAGCTTTATCCCCTAGAAAATGCAATGAATAGGGCTTGGATTTGAATTTAAGGGGCCAATTAAGCTCAATTAACCTCAATTAATTAATTAAAGCCCTAGATTAGTGTGAAAGTGTAAAGAAACACTTTACAACACCCTAAATAAGGCAACATTAAGTCCATTTTATTAAAAAGGGTCCTAGACTGAATGCAAATGTGTAAAACACATTACAACACTAAATCAAGGCAACATTAGGCTCATTTATTGTTAATTATTCCCAATTAAGTAAGGAAAAGGGATACTTTTTTCGTTACTACATTTTTCCCCCACTTTAGTGAGAGTTTTCCCCCATATCAAACTCACACTAAAGTAGACATTCAAGACACTTACGTATGCAGTAATGACAAAGATACATAATCATACCCTATCAAAGACCAAAAAAACAAAGGAAAATAAAGGATCAAGCTTCGATCGTTCCAACATGATCTGGAACATGATTGTTTGTCCGAAAAGGATCAAGCTTTGATAGTCTATCTAACATGATGTGGACCAGGTCTAGGCTATTTGTCCAAAAATGTTTACAAGTAGAACATGATGTCCACTATGCAAACAACACACACACTCACTCTAGGGTAGTGGAACCTCAGGCCGTCCACTAGGTGAGTATCTCGAAAAGGTGGAAAATGAGAGAATCATATTAGCTTCCCATAACATACCGAAGTTATCCTCATGCCAACTTTTATAAGGCACCACAATGCTAAATTCTTATGAATATTATGTCTATAGGTTTTTGTTCAAGGAGATCTCACGTCATGTAACATCTTCTTCTTAGGGAACATTGTGCCTAATGTCTCCAAGAGAGGACAAGTAAAGAATATCATATTGCCACTTATGGGATGCCTCGCTGCACATCATGGCACTAAAGGAAAGTCATACACTTAGACATATCACACTCTTGGAGGACATCAAACCCAACAACACCACCAAGAAAAGGTCACTTCACAAGAAAGAAAATCACACCATGAAATATGCAAAATGTTGAAAGATTTAATAGACATATGCCCCCACTTTAAAGTGGTTGCTAACACCATTGCTATGAGAAACTACCTTAAAGTAGTAAATGTTTACTCCTAAGACATGATATTTTTCCTCGGAAAACCCTATTCCAAGTCATATGTTTCTAAAATAAAGCTACGCCATGAAAAGGAGGGAGGGGTTGCCCCCAAGAATACATAAGGGATCTATGGATTCAGGGTCAGTGTGTCTTTGCTACAATATTGTCATAGAGCACAAAATTGTCATCATTCCCCAAATACTCATAGAATTGGAAGAATGCCACAAAGAGAGTGAAAACAAATAAAAATCCTTCAGGTCAACATGGAAGAGACCTAAATGTCTTGATGCCTTGCATCATCACCAAAAGGAAAACACAAGACAAATGAAAAAGATAAAATGTTTACGACATAGAGAAGAATGTAGGTACATATAGAGGAATGCACAAAAAGGGAGAGAGATACATCAAACAAAAAATCATGGGGGATCACATTATGCACATGCAATCACATAAATAAATGTGAAAAAGAAAAACAAAGAAAAGACTAGTAAGGTACATGTGAGTCAACCTATAGCAGGTCGTCCACATCCCAATCTTGGTTGGTATATACATAGGGTGGACAACTAGCCAAAGGGACAATAGCAAGTTCTGAACTAGGGGAAGCACCAAGTTCAACACACTTTTTAGGATATTTGTCATTTAAGCTCATAGAAGAGGAAAACAATGTATTCAATTTGTTATGCACTTGCCCATCAATCTTTGCAATGTTAATGTCATTATCTAGATTAGTCACAACAAGAGGTCGAATGATAATGTCTCTCAAAGGTTCTTGTTTATGTTGTGGCGAGGGTATAGAGTCATCATGCATTGCTTTAGGGAAGTTTGGATTTTGATTTTCTATATTGCTCTTTTCTTCTTGATTTTGTAACATACGGTCAATAACATGATGTCTACGTCTATGCTCTCTAGCATTTCAGTTTTGTTTCAATTTGTTGTCAATTTGTGTTTGTGTAGGAGCGGGTTTGTCAGCCATAGGTTTCTTCTCTTCCTTTAGGGGAGGAATGGAAGGAACCATAGGAGGTTTTTAAACTGCTTTCTCTTTAGCTTTGTAAACTTGTTTAACTTTAGGAGGCACAACTTGATTATTTTGGTTGTATCGTAGTCTCCTATAGGAAATTGCAGGAGGTTTTGTCATAGGCTGCTCTTGGATGGTTGGAAGGACTTTTGGTTCAATCATTGTTTCATTAAGGACTTTTGGTTCAATCATTGTTTCTAATGGATAATTATGCTATATGCTTTGCCTTGAACTTTTGATAAGATTTGAAAAATAAGTACTCACGAGGTCTAATAGGTTCAATAGGCTCAGGCCAAAATAAGTCCAATGAAAATTTCCCTTAGGAAGACAAGATTAAACCCACTATGATGCACAATAAAGATATCATTGCCAAAGGGAAACTTTAAACATTTATGCACAATCGATGGGACAAAATTCATGGAGCGAAGCCATGGGTAGCCTGACTTCACATGAAATTGGTCCAATTGTGGGTTAATGGTGAATGAGACAATTAATGTTTTCAAACCAAAATTTTAAGGGAGATCTATTAAGCCTATCGTAGGACAAGCAAAACCATTATGCATCTTGATCCATGCTTTCAGTTTATCATATGTATCTTGATAAAGTTCATGCATAAATAAGAATTCTTCGGTGATCACATTCTCTCCATAGATAGGATCAATTAATATCCCATTAGTGGGCTTGTCATTGATTCTTTTAGCTATGTAAAGAGGACCATTGGGTGCATGTTTAAGTATGTCTTTTTGTGAGAAAGTAATATAAAGAGGCATTTTGGTTAAGCCCTTACAAGGTTTAGCGTCAATAAATGCTATTGTTTTAATTGGTTTTTCTTCATTGTCATCTTTTATGTTTTCATCATCCATGTCAACATTCATCACATCATTTTTTGCTTCACTAGCTTTGACAAATGAAATAGAATGTTTTGGAATGGTATTTGTAAAGATTTGTAAATTTTGGTTAGGAGGAGCTACAAACTTATTTCCTTGATCATTCACACCTCCAATTTTTAGACGATTAGAATCAATAAGGTCTTGCACAAGATGTTTAACACACTTACAATATTTTGTATCATGTCCATTTTGTCAGTGATAATGGCAATAATAGTTTCATCGAAAGCCTATGGGAAATGGTAGATTAGGATCACGCTCTTTAATAGGAGGTAAGGAAAGCATATTGTTTTCAACAAGCTACAACATGATATTATGAAGGGTGTCATGTAGAGGAGTAAAATTTCTATTCTTATCCTAAAAGGAAAAAGGATTTGTTGTCTTTATAGCAGCCACTTGGTTATTAGCTTGTTGACTTGGTTGAGGGGAGTTCGGTTGTAAAAAGCCCCTATTTTTCTTCTTGAAAGGTTGATAATTATTTTGAGTTGTAGATTCATACTTTTCAGGATGACTAGGGGGATTTTTCACATCAAGAACATAAGTCATATTCTGGTAATCATGAAAGGCTATACATAACTGTGTAAAGGATGGGAATCTCAACATCTCAATTTGTTTTGTAAGTTAGCAATAAACATTTGTTGAAGGTCGACACCATGAATCTTAATGTTTACTTGTGAATAAAGTGTTTGGTATCTTACTATGAAATCGATCACTTTCTCACCATTCTTTTATTTGCATGTCATTAAATTAGCTAGGGTCATCTTGGGACCCATGTGAATGTGGAAGTGGTTGTAAAAGGCATCACAAGTTCATTGAATGAACCAATTAAATTATTTGGTAAGGAAGAGAACCACTCTAAATTAGTATCCTTCAAGGATCTAGGGAATAGTTTAGCCAAGATATTATCTTTGAAGATGAAATCACTACATAGGGCGGTAAAAGTGGAAACATGGCTAACATGATCTCCTTTCCCACCATATTTCTCAAATCAGGGAACTTCTATATCTTGTGGTATTTCTGCTCTCAATATCTCTAGGGATAATAGATTGGTTTTGATGTTTTGTGAAGGTTGACCATTGTTGTTTTGATTAAGGGTTGCAACTTGTTATTGAATGGATAACATGGTTTGCATAAGTGTGTTAAGGATGGCATCATTGTTATTGTAGGGTGGGGGGAATAAGGTGGAGTGGTGTATACATGTGGAGGGAAAGTGAATTGTAAGTTTGTGAGGGAGGATGCTTGAGGATATATTGTATTCAAATGCACAAAGCTAAAAGGATTCCCTGTGGAAATACCTAAGGAAGTGTTCACATTGCTAGTAGGTTGAATGGTTGTGGTAACTTGAGTACTAGTGTATGTAGGAATTGAAATGGGTATGGTAGAAGGAGAAATCAAAGTTGCACCTTGGCTTTGAGTACACACCAAAGCTTGATTAGAACTCGTGATGGTAGGGATGGTATGGTTAACATTAAGCACATTAGTTGTAGGCATGGAATTCATGGGAATTGAAGTATGCATACTATGATCCATAGGGGGTTGATTATCAAAACTATTAGGAAGAGAGCTAGAAAACCCAAGATCCACGGTGAATAGTTTATCACAGGATGACATGAGTCTTGAACTGTGTCTTATAATAGTATTGCTAATAGGACACCAAGTTGTAAAGCTCATGCAAGATTTTACAAACTTAGTGTACAAACCCAAAATGAAAAGAGGGTAAAGTGCAATGCAAGGTCCTAGAATGAAATGTGTAAATGCATTTTTTTAGATTCTAAACAAGGGAATTTATTGATTACACTATGCAACGATTTGAAAATGAAATGTTGTAAATACAATTTTGAATTTAGAAAATGCACTAAATGAAGCAAATTGAGCTAGATCCAATGAAAGGAATGAAACAAAAATTGAACAAATTGAAATAGAGATCTAATAGCTGCAAAGAAATTTTTTTAAATTATAGAAATTCAGTTTTAGGTCTGATTAGGGACTCATTCACCCTAGGGCGAATGGGTCCTAGATTAGGGTTTTGAAACTGATTTTTATAGATTTTTAAGTTTTTTCTAATGATTTTCAGATTGAGGTCTACTACAGTAAGTTTCAGGTTCATATTTATGTAAATGCATTGTGAAATGCAAAATGAAAATGTGACAAAATGATGAATTACAAGATTTTGTATTGATTTTTCAAATGCAAGTGTAAGTGATCTAAATGATATGCAAGATGACTATTTTTTTTGTATTTTTTAGATTTAAAGAATGCAAACAATGCAATTCTAAAACCCTAGATGAGATACAAATTTGAATGCAAACTAAGACACCCTAAATGAGATCAATTCAATGCAAATGAATGCAAGGTCTAACCTAGGATAAAAAGAGACTCCAAAATTAGAAAACTACAATGTTCAATAAGTCAAATTCACCATAATGAAACATCGAAAAAGTGGGTTCACTAAAATGAATCAACAAGATGATGAACCACAATTTTTCTTACTAATGTTTCATTCAATTATGAGGGGTATAATTCATAAATAACAATTAGAAAACAAACCTAGCTGTTATAGTAGTAAAAATGAAGGTTTTTAGATGCTAAAATGATGTGCACATGTGAACCTAAATGTTTATCCTATCCTAAATATGCAAAACAACTATAATGCAATGAGGAAAAACACAAAGAAACACCTCAAGATTAGCCTAAGGAATTGTTAATACAAAAAGATAAAATGAAAGAAGATTGCAAATGATTATACTTTCTCTTTGTAGCTGAAATTCTTTGGTTAGTCCTTGATTTTGATTACTTTGTATGCTCCTTAGATGGCTATTGATGTAATTAAATGTAAGATTAACTATATGGTGGGATGCAAATGCAAATAGCTAAAATGGATGGCTAGATGAGAGAAAATGCTTGTAAAATGAGCACACAAAATGACAACATAAGGTTGCTCAAATGATTGAGTGTTGTAAATGCCTTAGAGAAGGGGGTATTTATAAAGGAATTTGAATTCTCTAGAGAATTCAATGGTTGAGATTTTCCCAACAAGGCCAAGATGAAGGACTAAGGTGAGTAGAGGACTCACAAGCCCTCACATTTTGACATGTGGAATGTGAAGTGGCTAAGGGTGAAATGATGTGTAGGTGATGTGAAAGGAGAGTACATGATGTGGAGGAAAGACAAGTACTTTCCAAGTACTTTGGGGAGTGAGAAGATTTCCTCAAAAAGGAACTTTTTGTCCCCAAGTGAGAATGAAAGTGATATTTGAAGAATTTTGGAATTCCTCAAAAAAATTCATGGGAATGAGAAAGTGGTTGAAGAAATAAATGTGAATTAAATTCACATTCTTAGGAGAATCTAATGGATAAGAGAGGGTCTCCAAAAAGGTGGGAATTGGTCACATGTTGATGAGGTGACAAGTCAAATGTTCTAGAAGTCTTGGAAGGATAAAATGTGAATCATGGGGAGGGGAGAGACCTAAGATGAATAAATGTGAATTAAAAATTCACATTGGGAAATAGGGTCAATGCTAAGAAAGACAAATGAAAAGGTTGACTAAAAAGGAGTGTTAAAAGTGGCTAATGACTTTGATTAAGGTTGTGCAAATACCTGATTAAGGTAATTAATGAGAGATTAGAAGGAAGTGGCAAATGTAGGAGGATGTAACATTAATCCTTGATTAAGAGGATACACATCCTAATCATGAATTAATTAAATTAATCCAGATTAGAAAGGGATTATGGAGGATGTGACATGGAGAGAAAAATGAAGAATTTAAAATTGATTTTATTCAAAAAGGTCAATTGACTAAATTAAATAAATTGATATATTTATTTAATTTAGAGAGGAAAAGGTGTTAGATAAAACATTTAATTGTTAAATTAAATACTTTAAGGACCTTGGACAGAAAGTGCAATATTAATTAAATTAATATTGACGGAATGGACGAATAAAGAGGTGAATTTGATCATATGGGAGCGATAAAAATTAGATGTTTACATTTTGCCCCTCTTCGAAATATTGTTAGAATAATAGTGTTTCGAAGAAAAATAAAATGTAGATGATGAAGGAAGTGATAAGATTCGATGCCCTAGCATGAAAGAGGTTTAACGAGTTGTCCAAGCAGAGGGAAGTGAAAGGGGGTGCCTAAGTCTCACGTGAGAAGACTCATGACGGAGGAATGGAGAGAAATGATAGGGTATGCCCCCTCGAGAAGGCGGATGGGGAAGGAAAAAGGGGTCTCGGGAGATTTCTCGAAAGTATGACATGGTATATATCATTGGAAAGAGCATGAAAAACCAAGAAAATTGGCATTTGAATAGAGTCAATCAAACGCATAGTTTGCAAATGGCAGCCCCAGGAAGTTAGGGAAGCGAAGTGCGGGTTGGGGCATATTCGCCTCGACGCGGGGGTGCTTCCGCCTCGGCCTAGGGAAACTTCTCAAAAGTATGACATGGTATATGTCATTGGAAAGAGCACGAAAAATCGAGAAGATTGGCATTTGAACAGAGTCAATCAGACGCACGGTTTGCAAATGGCGGCTCTGGGAAGGTATGGGCCTAGGCGCTTCCGCCCTAGCTTGGGGGCGATCCACCCTGGCCCAGGGCAACTTCTCGAAAGTATGAAATGGTATATGTCATTGGAAAGAGCACGAAAATTTGAGAAGATTGGCATTTGAACAGAGTCAATCAAATGCACAGTTTGCAAATGGCGGCCCCAGAAAGTTAGAGAAGTGAAGTGCGAGTTGGGACGTATTCATCTTGGCATGAGGGTGCTTCTGCCCCGGCTCAGGGAAACTTATCAAAAGTATGACATGGTATATGTCATTGGAAAGAACACAAAAAATTGAGAAGATTGGCATTTGAATGGAGTCAATCAAACGCACAATTTGCAAATGGCGACTTTGGAAAGTTATGGGCCTAAGGCGCTTCCACCCCAACCTAGGACAACTTCTCGAACGCATTACATGGTATATGTCATTGGAAAGAGCATGAAAAATTGAGAAGATTGGCATTTGAATGGAGTCAATCGGACACACAGTTTACAAATGGCAGCTTCGGGAAGTTAGGGGCCTGGGGCGCTTCCGCCCCAGATTGGGGTGCATCCGCCCCGACGTGGGGGTGCTTCCATCTCGGCTTGGGGCACTTCCGCCTCGGCTTGGGGGCACTTCCGCCCTGACACAGGGGCGTATCTTCCCCAGCTTGGGGCACATTCACCCCGACGCGGGGGCACACCCGCCCCTACTGGAAGATAGGTTCGCCCTCACTAGGGTGAAGCGGGAGGGGGGAGGAAAAATAAAATAAGAGAAAAGAAAGAGAGATGTGAAGTATTTGCACAACCAAAATCATTAGGTGAATGTAATGCAACGAAAATGACCATAAAATGCAATCCTAATATAATTTGCCATCTTTGGAGCACTGAGTTTTGATATAGCATGAGACATGATACACCAAGGTATGATGGACCAAGGTAGATTGGTGTCTAATGCACAACAAGAAAGAAGGCTATCCGAACACCCCAAAGTGACAAAGACTTTGGTCGGGCCAGGCATTGGGATAACCACAAGTACAAAGGGATGTCCCAGCATAACACAATATCACATGGGTCTTGGTGGATACTACGTGGGACAACCCAGCAGACAACAACAATAAAAGATCAAGATACGCCCCTATGTTGACTAGTCAAAACACACCGTGATATGATAGATCAAGGCAACCATGATGAGTGATGATAGGGACTCAAAGGATAAACAAAAGCTAAAAGCATCAACAAAGCACAATCAAGTTTCAAACGTCCTTTGCCATAGGATTACAGGGATGGATGGGATTGATGAGGTCTGTTAGGAAGGATGCATCCTGTTGAGACCGATGATGGATACTAAACTGAAAGATCGATATGACGCATGATATTTAAAACCAATTGGATCTGATGATACACATGGATCTTGTTTGTTAATAACCAACTATATAAGGGCATAGCTTGATGACACAATACAAGAGACAAATCACAAGATAGAAGACTAACACATCCTACAGACCTATGGGCTTGGGGGCCAATTAAAGATTAGCCTTGCCTATGTGAAAGCGCAAAACCCTTGTAGTTTGATAAAAGGCCATGGATGAAAGCATAAAGAGGAAAATGGAGATCGATGATGGATGATAGGATTGAATAGACAAAAGAGCCCCGAGGGCGGATCAAATGATTGACCTTGCCTATGTGAAAGCATAGGGGCAACGTAGTTCGACTAATGACCAATGACAAATGATGGATAAAGGATAATGAGATGATAGGATGATTGGATAAAAAGATGGGACTGATACGACGAGATAGGATAGACTTGTTGGACAAGATAAGATGATGGCAATTACAAAGCTCAGGTATGGGATAGTTATCCAAATCATTAAAATGACTTGGGAGGATGATATGATAGCTAGATGAGTGATGAAAAGTGACAGGGGATTTGAAAGATGTGCAAGAGAAGCAGGAGTGATGATGATTAGATAGATGGAATTGGATTGCATTGGGAGAAGCCTATAGCCAGATACCAATGATAAGGGATTATGAGATGGGATAAAGAGAGAGACAAATGAATAGGGAGATAAGGAGGGGGGATGAAAGGGATGGGGAATAGAGATAGGGATGGATAGGAAGATAAGGAGGTGGAGCGATGCTAGGATGGATAGATAAGGATAAGGAGGTTAAAAGGATTATTTGGATGGATAAGAAGACAAGGATGGGGAGACAAAAGGGATTGTTTGGATAGGTAGGAAGACAAATATGGGGATATGAAAGGGATTGTTTAGATGGATGGATAGGAAGATAAGGAGGGGAAGACGAAAATTTAGATAGGATCGATGAATAATGTCTCCAAGAAATTATGTCACAAAGGAAGTAGATGCCCCCACTCGAGATATGTCATGTGTGATAAGGAAAAAGGGGCAGAAGACGAGTGGATGGGAAGATAAAGGAGATAGCTGGAGGAGGATAGGATGAGTGACTAAGGAATACGATAAAGCATGGATGAAGGGCATGTATATCGAGAGGTGCCCTTGATTTGATCAAGATCATAGGATGCGGAAGATAGGTGGGATAAAGGGGATGAATGGGGAGGATGTATGGCAGAAAGCATAGTAGGAATTATAGTGGATGGAGGGAATGCATATTAGGAAGCTACCCCCAAGTGTGGAAAATGACAGATGAGGATTTATGCATGATGCCTGTTTGCTAGGTTTTCATCATGGTATTTATCCAAGGCGCTTGTTTGCCAAGTTTTCACCAATGGACGAATTATTTCTCTTTACATTTTTTTTTTTGGATAGCATGCAGAAGGAGATGGATAAGGATAGGGAGGCAGATAAGTGGATTTAGAAGACATGCAACAAGGATATGGATGAAGGATTCAAGCATCAAGTTCCATACAAGGTGTTAAGAGCCCATGTTTGAAGTGACTGTTAGATATTGGTACAACCATATTAGGATAAATGGATTATGCAAGAGGATGAATTAGAGGGATTTGATGGGGTAGGTATGTGGGATAATGGATGGGGGGCTGGAAAGGGTATAGATAGAATGGGGTAGGTGTGTGATGGGGTGGTGAGTTCAAGACCAACATTGGCACATACGGTGATGGATGTGAAATGACAAGAGGATTAATGGATGGAGAATGCGGGGATAATGGAGGAGATGGGATAGTGAATTTCGGGACATAGGGACCCAAAACAAACTTAGGAGGTGAAAGGGGGGTATGATTAGCTTTTGGATTAGCAACTTTGGATGTTGTTACAGATTTTTCTTTTGAAGGTATCACATCTTTTTTCTTTGGGATCCACATGGTTTTGATTTTTGCTTTGGTGGGCCTTTGTGGCCTATGGAGTTGATTTGGATTCTGGATTTTATTTTTCTTCTCCTCACCATGTCTTTTAGAGGGGACAAGGGGAGCTTTTGATTCATGTGAATGTTTGGATTTATGCATTTTTGGTTTAGCATCCAAAGTGCTTTTAGTAGCAATGGGATGGGTGCAAGGAGATGGATGATGTGGAGCGATGGAGGTAGGATTATGGGGATTATGTGTATATAAAGGATGTGTAGGTATGTGCCTTTGTTGATCTTGACTAGGGAACATTAGAGTGGGATAGTTATGATGGGTGACATGGATAGGTGATGGATGGATAATAGGACGAGATGGAGGAGGTGATTTCGGGATGTAAGGGCCCAAAATGGACTTAGGACCCATAGTATATGCGATGGGGGACAGGGGAACATAAGGACCCAAAATGGATGAAGCGGATGAAGGAGGAATATGGATGGTTGTTTTGAAGCGATATGATGGAGGAGGGGGGATGGAAACAAACGATCTAGTGGAGTTATGGGAGGAGCCTCTTATCTTTTTAGAAGAGGATCGAGGAAGATGTGTGGAGGTTGTACCAACATTCTTGGATTGGGAGTTGTGAGTAGTACATCCAAGACCTTGCGTATACAAATGTTCTTTAGCTTGGATGGGCTCTATACTACCTTGCTCATGAAGGCTTAAACCTTTTCCTTGATAGTTCATTCTCTTGAGCATTCAATCTAGGACAGGATTTTGGTTATTCTGGAAGAATGATGTGAGTCTATTATTAGGTGGAAGAGGAGGGTTGGTGTATATGTTTTGTTTTTCTTCTGCGAGGAGACCACTATGGAGGAATGAGAGGGGACCAAGGGGATATAGAATAGGCAGTGATGGAGGATCATGAGATGGAGATGATGGGGTAGTAGCATCCTGATCAGGCAGAGTAAGTGGTAAGGGATCAGGAGAGGAATTAGGTGATATGATAGAATCGAGATTCATGGTAGCAGGTGATAAGGGTTCGTGCGATGGAGTGATTGGATCTAGAGTGTCAAGGGGATCATGGGTCAGAATCGATGAAGGACTATGAGCTTGAGATGGACTGGATGGGATTGCGGGATCTTGATTTGGAGGAGGGGATATGGTGGTATGCTTTGAATCAAACTCTTGGAACGACTCATCTTGTGTGGGTGACATGATAACGAAGTGTTGGAGGGACTCTTCACGTGGGGGAGATGAAAGTATGGAGGATTCATGAGGTTCATGGAAATGGGTTTCAGTGTTACTAGGAGTGGGAGGAGTGGATTGGGTTTGGGTATCTTCAATGGAGTGGGTGGATCTAGGAGTAGAGGGAGTGGATTGGACTTGGGTGTCTTCAATGGATTTAGTGGCTCTCAGAGTAGGAGATGGGGTTTCAATGGATTCAGTGGGTTCGATGGTTTGAGTGGTGCTAGGGGTGGTAGCATAAATGATAGGTGTGGGATGGAATGGTTCCACAATTTCAAGTGGTGAAGTTGCAGGGAGTGTCTTCTTTGTCATAAGTCCTTTGAGAACTTCTGGAGTGAGGAACTTGCATGCTCGAGGCTAAGATGGCATGATAGGAATAGATGAAGGATTAGAGATGGGTGGAGGACTAGCATTATGGATTGGTGAGCTAAGGTTAGATGGAGGAATGGGATTGGATATAGGACTAGGAGTATATGGAGGATTAGGATTGGATGGGGGGTTAAGGTAGGGATATTGGAATGGTGAATTAGGATATGAGGATGTGGATGGTAGATTAACACAAGAGGATGCAGCTAGTGGATTGTAGTAAGGATATTGAGATGACGGGTTAGGATAGGAAGATTGAGATGGTGGATTAAGATAGGAAGACATGGATGGTGGATTAGGATAGGGAGATGTGCATGTTGGATTAGGGTAAGTTGATGGGGGTGTAGGATTAAGATAAAAAGGTGTGGACGTAAGATTAGAATAGGTTAATTGGTATGGAGGATTAGGATAATGGGACATGGATGAGGGATTATGATAAGAGTATTGGGATGGTAGATTAGGATAAGAGGATATAGGTATTGGATAAGGGGAAGGTGTAGATGAAGGATATGATAGATATGCGGACGAGGAAGATACTGGACATCCCTTGTCAAAGGTAGCATAAGGAGCGTGATTAGGCATGGGTGAAGACATAACGAGATAGTTTGAAGGGGTGACTAGATTGTGGAAAGTGGGTGGAGAAAGCTTACTAGTGACGATAGCGTCAAGGGGATCTATGTTGTATACTTCTTGATCAATAAGACTTTCATTATCGTTGTTAATGTAATTAGGGTTTCCCTTGACTACTATTGATGGAGGATAAGGATTCATGATGATGAAAGGATAAGTAGGATGGATCAAAGATTTTGGATGGAAACAAACTACATCTCAAATCGGGATTGGATTAAAGCTCAGATTAGGATGATTGGATGATGCGATGGGATTGATTCTGATGATAGGATAGATTATCAAAGGATGATTACGACACCAAATCTACCTCAAGATGGAAGTAGATTGATTGGGTCGAAGGTGATTGGATAAGGATGTGATTGGATTGGATTCAATAAGATTGATCGATGATTGATAAGATCAAATGATGGATCAGATAGGATGATTAGAGGGATTGGAAAACCCCATTCAGAGATTACCCTAGGTGACTTAGGACACTGATTGATTGGATTAAAGGATGAATGGATGATTCTAGCACCAAATCCACCTTGAGGTTGAAAGTGGATTGATTAGGTCGACGATGACGATTAACTTAGGACGAATGACAATCCTAAGCAGATGTTGATGATGATGATCAATTCAGACACTTAGGTCAATTCGGATAATAACCTGAAACAAAGTTCAAGAGATTTGGATGGGGAAACGATAAGGGATGTGTAACCTAGAGATGCTTGAGGATGATGTATCGATATGATTCAGATGATGAATGAATGAGCTCAGCAGAATGTGGATGGACCAAAGCTCAGATTGGGATTAGATTAAAGCTCATATTAGGATTGGATTGAAGGATATGATGGGATTGGTTCCACTGGTTGGATTTGGGAACTGGATATGTTTATTGTCTGTTTGCCAAATTTTTGCTATAGAGGGGCAAATTTTCCCTTCCGGGGCAGATCTGCCCTCATAGAGGGGCGAATTCTCCCTTCTGCAGGGAAAATTCGCCCCACTGCAGGGTAGATTCGCCCACTGAAGGGAAAATTCACCCCACTGCTTTTGGACTTTCTGAGCGGGTAAATAGGTTGTTAGAATGAAGAGACGAGTGATTGGAACAAGGTGTTAGATAATTGGATTGAGGAAATAGATGATCGGATTGGGAAAACAAATGATAGAGTGGATGAATAAGCACTCGGAACTGGTAAACAATTGCTTAGAATGGGCGAAGGACTCTCAAGTCATGGAAATGAAAGCTCAAAAGGAGTAAACAATTGATTAGAAAGGATGAATAAATCTTAGAATGAGGAGATGGATACTTGGAATGGATGAAAGATTACTCAAAACGAGTGAACGAAGGATTGAAAGGGATGAAAGACTACTTGGTCAAATAGATGTTTGGAATGGTTAAATGAAGGTTTGGAATGATAAAATGGAGGTTTGGAGGCTAAATAGAGGTTTGGAATGATAAAATGGAGGTTTAGAATGATCAATTAGGGGTTTCAGAGGTTTAAAATGACAAAACGGAGGTTTAGAATGATTAAACGATGGTTTAGAGGCTAAACAGAGCTAAACGGGGCGATTTTGATTGTTTAGGACGGCAAATTCACCCCACTGCAGCAAATAGGAGGAAAAATTCACCCCACTGCAGTAAACAGGAGGGAAAATTCACCCCACTGCAGTAAACAGGGACTTAGTTTCGATGAAAATGACTATGGAAAGGACTTAAAATGACAACAACAAGGCCAATTTGTCAAAAAGTTTATTGGTTTCTCACAAGAAAACACTTTCAAACAAGCACAATCCTACGATTAGTGTTAAGGGTATGGCCAATAAAGGTCTTAATCTAGGATGCACAAGGTGTTTAGGGAGTCCTCGATATACTCTCGGTACATGAGGCACAATCATGAACACCAACCCTTCACAAGCATGAGTCAGGAACCCCAACGAGATATTGAAGGGCTCAGACCAACTCTTCATGTCTATCTAGGTATCACCCTAGCTTCGACGCTCTGCCAATTACGATGTGACTAGATTGGGGTACAACTTTCGCTCTCCCCCCTTTATATACCCTGTCGGTATGTGTGGTTGGGATCGCCCCTAGGGTGATGAAATCCCCAAGCAAGTCCCACTAGAAAGAAGACAAATCGTTTCCAACTACTCCCCAAGCTCACATGAAGTGCAAGGGGAAAGTGAAAACAAAATAATGCTGCCTTTTGGTAACACCAAAAAGATAGACACAACAAACAATGGATATTACCTCCCCTAATTAAACTATGTTCCTAGATTAACGAAAAACAACAAGGATAGATTTGGAAATCTGTGTTTAAACAGAAGGTCCTACAAGCAAACATTAGTTGTTTTACCCTTCTTTCTTTGCCAATTACACAAGAATATGTTGCAAAATGTTAGAAAAAACACAAATATCCTTGCAAAAAACAATGTTAGGGGGTTAAGATATGAAAACAACAAAACACGAGAGCAAAAATGAAGCTAAAATGGTTGTTTTACCTTTCAAACTATGCTATTTTGGGGCATATCCGCCCCACTATAGTAAACAAGAGGGTACAGTTGAACTTCTGTAGCAAACAAAAGGGCGTAGTTGAACTTCTGCAGCTGCAAGAGGGTGCAGTTGAACTTTTACAGCAAACAAAAGGGCGTAGTTGAACTTCTACAACTGCAAGAGGGCGCAGTTGAACTTCTGTAGCAACAAGAGGGCGTAGTTGAACTTCTGCAACAACAAGAGGGCGCAGTTGAACTTCTGTAGCAACAAGAGGGTGTAGTTGAACTTCTACAACAACAAGAGGGTGCAACTGAACTTCTGCAACAACAAGAGGGAACAGTTGAACTTCTGCATTAGTAGGAGGGTGTAGTCGCCTTTCTGTAGTGAAATGTTAGCAAACAAAATTCAAACCAAGGCGTAGTCGCTCTTCTACAGTAAAATGTTAGAAAACAAAATTTAAACAAGGGCGTAGTCGCCCTTTTGCAGTGAAATGTTAGAAAACAAAGTTCAAACCAGGGGCATAGTCACCCTTCTGTAGTGAAACAGAGGGCGTAATCACCTTTCTATAGTGAACAGGGGGCGTAATCACCTTTCTACAGTGAACAGGAGGGCATAGTCACCCCTCTGTAGTGAACAGGAGGGTGCAGTCGCCCCTCTGCAGTGAACAGGAGGGCGCAGTCACCCCTCTATAGTGAACAGGAGGGCACAGTCGCCCCTCTGCAATGAACAGGAGGGCGTAGTCACCCTTCTATAGTAAAATGTTAGAAAACAAAGTTTAATCAGGGGCGTAGTTGCCCTTCTGCAGTGAAATAGAGGGCGTAATTGCCTTTTTGTAGTGAAACAGAAGGCGTAATCGCCTTTCTGTAGTGAACAGGAGGGCATAGTTGCCCCTCTACAGTGATCAGGAGGGCATAGTCGCCCCTCTTCAGTGAACCAGAAGGCGTAGTCGCCCCTTTGCAGCGTACAGGAGGGCGTAGTCACCCCTATGTAGTGACCAGGAGGGTGTAGTTGCCCCTTTGCGACCTGTTCCTGCAAACAATCTCAACAACAACATAAAATAGAGGAACTCACTTGTGGGTCCCACTGAGTGTGCCAGAAATGTGAACCTAAATGTTTATCCTATCTTAAATATGCAAAACAACTATAATGCAATGAGGAAAAACACAAAGAAACACTTTAAGATTAGCCTAAGGAATTGTTAATACAAAAAGATAAAATGAAAGAAGATTGCAAATGATTATACCTTCTCTTTGCAGCTGAAATTCCTTAGTTGACCCTTCATTTTGATTAATTTGTATGCTCCTTAGATGGCTATTGATGTAGCTAAATGCAAGATTAACTATATGGTGGGATGCAAATGCAAATGGCTAAAATGGATGGCTAGATGAGAGAAAATGCTTATAAAATGAGTGCACAAAATGACAGCATAAGGTTGCTCAAATGACTAAGTGTTGTAAATGCCTTGGAGAAGGGGGTATTTATAGAGGAATTTGAATTCTCTAGAGAATTCAATGGTTGAGATTTTCCCAACAAGGCCAAGATGAAGGGCTAAGGTGAGTTGAGGACTCACAAGCCCTCACATTTTGACATGTGGAATGTGAAGTGGCTAAGGGTGAAATGATGTGTAGGTGATGTGAAAGGAGAGTACATGATGTGGAGGAAGGACAAGTGCCTTCCAAGTACTTTAGGGAGTGAGAAGATTTCCTCAAAAAGGAACTTCTTGTCCCCAAGTGAGAATGAAAGTGACATTTGAGGAATTTTGGAATTCCTCAAAAAAATTCATGGGAAACGAGAAAGTGGTTGGAGAAATAAATGCAAATTAAAAATTCACATTCTTAGGAGAATCTAATGGATAAGAGAGGGTCTCCAAAAAGGTGGGAATTGGTCACATGTGGATGAGGTGACAATTCAAATGTTCTAGAAGTCTTGGAAGGATAAAATGTGAATTAAAAATTCACATGGGGAGGGGAGAGACCTAGGATGAGTAAATGTGAATTAAAAATTCACATGGGGAGGGGAGAGACCTAGGATGAATAAATGTGAATTAAAAATTTACATGGGAAAGAGGGTCAATGCTAAGAAAGGCAAATGAAAAGGTTGACTAAAAAGGGGTGTTAAAGTGGCTAATGACTTTGA
Organism: Sequoia sempervirens; assembly: GCA_007258455.2. Classification (NCBI taxonomy): domain Eukaryota; kingdom Viridiplantae; phylum Streptophyta; class Pinopsida; order Cupressales; family Cupressaceae; genus Sequoia; species Sequoia sempervirens. Next base: position 332,820,476 of record VDFB02000015.1, on the reverse strand, counting down.
TTAAGGTTGTGCAAATATCTGATTAAGGTAATTAATGAGATATTAGAAGCAAGTGGCAAATGTAGGAGGATGTGACATTAATCCTTGATTAAGAGGGTGCACATCTTAATAATGAATTAATTAAATTAATCCATATTAGAAAAGGATTATGGAGGATGTGACAAGGAGAGAAAAATGAAGAATTTAAAATTGATTTTATTCAAAAAAGTCAAATGACTAAATTAAATAAATTGATATATTTATTTAATTTAGAGAGGAAAAGGTGTAAGGTAAAACATTTAATTGTTAAATTAAATACTTTAAGGACCTTGGATAGAAAGTGTAATATTAATTAATATTGACTGAATGGATGAATAAAGAGGTGAATTTGATCATATGGGAGTGATCAAAATTAGTTGTCTACAGTACCTTTTTGGAAAAGTGTTGTTTCGGGCCTTACCAAGGACTCCTTCGCCAAGTGGTGAATGGGTTGTTGTTAGGGTTGTAGAAAATTAGTTTCTGGATCATGTTCTTCAATATCTACACTCCCAGATCCTAGGTGTTTAGTTCTTGAATGTCAAAAATATATTTTGTAGAGTACTTTCCGTGATCTTGCAATAAAGATGACAACTTTTGCAACTTTGCAATTTTTGCAACATTTGTTCTCCACTTGATCGTCAATCTAAAACCATCAATCACACATGAAGAGAGAAGAAAAATTGTTGATTATTAGGGAATAGGGGTTTGCTTTGGTCAAACCCCATTTTGGTAATTAAACCTTGTAATAGAATAATGCATAAAAGGAAAGATGAATGAACAATAATGTGTAACAACTCACCAATACTTAATTGAACCTTGGAGTAAAAATATGAACTTAGCATAAGGTGGCATCAATGTATGTAGATCTTGATCTTAAATTTAGAAGTGAAACAATGCTTGAATTGGATCTTCAATGCTATATTAACACATTAGCTCAACAACATGCATGATGCACTATGCCTTTGACATGATGATTGATATCTTGATTGCTGCAATAAACTCTAATAATCCACCCTTGAATGCCTTCTTGAATGCTGTCAAATGCTCTCTTGATCATAAATTTTCTATAATTTTTGAATACTTGAATGCTTAGATCTTCTAGGATGAAACTATGTGAAATAGCCTTATATTTATACCTAACTTAAGATTTAATCTCAAAATTCAAATAACCTAAACTAACATTAGATCTAGGATTTGAAATCATTAAAATCCCGCCAAGGATATATTCAAAAAGGAGTGTCCTAGGTTAAGGAGGACCCATTTGCCATAGGGTGAATGGGTCCTAGCATACTTAACTAGGAATTGTTTTGGAGATTGTGAATTAACATGCCAAAAGGGGGTCCTAGAACCTAGTGAGGACTAATGGGTCCTAGGTCACTATCCTAGGACACAAACCTTACAAAATTAAGTGTTGTGAGATATTATTAATGAGTGTCGGGCTTTATCCTTCAAAAAATGCAATAAATAAGGCTTGAATTTTAATTTAAGGGGCCAATTAAGCTCAATTAAGCTCAATTAATTAATTAAAGCCCTAGATTAGTGTGAAAGTGTAAAGAAACACTTTACAACACCCTAAGTAAGGTAGCACTAAGTCCATTTTATTAAAAAGGGTCCTAGAGTTAATGTGAATGTGTAAAACACATTACAACACTAAATCAAGGCAACATTAGGCTCATTTATTGTTATATTCCCAATTAAATAAGGAAAAGGGATACTTTTTCCGTTACTACATATTATATATATATATGTATATGTATATGTATATATACATATATATACACACACACACATATATACACACATATATATACATATATATACACACACACACATACACACACACATATATTAATATATACTTATTTCATAAGGTTTAAAAAATACATTAATTATCAATTATCAAACATATATAAATATGTAAAGAGTAACATTACGTATATATGCATACAATTATATACAATTATATATAAATATATATTAATATATATGTAACTATATTACTTTATACATACATACATACATATATATATATGTGTGTGTGTGTGTGTGTGTGTGTGTGTGTGTGTGTGTGTGTGTGTGTGTGTGTGTGTGTGTGCATATATATTTAAAATTATCAACTCTCTAGCTTGTAATGCACTGGGCCAAACCTCTAACAACTTTGAAAAATGTCACAATTGCATTTGTGACTTTCCTCTGAATTTTAGAGGTACAACTCCCTTATATGATTTAATGGATAATTAATATGTTTTTAACCAAAAAGCAATAATGGCAACAAACATCATCCCACAAAAGTGATGGTAATGCGAAGCAAACCTTAAGAGAGTCATTAATCAACTAGCACACAGACCGAAATGATGAATGACTGATGTAAATGAAATAGAAAATCTTCATAATTGCAATAAATAAATTAAATGCAGTAGGAAAAATTTCACACGGAAAATATACTCCTATTACGCACTTGACACACAGTTCAATATAATCAACATTACATTCAAAACTCACAACTCACAAATTATTCAGTTATTACAACATGAATTGAATTCAAAGCAAAATAAATGTTCCTCCCTTGACTACAAAACAGTGTACTCTTTAGGAATTAGACTTGAACTGGATCATTTTCCTTCCAGATATAAGGGTCCTTCTCCTTTCTTGACGATTACTAATTAGTTGCCAAACATAGTAACACTTTCTCATCGCTTAATTGTCTGTCTTGAAAATTGATAGTTGGGAAATACTTAATGGTCAAAATGTTTACATCACAAATGACATTAGGTGGTAACTAAACATTTCTTGCTTTAATTCATGCCTTGTGGCCATCAATTCTTGCGTAGTTAGCATGCTTCACAAACTAAGCATTAAATAACTATTTTAGAGGTGTAATGGAATCACACGTGCTAACTATCTAGCCAGAAGATCAATTGGGAATATAAATTAAATCTTGGTCACATCAACAATTAATTTTGACCACATTTCCATCCTATCATCTTGATCAATCTTCAGCTCAAATATCTTGCCAACCTTCTATAAATTTAATAGGCACTACCACACTTCACCATCTTGAAGTGTCCAACATGGCGAGTGCTCAGAGCGATGGAGTGTCTATGAATGACTTCATTGTCATTGAGGAGACCGAGTGCAAACCCCTGTTTAGGTGATTTTTCAACCAGTTGAGAGAAGTCTTCATCATCTAGAGCGAGATAGAAGAGGAGGTGTTGCATAGTATATTGGGAGTAGCATTCCTGAATCAAGTCCATGTACACAATGCTATGTTCCTAGAGCATTTTGTGTATATTGTCATTCACACGTCTGGATGTTGTGACTAGGGAATGAGAGCAATGGAGTGCTTGGTTCGACTTGAATTCCTTCACAAAGTTAATGTGGTCATCACCAAACTTAGAAACTACCCACAAAGTGGACTAGTTGGTGATGTCTGCATTGCAACTGTAACCCAAAATGAAGCCACTAAAGAGGTCATGACTCTTCTCCATGTAGGGATAGTGAGAAATGACATGGGACTGTTTGCCCAATTTCTGTAATCCCATGAGAACCTGTTGTCACTAGCCCAGATAAAGTGCCTCCAAGTGGTGGTGGAAGGAATGTGTGTACTTATGTTTGTGTTGTATTCTTGAAGAAAATATCATTTGGATGCCCCAATTTTGTAATCGAATAGCATATTTTGTAATAACATCGATATAAATATATAATAAAATTACACTGTTTTGTAATTTTGGTGTTTGCATTCTTTTCTGAGCAATTCAATTTTGATTTCTTTTATTGTATCTAGATGGCATCTATTATTTACTTATGAATTAATGGGTTCATTGTTTGAAATTGAAAGGCATCATAACACAAAACTACACTTTCATTCCTTTAGTTCCCTTTGAAAATGCTCTTGGGCGGTAAAACGGGAAGTTCACAAAACTAAACAAAACACCACCGATGGTTTTAGAAACCACTTAAACTCCCACTCAAATTTGAAAAATTCAAAACCTTGTTGCTGGTGGTCTTTTTGTCTAGTTCATGAACCTCAAGTATGGACCGCTAGCCTTCCAAATGAAAGACTTAGAGTATTCAAGAAGTTACACCAATGCCATAAAACACTGCTCGTGAGAAAATAAAGAACAACTTAATGAAGGGTGGTAAAAGGGGATGTTAGATGAACTAGTGAAATCACCACCCAAGTTAGCAACACTTCATAAAACACCGCTCCACTTAAGACTTTGCCAAAACTTTGAATGGGGATGTCAATTTTGAGAGTGACCTGACCAAAATTAAGGTACCAATATATATTATATATATATACATATACATAATATTATTTTAGTATCTTTATAAAAATACTCTTACTCATAACCATTGATCAAAATATATACATGGAGTGTATATACACACACACACAAACATATATATTTATCACCTTAGTCCAATCAATATTCCCATGCATATGAGTAATCCATCCATAAGCATTCATAGGTATGTCTACCTATGTATATCCATGTATGTATTCACTCGCATGTATGATCATTTTACCATAAACACGTACATATATACATATATATAAATTTTATGCATATATCTCATCGACATAACAATGAACACACAAGGAAGGTCTTCCACTTAACATCACGACTTCATCACATTCCTCATTCCAAATAGTCATAAAACAAGATCACAAACCAATATAAACATTCATAATCAAAACTGAAGATCACTTACCCATTACTCGAACTGACTTGACTTAACTAAGACCAACTAGGGCGTGAGTGTGTGAATGCTTAGTAAGGCCAAATTAAAGATTACTAGACCAAGTTATTCTCTTGAGTGATACTTCCCCTCTCTTTCAGAGGTTTGAACCTGTTCCTCCATTCAGCTTAGTTCATCATAACTGTAGTTAGCTGAATCAATACATTCATATGCATCACATATATTTCATATACAGAATCATTATAAAACATTAAATTGAATCAAACATTTATTCATCATATTTCCATCAGAATTCATAAAAATACATTCACATATATTAAAGCAATTTACCAAACAAGGTAATAGTAAATAGGTAATAACACACGAGGTGTAACACATGGGAAGAGGCCTAGTACCAAGACACCTCTTTCTATTTTTTCTTTTGAGTCTATTTCTCCTCTTGCTCCTCCTAAGGAGTCTCCCCTTCCACTGATAATGGTTGTGGAGGTCTCTCCCACAGTAGAGCAAGAGCCCCCAAAATATTCTTAGGCTACGCTTTCTAGTGCCCATAGTTGACGTAATCGGCTTGCACTTGAGCATAAGCATCGGAAAAAGGATCTGGCCAAGGAGCATGCAATTTTGCAGCAAAGTGCCAAGGAGTCTTGTGTTTATGTATCTGATCCTTCTTCTATGGTTGCTTTTGCTCCCGTTCTGTCTTTTGCTTCAGTTCCCATAGCCTTTGTGCTTCTTTTGGCTTCATCAATGGATCCCAATGAACCTTAGCCTCAAAAGGGTGTAGGTGTTCATCATTCCTTCAATGGATCCTCCCCTTCTTACTTGACTTCTTAATATTCCTCCTTTTTTGTAGCTTGCCAACATGCCTAATACAAAGGTGGTGTACTCTATGGCTCTGTCTCTGTCTTCTTCTGCCTTTGCTTCTTTTGTGGTAATTTTGCATCCCTTGTTGAAGTGAAAGCTTGAGGATGACCTTGCTCCGAGTGAGGGTCGTAAGAAATCCTCATCTCATGTGAAGTTTGGTTCTATTTTAGCTCACATCGTCCTCATGATGGAGGCAACCCCCACTTCCACAGAGTTTGTCATTGCCCCTTTTGCTGAGGTTGGAAGTGCTTTTGGGTTTCCTATCCTCCTCATGCTCAGTTGACATATGGCACTCTTGTTAAGTGTGTGTTCAACTTGGTGGAGGATATTCCAACTCTGTCATTGATCTTTGAGAAATCAGTGACCGTAGCCTCACAAGATCTTGACAAAGAAGACCTTAATGGGCCTTCTTCCTTTTCCCTTATTGTAGATGAGTCATATGGTACAACCATTGCTATCCCTCCCCTTCAAGTTCATCCTCCTCCCCTACAATGATCTAGATTGGGAGCAAGATGAATTGCTAGTGGACTCAGATTAGGGTGGTACCTCATCTACATCTCTAGATTAGATTTATGTGTTTGTTTGTGTTCCCCTATAATTTTTTGCATATGTTTTGTGCTCTTGCATGGAGGACCCTTGCTACCCTTGTAAGTTCTTGGATACAGGCACGAAAATTATCATGACCTTCTATTTATCTCATCATTCTTCTATGTGTCGTAAACTTTACCTTTTCACGTTGGGGACGATGCAAAACGTTGGGGGCATTTAGGCCTTCTTCCATGTTGACTAATTTTTATTTTTTCTTTGTCTTCATGTGCTCTTTATCACTTTCTAGTACATTTGGGGATTGACAACAACTCATAAGTATATTATATTATATCTATCTATCTATATCTCTGGACAGTTTTGACCATGAATTATCAGATCCCCTGTCTCTTAATTTCTTTGTATCTGCCTATTTGTTTCATGATGTTGTGGTTTTCGATGTGTTATCCCTTACATGTGTGATTATATAACACAAATACATCTCATCATGTATCTTTTTCCATGACATCCCTCATCCTTATTTTATCTCCTTAGAATGACATGTGCTCCTTTGCATAGCACACATCATTCTAAGGGGGGGCTCTCATCTTTGCTTAATTTTCAACAAGGAGTATTATTTTAAAAGGATTCCTTGGTGAAATTTTCTTTCAAAAAGATCCCTTGGTGAAAGAATCTAAAAACTTCCTTTCAACAAGGAGCTTTCTTTCCCTTGGTGAAAGAATATGAAAACTTCCTTTCAAAAAGGAACATTCTTTCCAAAGGATTCCTTGATGACATAATCACTCGTGGTCTTTCAAAAGGAGTGTTCTTTCAAAACCTCAAGGATTTGGACATTTCTTGTTTGATTTG
>VDFB02000015.1:332755291-332813401 GCA_007258455.2 Sequoia sempervirens | reverse complement strand
CTATGGGTTATGTGAACCAAGGTAATTTTGTATTAAGTATTAAGCCTATTTCCTAGGTCAATGAGATGAAAATATAAGAGAGTCGAGATGCTTAAACAAGATTATAAATAAACTGGGTGGAGTTTGATCCAAGACCTCGATATACTTAAGGGGAAGTTAAACCTTGGGTTGTGAGAACCTGTGCATAGGTATCCTTGAGAGGCTTTGAAAGGAGAACTACGTGTGACTTTGACCTGTTTGGAATCAGGAATGTAGGCGGTCCTTAGGCGAAGGATGCCCTTGTGACTTCAAGTCCATAGGGGGAGGGTCTAGGGGGGGGATAACTCCAAGGGTTGGGGTTGTTCCTGATTGGTTTGACCTTCTCTCTTAGTAGGCTTTGGTTTAAGGCTGAATGGGTACCGAATGGGTATGCATGAGTTAAGGAAATCTAATACTGTGTATCTAATACCTAATATATTTTTATATAGTAAGCAAAGATTGACTACTTTATATTGGTAATTGAATATATGTATATGATGGGAAAAGTCCATCTTGTGTTGTTTCCATGTGACTTTATGTGTTGTGAAGACTGATTCCATATCTAGAGGTCTCTATGTCTAGGCCTATATATGTGTTGACTATGATTGTGAATCATGTTATGTATGACCCGTCCAAGAGTGAACCTTCGGGATATTTGTGCAGTGACAGGTAGTCGTTGGACCGTGCCAATGATCGATGTCTAGGCTACTATGAGGGATTAGTCAGCATTCACCTAGTTCACAGAGGTGAAGGCAATAGACTACCCTGGTTATGATTAATATACAGTAACGGTTGCACGGGTAGGGACCCATCCGTGTTGGTAACAGTAATCTAGGGCTAACCATTGTATCGAGGGGGGTTCACTGGCTGTCACTGAGGGCATGGAAGTGACCGAGGTCAGTGTTACCCGAGATTGTGAGGAAGATAGCTGACAATACTACTAAGGTCACAAGGTGGTATATGTCGGGAGCTACTTCTTCCTAGGTGGACAGACTTGTCGTCAGTGGCCTATAGGCAATTCAAGTCAGAATCCACCAGGTTTGGTAGGTTCATTATTTGGGGAAACCCTTGGGATGGTGCACGGACCTGCTGTGTAGTATGGGATGCACTGAATCCCCTCCTAGTTGTTAGAATATATAATTGGCCTTGTGGGGTTGAGGATGGACCTGCGGTGTAGTATGTGATGCACCGAATCCTCTTCTCAGTTGTCCAATGGCGCAGAAGACAAGAGGAAAGAATAGGACCCACGGTGTAGTGCGCAATACACCGCTATTCTTCCTATCTAGGATGCATTATGGGCATGTGTTAGCCAGCTATTGTGACATGTCACTATGTAATTGTGATGTATGCTAGAGCTCGTCACTATGTATGTGATGTATGTTGGAGCTTGTCACTACGTAATTGTGATGTATGCTGGAGCCAACCACTAATGTTTCTATGGTGTGCATATGAGCCAGACGTTGTTATACTTGTGATGTACATATGAGTTGATCACCATTCTACTTGTGATCTGTGTGTGATCAAGTTTTGGTTGCACTTGGGATTTGTGTATGATCCTGACATTGTTGCACTTGTGATCTGTGTGTGATCCAGTTGCGGTTGCACTTGGGATTTGTGTATGATCCTGACACTATTGCACTTGTGATCTGTGTGTGATCCAATTGCGGTTGCACTTGGGATTTGTGTATGATCCTGACACTGTTGCACTTGTGATCTATGCATGATCCAATTACGATTGCAGTTGGGATTTGTGTATGATCCAGCCTCTGTTGCACTTGGGATTGGTGTATGATCCACTCATTGTCATACTTGTGATTTGTATATGATCCAGTCATTGTTCTACTTGTATTGTGTATGAACTAGTCAGCTTGTGTATATGGGGTTATGCTCATGACGACCATTGTGTATAATATTTGAGATTATGGTGTAAAAACACCTTGTGAATATTGTGCATTTTGTACACTAATGTTTGGTATGGATCCAATACTTGATGGCAAGTTATTATCATTATATTTTAATTGACGATGTTGATAGCTTACATGTATGAAATTAATAGTTATGCGATAAAGGTGAGATAATAGATCTCATACAAGAGGTGAAATTGAACTCCCTCTGTCCTTGTGGGGTGAACTATGATGCCTCTGATTCCCATGAGGGGATATGTAGGCAAGGTCATTACAAACCCTCGAGGCTTAGGTCGTAGGTCTAGGAATGACCCTAGTTGTATGAGCTTAACACCTTTGAGTATAAGAATACAAGTGTGACATTGATTACTGTCACAAGGGTGAATGTTGAGCTATTGAAATTAACACTTCTAATCTTTATGAAAATGCTTGGTTGGCTAAGTTGGTAGGTGTTACTAATTAAAAAAAAAATTGTTGTGCCTGAGATGGGGATTTTACATTTCGAACCTTCTAGTGACTAATCCAAATGTTTGATATTGATGGTCCTAAAATTATGTTTAGTGTTGTAACCTATCGAGTTCCCCATGAACAATGATAGAATGTCTAAGGGAGAAAATTACAAAGAACGTACTGATCTTGAACCAATATCTTGATTGAATTTTTTTGTACAACCTTGTGAAAGAGTGGAATGTGTGAAGCTACATATGATAAGAGAAATAAAATGCATTGTATGATATGCATTGAGAAGGCTTAAATTTATCTAAGTGATTGACATTATCATATTATCTAGACATTCATGCATGATGTGCTAAATTAAGAAATAATTTTTTTGTTTATAAGTATATATGTTGATATACTTGAGTGGTTTTATCTTTCAGGATGGGTGTCGAATGTGGAACAATAGAGAAGGGAAATCCTCTTTTCAGGATCTTCCCATTTATTTTCAAGCTCTTTGGCCAAATCCCAGACCATTGAAAAAGATGGTTAGCCTAGCACACCTTATTGCTATAATTCTCTACCACATCATGTAAATGAGACATTGCTATATCATAGATGTATATATGCATGTAGATATTAAGCACATGTACCTAATTCCCCTCTACCCCAAATATTTGTAGATGGCTAGGCACTTCATGTAGGGATGGTAGATCTTAGAGTAGGAAGAACTCTGTGGAAGTGTAATCACCATGATTGGGTGGAAAAGCACCCAAATCATGTTATCATCTTTTGACTAGCCATGAGTGGATTGATAGTTGGTAATGATTGATAGTCAGTGACTATCCACGTGTGGATTGATAGTTAGGGATTTCAAAGATTATGTTTTGCATACCATTGCTTGATTACTACTTGTATGATGCATTGTCACTTGTATGAGTGTTGTGCTTTGTAACATACTAATATACGAATGATACACTTGCACATGAGAAGATATAATTTAGGTATGAAGTTATTTCTCATCTTGTGATTAACTCTATTGGATTTATTATTGTTACTTTTGACTCATATACATTGATGATCTTGAATTGCAAATGAGTGTCTATATGAGAATTCTTTTAGTAAGGAATATACCTTGGACAATTGGAGAATGTGCGTAGATGATTTGTAAATGCACAAGAGTATTATTCATGAAAGAAGGTATGTGAATGGATTTTATATTCTCCCTTATATATGATCAAGTTATGATCTAGTCAATGTTAATTATATTTTGGAATTGTAGTCTTTGCCTTACAATATGGACTTTCCTATGAGGTGCTAATATTCACATGAGCTAGAAGTAGTACAAGTGCGTGTAAGGTAAGACATGAACATTGAAGAGGAAACATGAGAAACCTAGCCAACATAATGTAACGCCAAGGTATGGTAAGCACAGGTAAATGTGTGCATGAATATGATTATGAAAATATGAAATTATGCAAAAATTGTTTCTAATGTTTAAGTATTGAGATGATTAAATCTTAACTGGATAAGAAGAAGCATTAAGGATAATTCTTAAATTTGATTTTTGATTTTGGGTACTAACATGGAATAAAGTGTGATGATGTTTCCATGAGTTCCATAGAAATATCGACACCTTCACAAGGGAGAGAATATTGTTGGAGAAGAGGTAAACTAGCTTTGTAAAGTTGAAAGGTAGTAATGGAATACACATACACTTAGAAAGTGATACATTAATGTTTTGACAAAAGGTTGTGATTCTCTTATTCTGAATATGCATGTTTGCCTTATTATGAGTATTTTCGAATGAGAATTTGAGTGCATTTAGTTGACGAAAATGCATACCTTATCTTGTATGAGTCTCGATGACCATATTTTGGATATAATGATAATCAGAATTGAAAGTACTTTTTTGCATGGTATGGTGCCTCAATTACTTCTGTGACTACTGAGTAAGACATCGGGACGATGTTTCTCTTTAGAGGGGAAGTATGTCGTAGCCCATTTTTCTTGCACAAGTCAAATATTAAATTGAGGAAGTTAAATTAGTACGAAAATTAATTTATGACCTTTTAATATTGAATGATTGGAAAATAAATAAATAAATAAACAAATGAATTTTATATATATTTATGAAATGAAGATTTAAATAAAATAAATTGAGTTAGGAACTCAAATAAATATACATAGAACATAATTAATTTGCGTGAATTGCATTTATGGTGCGTGAGATAATAGGGCGAGTACATATTTATACATGTAGGTGCCACAAACTATTACATGATAAGATATCAATATTTGTAAGTAGGCATTAATTTTTTGTAGAAGAACATTTAAGTTGCATGCCAACACAACTTTCCCCATATTCTCCTCTTAATGGAAAATGTAAGTAATGTATGTGTAAGGGGGAAGAATAGTGGGGAGGGAGATCTAAATTCGAGATTTTGCATTTAAAAAAATAAAAATGGGGAGGGGAGGCATCCATACTGGGTGTTGGAGAGAAGACGTAAAGGGAAATGGCTATAAAAAGGTCATGAGAAAAGTAGATAGGGGAAGCTACGCTGAGGAATAAGGAAAGTGTCCCTCGTTCAAAACATCCTACGACCTCACAAAGACTATTGGCTTGAATCGGAGAAAGGAAAAACTTGAAGGTAAGAAACCCTTTTTGATCTATCTGTTTGAATCCTTTCTTAAATCACACGTATGGCTTGGTGCTCATTAAGATTTAAGATTTAAGGAAAAAGGCCATTTTATCTATTACTCTTTCAATCCTAGGCTGCGCCCATCTTTTAGCGTTCCTTAGTGGGCTCTATGATTATCTTTTATTTTAGGAAGCAAAGAGGATATCATCGCCCTCTCCTTTCTTGTCCTGTTCTGATACTCTTGGGGAGTATTACCTTCCTTACTCAAGATGATCAAACCCGTTTCATGCTCGATTGTTTTACAGTTTAGCCACGTCGATATCAAGATCGACATGTTTCCTTTTATCTTAAAATTGTTGTCGCTCTATCATCTTCATCTATTGACGGCATGGAAGGCTAGGGAATCTTGATTCATAATGCTCCTCACAATCCTTTCTAATGCGGTTATCTTATGCCTTTGGAACGATTAGATTTCACTACCCTAGCATGCAACTACTGACCAACTATCTTTTCATGGTCTCAACATTCTTGTGTAGCCGAAATTGTTGATCTCCTCTTGCACAGAAATAAAAAGTCCCCCACACCTGACAATACATGACCGATCTAGCACATTCCATATAATGTTAATAAAAATTCTATAGCCTAAGCAAGCCATGAACTCGTGGCTCGCGACCCATTTCAATTATGAATATCAACTTGAAAGAACGAGAAAAATATTGTTATTTGGAAGTTCCCTTTTCAAATATGTTTATAGCACGATTGATAGTTAGAATGCAATTTCTTATTTTTCCATGGCATTATATATCTCTTTCTTGACCAAAAGGAACTACAGTGTGATGTATAGACTGAAAATAATGATGTTTCGCAGTCTTTCCATCGTTATTCATTAAAATTCGTTGGATCATTTTATGAAGCTCTGTGGTTATTATTCTTGCTTCAGAATACATAGCAACTTGTTGTTTGGTCTATATGATTTGGGCTCTGTAGATGCCTTTCTTACTTTTATTTCCTTACATCCTCACACTAATTAGCTGCCTTATGATTTTGTTGAAAACGTGTGAAGCAAATAAAGCTGCCGACAGAAAATTAGCTGCATCCCCAACTTTATTTAATGAAGAAACTTCTACCACCGAACATCACCAAACAAAGCAATCAAGTCAACAAAAATATTTAATATGGAAGCTTCTCACTTTTTTGTCGATAGTCTCTTCTCCTCCATCCACATTTTTTTATGCATGTTTTTTTGCAAAGTATTTCTGGGGAATTCTAAGACCTCTATTTATAGAGGTATTTGTAATCGTTTTTGTACACAAGAAAAAGGAAGAAACAAAGGCTTTGTTTATTGTGCAGCAACAGGAAGATTTTGGGCTCCTCTATAATATATTGCTGTGTGTGTTCAATGTCTTTGCTTTGTTTTTTGTTTCATCAGCACGTTCTATGTACTCTATTTTGCTCTATTCCTCTATTTTGTTACTATGATTGTTTGCACTGCTCCATAGTTTATTATTGCTATCATCACACATCTTCTGTTTAAATCCTAACAACCGGTATCAGAGCTAGGTTGTTGGAAGTTTTTGTGTGTAGGGCTTCGTTGAGCGGGCATGGAGGCAGCAATAGTGAACGATATGGAGAAGTTGAATGGAGCTAATTTTTCCCTATGGAAATCCCAAATGGAAGATGCACTGATTCTATAGGATTAGTATTTTCCAATTGAGGGAATAGCAATGAAACCCACAATGATGGTAGATGAAGACTTAAATAAGCTGGATAGAAAGGCAATTGCAACCATCCGTCAATATTGAGCTAAAAATGTGTATTTTAATGCTATTGGAGAGAAGATGACAGTAGATCTATGAAAAAAGCTACATGATCCGTATGAGAAAAACACAACTTCAAATAAGATTTTCTTGATGAAGAAATTATGTAATCTTAAGATGAAGGAGGGTGCTTTGGTTGTAGAACATTTAAATGAATTTAATATCGTTACTAGTCAGCTTGCCTCAGTTAAAATTGTTTTGGATGGTGAGTTAGAGCTATTTTACTAATGTGTTCTATGCTAGACAGTTGAGGAAATTTGATTGTCACAATGAGCACTTCAGCGCCTGCATGAACCCTCAAGTTTGATGATGTCAACAACAACATAATGAATGAGGAGCTGCGACGAAAGTCAATTTTGGAAAACCAAGGAGGAGAAGTTTTAGCCCTAGCTGATCGTGGTAGGAGGACTGATCGAGGCTATCAAGGACGCTCAAGATCAAGGGGCGGATCCAAATCAAAAAGGGGTAGGATCACTTGTTATCATTGTGGAAAGTTGGGGCATGTGAAGAGAGAGTGTTGAGTCTGGAAGCGAAGCCAGAAAGATCAAAATCACAAGCCAACTAGCACAAATGAAGGTGAGACCACTACTATAGCTATGAATGGAGATGTTTTACTTACTATTTTAGTAGAAGATGTATGCTTGAATGTACCTCTAGTAGTAGCTTTGATTAGATCCTTGATTCTAGGGCATCTCATGATGTAACTCCATGTAAAGAGAATTTTGTTGCATATAATCATGGTGATTATGGTAGATTGCATTTGGGAAATAATCTTTTTTGCAACATTGTTGGAGTGGGAGATGTCAAGATCAAGATGAAAGAAGGACAAGATATCCTACTGAAAGAGGTTAGGCATGTACCAGAAATGTGCATGAGCCTAATCTCTGTGGGACGATTGGATGATGAAGGCTACTTTCTAAGCTTTGAAAAATGTGGCTAGAAAATCAGGAAAGGAGCATTGGTTGTGGCTAAAGAACCCAATACCAGGACTTTGTATACATTGACGACAATGATAGAAAAGGTGAGGAGTATGTTGTCAAATTCTAGTTTAGAAATTTTTTTTTTGGGCAGAAGCAGTGAGGACAACCTATTACCTCATAAATCGATCTCCTTCTACAACCTTGGATGGTGAAATTCCTAAAGAAGTTTGAACTGGTAAGAAGGTGAATTATTCTCACTTGAAAATCTTTGGATGTGAAGCATTTGTGCATATTCCCAAAGAGAATGGAACTAAGTTAGATGATAAATCCATGAAATGCATTTTCTTGGGATATGTGGATGGTGAATTTGGCTATCGTTTATGGGATCCAGTCAAACATAAGATCATTAGAACCAGGGATGTTATATTTAACAAGTTAGTGATGTTTAAGCGGATTGCAGGTAATTTGGAGGTAAAGAAAGTTGTTGATAGGTTTGAAGAACATCAAGAAAATATCCCACCAATGCCAGAAAATGGGTAGCAAGATCAAGAGTATGATGAACAACAAGAGGAGAATGTGGAACAACAATAAGAAGAAACCTTGCAGGAGCCTTTACAAGAGATTCAAATTGAAAACACAACACCATAGTTGGTTCACAGATCCTCTAGGCCTCATAAGCCTTCACAAAGGTATACACCCTCAAACTATATTTTGTTAATTGATGAAGGTGAACTTGATGGTTTTCAGGAAGCTTGTAAAGATGAGCATAGAAAAGAATGGAAGAAAGCGATGGAGGAAGAAATGAACTTGCTGGAAAATAGAACTTGGGAGTTGGTAAAGCTTCCAAAAGGAAGAAAAGCCCTACAAAACAAATGGGTGTACAAGATCAAGCATGTGGGTGATGAGAAGAAGGAAAGATACAAAGCAAAGTTGGTAGTGAAGGGATTTGCTTAGAAAGAAGGTATTGACTTCACTGAAATATTTTCACCTGTTGTTAAAATGTCATCCATTAGAGTTATTCTTGGTCTTACTGCTGCTTTAGACTTGGAGTGTGAACAATTAGATGTAAAGACAACCTTTCTTCATGGAGATTTGGAAGAGAAGATTTACATGGAGCAACTAGAAGGATTCAAAATAAAAGGTAAAGAAAACTTGGTTTGCTGATTGAAGAAGAGTCTCTATGGGTTGAAATAGGCACCTCGCCAGTGGTATAAGAAATTTAATTCATTTATGTTGGAGTATGGTTTTAATAAACTAGAGGCTGATCATTGTGTCTACATCAAGAGATACGATCAGGGTAATTTCATTATATTACTGTTATATGTGGATGATATGTTAGTTGTTGGACATGATAAGAATATGATTAGCAGGTTAAAGAAGGATTTGGGTAGTCAATTTGCAATGAAGGATTTGGGTCCAACACAACAAATCTTAGGCATGAAGATCATTCGTGACAAAAAGATGAAAAAATTGTGACTATCACAAGAAAAATATATTGAAAAGGTGCTAGATAGATTTAATATGAAGGATGCTAAGCTAGTTGGTACACCTATTGCCTCTCATTTCAAATTGAGTGCTGATTTATGCCCTTGTGATGACAAGCAGAAGGAGGAAATGAAAAAGATTACTTATGCTTCAACAGTTGGTAGCTTGATGTATGCCATGGTATCAACTCATCCGGATATTGCACATTCAGTGGGAGTAGTGAGCAGGTTCCTTGCAAATCCGGGCAAACAACATTGGCAAGCAGTAAAGTGGATTTTCAGGTATCTCAAGGGTACTAGTCATTACTGTTTATGTTTTGGCAATAATGATATGGTGCTTGAAGGATTTACAAATGCAGATATGGCTGGAGACCTGGACACTAGAAAGTCCACCACTAGTTATTTGTATACATTTGTAGGTGTTGCAATATCTTGGGTATCCAGGCTACAATGAATAGTAGCTCTCTCCAGTACAGAGGCAGAGTATATAGTTGTGATAGAAGCTGGTGTATGATAAAACCCAAGGTTGCTTGCACTGTCTTGTGGAAGACTTTCCACTATCTCCTGCCTGGAACCTGACTCCAGTGGGTTCCTCTTGAGCTTGTAGGTTGACCAAACCCTTCTCCAACTCTTCTCAAAGAGTTTTTACCTTGTGCTTTACCCTGGGTAGCTCAACACCTTCTTGCAACTTGTTCAATCTTGCTTGGACTTAGAAAGATCTAAGTGCCATATTCTTCATGCTGTTATAAATACTTGTAGGGGAGTTGTAGATACTGTCTCCATGCTGTTTGTATCCACAAGGATCCATCTTACTCGGTGCTCAACCCTCAAACTACCCGATTTCATAAAATTGCCTAGGTGAGGCCTAAATCCTACTAGCCCTTACCAGTCCGTTTTTAGCCTTTTACTCTCAAAGTTTCCACACAACCTGTTCAACAAAATACATTTTCAGACACCCTTTTCAGAGTTTTAAATCTTGCATTTGATTTTAGGTTACTATATGTTTCGTACAGTGGATTCCAACACCCTTGGATAGGAGGCCTAATTGCCCTATCTTCTAGGGTTTCCCTGTTCTTTGTTAGAAATCTTCTTCCAAAGGAATGTTTAAAGCTTCAACTCTTTTAACCTGTCAAAATGTGACCAAAATCCTCCTGACACCGTACAGATTCCGTACACAAACCCCTTCCCCCGCCTATGCTCTTTACTTTCCTATTCTCAAACTCCTAACCATGCATTCCTAGCTTGCCTAGGGTTTGAGATTTTGTATTGTTGTTGCACTCCCTGCCCTACCTATCATTAAATGTTTACAGAAGTGAGGCTTCCCTTCCATAATCTACTAGACACAGGAAAATTCCGTGGGTAGAGTTTAGAAGGGAGCCATTCTTTTGTTTACACTACTCAAAACAAAATTTATCACCCTACACTTTAATCTATAAACTAGAAACAGAAAATTTACTTTAAGAACCTTGAATACAAGATGAAGTACGTTCTACTCTATCCAATGAACACAAATACCACGCCAAAACAGTAAGAGTAATGCCTTTTATATCACTGTTTTTGAAATCAAACGGGTTACACAGTAATACACAGAAATCTAAAAAAAAAAATAGAAATAAAAATCTTTACAACCTATTATATGGATAGAACTCTATCACCACTCATAGAAAACTCCTTATACAAAGAAAAATACCTAAACTACAATGTGAGCACGCATACCAATGCCTAATCAATGCATATAACACCTAAACATCACAGTTCTGAAAACACACTGGGTTTTCAGAAAAACACAGAAAATACAGAAAACTCTAAAAACCCGTCTTCTAGTCACACCAAAATTCGATTACAATGCCAAGAATAACTGTGTACGGGCCCATTACATTCATTATTATTATGTTCAAGGGCGTGGATGGAGCATTTCCCTGATTTCAAGGGATTTCCATAACCAAGTAACTTGCATGCAACCAAACAAATTCTCCATGCAATCTTCCAACTCCGCCACCATCCTTCATTTTAGGATTATTAACTCCTTGATCTCAAGCCAACAGCATTTTAACTATCCCATGGCATCTTTCAAACAATGATGATGTGAATTTTAATACATTAGATGCTTTGTAATTTAACATATACTGTCCTAAGCTAAATGCAATAACATTTTTCAATCTAACAACAAAGATGATGTTAATCCTAATGATTAACTCATCACACACAATGCAGGACCTTCTAAGGTCCAAAACAAACAGACCAAAATCCTTGACTTGGCTAAAGTCAAAACAAGCCAAAATTTTGCACAAACTTGGTGGAGGTCAGCCTAGGTGCTCCTGCACCATCCTCCCCAAAACAGAAAACTTCAAGCCATCCTTGGATTGAGCAAATTGGGATCAATGCCCAACTTCTTGAACTCTGCCTCCTTGATCCATACTACATCGACTTCGGGTTGTCCTTTCCTTTGGATCAGATGTTCCTTGTATTCTTTGGTTCTTGTTCGTTTGTAGACCCTGGTATCCAAGATCTTATCAGCTTGTTTTACTGTAGCAGGGGGCAGTTTAAGTTCTTCCATATCTTGGATGACTTCTTCGATGGTCTGATCCATGTTTGGTGGTGGTCCTCTGTAATGGACTAAGTCTGCAACATTGAAAACAGGGGACAGTCCACTGTCATCAGGCAATTGCACTTTGAAAGCATTGTTGCCATACTTCTCCAAGATGGGACAAGGACCTATCCTCTTCATTTGTAGCTTGTGAGGAACTCCTTTCTGCAATCTAGCCTTGTTCAAATACACCATGACTAAGTCCCCAACATTAAACTGAACCTCTCTCCTATGCTCATCCACTTTGGTTTTGTGTTTCATGGTATTCTCTGTCAAAGTTTTTCTGACTGTCTCATGAATTTCCTGCATTGCACAAGCAAAATCATTTGCATAACCACTTCCCTTGACTCCATCCTTCAACTCTCTCAGCTCATAGACACCTCTAGGGTGCAGTCCATAAACAATTTCAAAGGGGCTCTTCCCTGTGGATCGATTGATTGTATCATTATATGCATATTCAACCTGCCCAATAATCTGATCCCATTGTTGACCATACTCCTTGGTCAAGCATCTAAGAAGGTTTCCAAGTGTCCTATTCACAACTTCGGTCTGACCATCAGTTTGGGGATGGTATGCATATCCAAATGACAGATTGGTGCCCATTCTTTGCCAAAGAGTCTTCCAAAAGTGACTCATAAATTTAGTATCCCTGTCTGATACAATGCTGATTGGTAAGCCATGAATCCTAACTATTTCTTTGAAGAAAAGTGAGGCTATTTGACTGGCATCATTGGTTGTTTTGCAGGGTATAAAGTGAGCCATTTTGCTGAATCTATCAACCACAACATACACACTATCCATACCTTGCCTTGTCTTGGGTAAACCAACTACGAAGTCCATGCTTAAGCATTCCCATGGCCTAGAAGGGATTGGCAGTGGCTGATATAAGCCTGCATTTGAAGAAGTTCCTTTGGCCTTTTGACACACCACACAACTCTCTACATATTTCCTGACATCTAGGTTCATCTTAGGCCAAAAATAAAACCTTTGGACAAGCTCTTGAGTTTTAGTGATCCCAAAATGACCACTCAATGCACCATTATGCTTTTCTTGAATTAAGTTCTCCCTAATAGAACCTATAGGAACACAAAGCTAATTCCCTTTAAACAAAAAATCACATTGCAAGGTGTATTCAACATACTTGCTACGAAAATGGTTCTTAAACTCAAGGCATACCTTATAAATTTCTGCAAAGTCTTCATCATCTGCATATAGATCCTTGAAGTGATCTATTCCCATGCTCTTCAATTGGATTTCTTGAATGGTAAGAACTCTCCTGCTCAATGCATCAACAACTTTGTTGAGAGCTCCTTTCTTGTGCTTGATGTTGAAGGTGTAAGCTTGCAAGTACTCCACCCATTTCATGTGCCTGTGACTCAACTTCTCTTGTGAATTCAGAAAACTGAGTGCTTGATTGTCTGAGTACACAATGAATTCCTTGGGAAGCAAGTAGTGCCTCCACTTCCTTAGTGCTTGGACCAATGCATACATTTCAAGGTCATAAGAAGAGTACTTCTTCTTGGCTTCACTTAGCTTCTCTGAATGAAAAGCCACCGGTCTGCCCTCTTGGCTGAGAACAACTCCAATTGCTACATTGCTTGCATCACATTCAATGGTGAATAACTTCTCAAAACTTGGCAACACCAAAACAGGTTGGGTAGCTATCCTTCCCTTCAGTAACTCAAAAATCTTGTTAGCTTGCTCATTCCACACAAACTTGGTTTTCATTCCTCCTTTAATGGTATCTAACATAGGAGCACAAATTGCACTAAACTGTTTGATGAATTTCCTATAATACTGAGCAAGACCATGGAAGCTTCTTACCTCTATTGTTGTCTTGGGAGTAGGCCAATTAAGAATGGCTTCTACCTTGCTGCTGTCCATCTTCAATTTGCCATGTGATAGCACAAAACCAAGGTACACCAGCTCTGTTTTGATGAACTCACACTTTTCCAGATTGATCTTCAGCTTCTCCTCCTATAGCTTCTTGAAAATCAGCTCAATATGTTGGAGGTGCTCTTCTCTAGTTCTGCTATATATTAGTATATCATCAAGATACACTACTACAAACTTGCCAATGTAGTCTTGGAGAATTTCATTCATAAGTCTCATGAATGTGGAGGGGGCATTAGACAAACCAAATGGCATTACTAGCCACTCATAAAGACCCTCATTGGTTTTGAAGACTATTTTCCACTCATCACCCTCATGTATTCTAATTTGGTGGTAACCACTCTTTAAATCTATCTTGGTATAGTACCTAGCTTCACCTAGACAATCCATGAGATCTTCAATTCTAGGAATGGGAAACCTATACCTGATGGTTATCTTGTTTATTGCCCTGGAATCAGTACAAAGCCTCTATTCTCCTCCTTTCTTAGGTGCTAAGATAGTGGGTACTACACAAGGACTGATACTTTTCCTAATAAGACCTTGGTCAAGTAGTTCTTGAATCTGCCTAGCTATTTCCTCATTTTGCTGAGGTGTCATCTTGTAGGCTGCTTTGTTAGGAAGGGTGGCTCCTGGTATCAAGTATATCCTATGACTTATGGCTCTTTTAGGAGGTAAGGTTGCTGGTTGACCACTACTTACAATGCTTTCATAGGTCTGCAACAAGTCTTGAATCTCCTTTGGTAGTTCTTGCTTTTCAGCTACCTTCTCTTTGCTTACTTCTCTTGGCTTGATCATTACTGCATAGCCAACGCCTTCTCCTTCTTCTAAAGCCTTTAAGAACTCTTTTTCACTAGCTATTAGCAGCTTAGAACCTGCTGTCTGCACCTCAGTATCCTCCAACAAAGATTGAATCTTGTAGGTTACATTGTCCTTCTTGAAGGTATATGAGTTCTTGGCTCCATCATGCACAGCTTGGCGATCAAATTGCCATGGCCTACCTAGGAGCAAGTGGCATTCATCCATAGGTAACACATCACATAATACCTTGTCTTTGTACTTGCCAATTGAAAACTCCACCCATGCTTGTTCATTCACCAAGACATGCTGACCCTTATTGAGCCATGTGACCTTGTAAGGATTCTTGTGAGGTATTCTTGCTAATTTCAGTTTGCTAACTGCCTCCTCTGACACAATATTGTCAGTAGAACCTGAGTCTATAATCACCTTGCACACTTTCCCTATCATTTTGCATTTTATCCTAAACAGAGATCTTCTTTGGCTTGGCTCTTCTTTGACCGGTTCCTTGATTAAGGTCCTTTTCATCATAAGATTCTCACCTTCCTCTGAGTTCAATGGTACTTCTGATTGTTTATTTGCTGCATCTGTCTCTTCTTGAATCAGATTGGTTCTCTTATCTCCTCCATGAGAAGTGCTGCCTTTCTCAGGGCATCTATAGGCTGGGTGCCCCAATTGGTTGCAATGATAGCATTTCATGTTGGTGAAGTAACTGCCTCTTCCTTGTCCACCACCTCTTCCTCTGGAGCTGTAACCTCTTCCTCTACCACCTCTACTAGAGCTTCCTTCTTGCTGATCAGAAAATCTGACTTCTCCTTGGGCTCTTGATTCTGAGCTTCTTCCACTATAGCTTCCTCTTTGTCCTCTGCTGTCTTTCCCTTTACCTCTACCTTTAGGGTTTTGTTCCTGCTTCTTTTTTCCTTTCTCCTCTATCTTCAAGGCCATTTGATAGCATTGGCGTACTGTTTTGAAGTTTACCAAGCTCATATCTTCTTGGATAGACCACTTGAGTCCATTTAGGTACCTTGCCAACCTAATGCTTTCATCTTCAACCACCTTTGATCTAAGGCACAGTTTTTGAAATTCCTCTGTATATGTTTGGACATCCATGTCCTTTTGCCTCAGATTGTGTCTTCTCCTATGCAACTGGACTTCATAATCATCTGGGAGATAAGTTTGTCTTATCTTGGTCACCATTCCTCTCCATGAAACTATGGGACCTTTGCCTTCTTTCTCTCTTTCAGATTGCACAAACTTCCACCATGTGAGAGCTGCTCCTCTCAACCTTGACTTGGCTACCTTTACCTTTTGAGCCTCTGTAATGCCATCACATTCAAAGTGATTCTCAATGCTCTCAATCCAGTCCACAACTGAATCTGGGTCCATTTGTCCACTGAAAAGTGGCACACCATCCAATGCTTTACCACTCAAGGCCTGCAATGCCTTCAAGAATGGTTCCTCTGCAAGAACAGGATCAGGCTTTGGAGCTTCCTCCTCCAATTCCACCTCTTTTTCCTTGGTTTCTTGCTCTTCCTTCTTCTTTATCTTGTCCTTCACAGTATCTGCTGTTTCTTGGACTTCATCTAGGAGTTTCTCCATCTGAGATATCCTTTCTCTGAGCAACCGGTTATCTTCCTCTTGCTCTTCTACCTTCTTTGCTAGCTCTACATTTGTCACCATGGTTCCTTCCTCTGGTGTATTCTCTCCAACTGATTCAGTGGTTTGGCTCATTAATCACAAGCCTTGAATCCAACTTAAGCTCTGATACCAATATGGTGTATGATAAAACCCAAGGTTGCTTGCACTGTCTTGTGGAAGACTTTCCACTATCTCCTGCCTGGAACCTAACTCCAGTGGGTTCCTCTTGAGCTTGTAGGTTGACCAAACCCTTCTCCAACTCTTCTCAAAGAGTTTTTACCTTGTGCTTTACCCTGGGTAGCTCAACACCTTCTTGCAACTTGTTCAATCTTGCTTGGACTTAGAAGGATCTAAGTGCCATATTCTTCATGCTGTTATAAATACTTGTAGGGGAGTTGTAGATACTGTCTCCATGCTGTTTGTATCCACAAGGATCCATCTTACTCGGTGCTCAACCCTCAAACTACCCGATTTCATAAAATTGCCTAGGTGAGGCCTAAATCCTACTAGCCCTTACCAGTCCGTTTTTAGCCTTTTACTCTCAAAGTTTCCACACAACCTGTTCAACAAAATACATTTTCAGACACCCTTTTCAGAGTTTTAAATCTTGCATTTGATTTTAGGTTACTATATGTTTCGTACAGTGGATTCCAACACCCTTGGAGAGGAGGCCTAATTGCCCTATCTTCTAGGGTTTCCCTGTTCTTTGTTAGAAATCTTCTTCCAAAGGAATGTTTAAAGCTTCAACTCTTTTAACCTGTCAAAATGTGACCAAAATCCTCCTGACACCGTACAGATTCCGTACACAAACCCCTTCCCCCGCCTATGCTCTTTACTTTCCTATTCTCAAACTCCTAACCATGCATTCCTAGCTTGCCTAGGGTTTGAGATTTTGTATTGCTGTTGCACTCCCTGCCCTACCTATCATTAAATGTTTACAGAAGTGAGGCTTCCCTTCCATAATCTACTAGAAACAGGAAAATTTCGTGGGTAGAGTTTAGAAGGGAGCCATTCTTTTGTTTACACTGCTCAAAACAAAATTTATCACCCTACACTTTAATCTATAAACTAGAAACAACAAATTTACTTTAAGAACCTTGAATACAAGATGAAGTACGTTCTACTCTATCCAATGAACACAAATACCATGCCAAAATAGTAAGAGTAATTCCTTTTATATCACTATTTTTGAAATCAAACGGGTTACACAGTAATACACATAAATCTGAAAAAAAAAAACAGAAATAAAAATCTTTACAACCTATTCTATGGATAGAACTCTATCACCACTCATAGAAAACTCCTTATACAAAGAAAAATACCTAAAATACAATGTGAGCACGCATACCAATGCCTAATCAACGCATATAACACCTAAACATCACAGTTCTGAAAACACACTGGGTTTTCAGAAAAACATAGAAAATACATAAAACTCTAAAAACCCGTCTTCTATTCACACCAAAATTCGATTACAATGCCAAGAATAACTGTGTACGGGCCCATTACATTCATTATTATTATGTTCAAGGGCGTGGATGGAGCATTTCCCTGATTTCAAGGGATTTCCATAACCAAGTAACTTGCATGCAACCAAACAAATTCTCCATGCAATCTTCCAACTCCGCCACCATCCTTCATTTTAGGATTATTAACTCCTTGATCTCAAGCCAACAGCATTTTAACTATCCCATGGCATCTTTCAAACAATGATGATGTGAATTTTAATACATTAGATGCTTTGTAATTTAACATATACTGCCCTAAGCTAAATGCAATAACATTTTTCAATCTAACAACAAAGATGATGTTAATCCTAATGATTAACTCATCACACACAATGCAGGACCTTCTAAGGTCCAAAACAAACATACCAAAATCCTTGACTTGGCTAAAGTCAAAACAAGCCAAAATTTTGCACAAACTTGGTGGAGGTCAGCCTAGGTGCTCCTGCACCAGAAGCTTGCAAAGAGATGTTGTGGATGCAATGATTCCTAGGAGAGCTAGGAATAAAATAGGACAAGTATGTGCTATATTGTGATAGTTAGAGTGCCATTCACTTGGCGAAAAACCCCAACTTTTCACTCAAGAACCAAACATGTTGACTTGAGGTATCATTGCATTCGACATGTGTTGGAGGAAAGACAATTATCCTTGGAAAAGATCCATACAGATAAGAACCCTGCTAATATGCTCACTAAAATTCTGCCAAGAGAAAAGCATGAGCTATGGAGAGACATGGTAGGCTTAGGGGTGACTTGATGATTACAGCTTATTCAGATCCCTTCATTTGCATCAAGTGGGAGAATGTTGAAAACGTGTGAAACAAATAAAGCTACAGACATAAGATTAGTTGCATCCCCAAGTTTATTTAATGAAGAAACTTCTACCACCAAACATCAGCAAATAAAACAATCAAGTCAACAAAAATATTTAATATGGAAGCTTCTCACTTTTTTGCCGACAGTCTCTTCTCCTCCAGCCACATTTTTTTATGCATGTTTTTTTGCAAAGTATTTCTGCAGAATTCTAAGACCTCTATTTATAGAGGCATTTGTAATCCTTTTTGTAAGCAAGAAAGAGGAAGAAACAAAGGCTTTGTTTATTGTGCAACAACAGGAAGATTTTGGGCTCCTCTGTAATATATTGTTGTGTGTTTATTGTGCAACAATAGGAAGATTTTGGGCTCCTCTGTAATATATTGTTGTGTGTGCTCAGAGTGTCTTTGCTTTATTTTTTATTTCATTAGCACATTCTATGTACTCTATTTTGCTCTGTTCCTTTGTTTTGTTACTGTGATTGTTTGCACTGCTCCATAGTTTATTATCGCTATCATCACACACATCTTCTATTTAAATCCTAACTGATTTGGAGCACAAAAGAATTAGATTTCCTTCATGAAAAGACGAGACTCCATCGAATTCTCATAAACTGTATCTCAGTTTCATTATATTCTGAATATTGGAAGCCTTAAAAATTGTAAAGGTTGATCAAACATTTGATTCCATTGTATCATATAATCATGGTTCAGCTAAACCAAGCAAGAATGACTAAATGATAGTATATCCTCATTTCATTAGTAGTGTCTCACCTCGAACATTCTGATCATTCAATTGGAACAACTTTGTTGTAAAGTGAGCAATGTCCTTTGTGTGCTAATAATAGCATTTAAAGGACGATAAATGCAATTTCCACTGACCATTGTAAAAGATGTATTGAAAATATAGGTATAAATTCATGCATTCGAAAAACAAGTAAATGGATGGTATAAAAAGGGTGGGCGATCGTTTCATGGAGCCCCAACTGAACTTTATTGGAGTCTTAATATTGTATTCTTGTATTCAGAAATGGAGTTTCAAATTGGGATAAAATGATACTGTATAGTGATTTTCCTTTTTGAACATTATTAAGAGCCTTGAGAGGGATTATACTATTACTCGCTCTAATCAAACTGTAGGAATAATTATATTATTTTTTTCTTTAAAAATAATAGTGTATCTTAAAAGGATTACGAGTAGGATGATCCATAATTAGAAAGAGTAAAGAATGAAGACTCTCTAATTGGCTTAACATTAAGGATATTTTATATTGGGACTTTTGGCCAAAATTTTATCTTTATTGATTAGGAATGATTCAATAAAATAATTTAGAGAAATCTTCTGATATTTATTTCTTATACTTCAACTATCCTTATCATAAGAAAGATATCATTAGGAGAGGAATATTCACATGAATTCCATGATTTTTCATTAAAAGGTATTCTTTATCATTGAAATATTCTCATAATATCTTGATGGTGAGTAAAATGTTCATCATAAAAACATAGAATGATGGATAGAAATAAATAGACACCATTTATTTTGTAATATAACGTATCTTTATATTGGCTTAAGATTGAAGAGGAAGGTTGGAAGGTCATAACCTTGATGAAGCCATTAGCTTAATAAACCTTAAATTGATTCATCATCTCTATTAGCTATATTCAAAGATGAGATAAATTTTGAAGGATGAATAGGAATATGCTTATATAATAGTTGTGCATTATGAACCATCTTGCATGTGGATATTGTTGGTTGCATGACTTGATTAATTCTAATCCTTGATGAAAGGTTGATTATGTTTCTTTTCCATATAAGAAAGGTAATTCTTGTTCATAAATTCATTGAACATGTTTCCTTATGAAAACTGGAAAGAGGTTATTTGGTGATATAATTTCTTTGCTTAAGAATGTACACTCATATATATACCCATATATATGTATATACATACATACATAAGCTATACCTTCTTTAATAATATTGCATATTTTACATCCATGCTTTACACTTCTACTTTCTTATATTGGATCCACTGCATTTATGGGAAGTAAATTGAAAGGTTGATTGCATATAGACATGTTATTATATTAGCAAATTATATTTTTTAAGAATTTAATTGTTATATGAAATGATGGAATTAGCAACGTTGATGGTAAACTAACATGTAACCTACATGACTGATTATGTATCAACACTAACTTCAAGCATGATGAAGTTTTTGGTGAAAGGTTTGTGATGATCATGATATGATTAGATATTGTTGTGACTTGCTACACATATTCCATTACTCCTATTTAGTATTGCTTTGCTATTTTTTTGTGTACTAGGTTGGTTATTCTTCGACAAATTGAAAAATTCCAAGGAAGTGTTTCACTTTGTGGTAGGACGGAAACACACTCCCACAATGTTCTCGCCCTCAAGATGGTCAAAGGATTTTTAGGGATTGCAAGGATCCTGTCAGGAAGGCTCAAGTTCTAGTTAAAGTATTTTCTTGCTATCAACCATAAGGACTTTGTAAGGGAGATGTCCCCATATGTTATGCCATGTAAATTGGCACATGTACTTCAAATTATTAATTTAATATAATTATTTACCTTTTTCTTGTGCATCTGGACATGTGTCATTTCTATACACATGATGAAGTTTAATTTATGTTTTTTAATTAATCTTAAATTATGTAGGTAATTACATTCTCATAGAATACTTGTTGGACCAATCCCATATTTGGATTCAAGCATAACAAAGTTAGGAAAGGTTTTATCTATATCAACATTTCAACAAAAATGGGAAAAAGATAACTTGTATCTCATTCTTGTAATGATATCAATTGTTATAAAGTGGATGAGCAAGTTTCCAAAATATTGGATAATTAATTCATCCCAATATTCAAGAGGCAACCCTAGCAAATGAATCCAAATAGGGGAAAATTTGTTAAGATCAACAACATGGTTGAATCTAGGCTTCGATTGGAAAAGAGAGGTTATGTTTTCCATACACCCATAGGCTCGAGGAGAGGGTCAATAGTAGATACTCTAAAGAAGTACACTTGAATAGGAATAACCCTCTAGCCATGAAATTTCCTTCCATGCTTCCTTTTAATCACCATTTTGCATTATTCCATTGGCGGACCATATCAATGGATGGATAAAAAGAAAAAAAATTACCACTAGAGAGTTCTCCATTGATGAAATTATCCTATCCATAATGGAGTATGGAAGAGAATTTTTTATTCTTGAGTCTGATTCTGATAGTATAGGATGATTGTTTTTCTTTTTAGCAGGATGAGAGGTATCATGAGGAGATTTGATAAGCACACTTTTCCAACCCTTGGGCCACATGATGACAAGAATCATGAGCACGCCAATAGGTCCCTCCAAAGAAGGAGGGACCCTCGAGAAAAGTGGAAAAGAATGTGTGAGGTAAGTTGTAGAGATTGAGGGGGACAAAGGAGGGGGATTTTGAGGTACCCCAAAGGAATTGAAAACCATGCACACATGGGATTCAAAATTGATGGTTATTTAAGAATTAAGGAATCTAACCATGTTAGTGGTACCTTCGTAATACTAGGGGCAACTTTATCTAAGGCAAACATAGACACGGGAGTTATGAAGATTCCTTATAATGGAATTGTTTCCAAAACTCCAATTATCTATATCATAAGTTATCGTCCTCACATCTTTCCACCTACTAATTGAGGCCAACAAAAGAAAAAACCTTACAAAAGAAAATATCATCATTGAAGCTAAAAATTCAAAAAGCCAAAGTGGATACATGAAGTCAAAATGGATCCCAAAGAAAAATAAAGAAAATAATCGATATCAAACTCCATTAGTCAATGAAACTATGGGGCAACGTAAAAAAGGGAGTTCCATCCATCAAAGATGTCCACCAATTTAGAAAGAGTCTTCAACATCGACATACAAAGTATATGAAAAAGAGTGCCCTAAATCCATTCATAATTCCATATCCACATTTCATTTCTCACCATCCCAAGTTTGGAGAATAAAAGACCCACAATCCAAACTATTGAATAATTCATCTCCATTCATATCATCCATCAAAGGCCACCATTCAACTTAAAATCTAGAATATCCAAATCACAAATTAACTATGTCCTAGAAGTAACTCTTTATCATAAGGACTCTAATCATGGCACTCTATCGTTATGTGCACATTTAGATAAGGCTAACTCTAGTATTACCAAAGATCACAAGAACATTCATGGGGTATATACTAGTGCACGTATCTTGGCAAAGCATCTCTTCCAAACAGGATATCATTGGCACATCATGATAGAAACATCTACATTAACACCACAAAATGGCTTGACATAGTCATTCATCATTCCAAAAAAAAAATTAAAAAAATTAAAAATTAAAAATTAAAAATTAAAAAAATAGTAAGATAAAAAATATCATCTAGTAAAAACCACTTCGGTGGCGCTTTGGGAAAGTACAATAATGAAAGCCTAGAAAACATGTGTCACATATAAAATTGAGAATCTATGTGAACCATTCCAGTTGGGAGCATATTCATCCATCTTCCCTATTCATCTCGACCTTGATAAAGATTTGGAGTAGATACTTCAAGCCATGCTTTTAGGAAAAGTCTTGACATGGTCATTCCTTTGATCATAAACTATTCCCTATCATACCATCACCTAAATAGTATTATCAAAACATTTCTCTTAGGTCAAACATGTTATCCTATTACAAGATAGTCCTTGGAAGTAAAATCCTATATCCTGATCTATTTCCATAATTCCTATCCTCCTCATCCTTCACATATCGATACATCATGCTGATTTGATTATCCATTCATAGCATTGCATACATTGATAGACACTGGGGCTAGTGATTGCATCTTGATTTTGAACAAATATTGATATATGTCTTCTAGCTCACTTTGGGATCTGGACACCTTTCAAAATAAAATCCAAAAAAACATAAAAATAAAAATCGAATACCTTGAAAAATAAATAGAAACATTTTCAAGCATTTTCCACCCTTCCATTCTCCATCAGACTTTCCATCATAAATATTTATATATAAACAATCCCCATCAATCACACCTCGTTTACACTCTAGCATGATATCAAACTGTTTAACAATTTTTTTTCCTAGTTGGGCTACAAATCTTGATCCATCTTATATAATCAATCATCATCGGGATGTATCCTTCCCTATCATCATGTTGTTCCTGTCTTACCAGTTCACTATCCCTGCATTATTCTTATCTTAACAACATTTTCACTATCATCAATCAATCATGGAGATCAATCAACTTTAGCTTGGCTAGCAACAAGATCTCAAAAGGTCTTTGATATCCCTACACATCCATATCATGATCTAGATAATTGAAAAAATCAAAAAACATTCAAAAACTTCAAAATCCATAAAAATTAAAAAACTCAAAAATCCAAAAAACATCCAAATAACACAAAATCCAAAAACAACCTCAAATATTTTAAAATTTTAAAACAGTAAAAAATATTCAGAATATTCCAAAAAAGCATCGATCACTCATAAGCAATCCACCTTTCATAACAATTACCCATAAGAAATCCACCTTCCATAATAAGTAGTCCACCTTTTGTAATAAATTGTCTCATGTTGAGGTTGACACTTTGATTAGACACAAATAACACATGTTGCAAAACATTAAGCTTAAAAAATCACAAAACAATAAGAAAACTACCTGTAGTGTAGAAAATTGTATACCTTTACAATTTCACATTATGTTTTTGGCCCCCTAATTTATTGGACTTAATTAAACTTCTAATTTTCTAAATTATGCATTCTAAAGCCTTGTCATTTTCTGAAGGTGAACAAATATTAAAAAATGCATTCAATCATTAAATCACCTTGGATCAAGTGTATCTTGGAAGTTTGGGCCAGGACCCATTCATGCAAGGGTGAATGGCCACCCTTTCTTAGGTACTACCCAAATTCAAATATGTTATTGATGTTATTTTAATATCTAAATTTCAAATATGAAGTGTCACCTTTTGGAGTCTAATTTCTAGAAAATTAGAGAAACCTATAAATATAGTTATTTTATAATTTGAAATCTAAGGAACACGATCTATCAATTCAAGAGAAAATATTATTGTCCAGAGTATTCAAGAGAAACATATCAAAGAATTATTACATCAATTCAAGATCCAACATCATGTCAAAGTTTATGTGTTCATGTTCATTCTATGTGAAGGCTATCATCGTTGTAGGTTTCCAAGCAATCAAGCATGCAAAAAAATCAAGAAAGAAATATCCAAGATCCTTGAATAGATCTATTTGTCTTCAATCCTTCAAGGAAGCCATTGAAGGGTGGTGAGTTGCAACATTGTGTTCATTCATCATTTACTTCCTTTCCATTCAAGGTTTTTATCATTGACATTGCCATTGTGGAAGTGGAAACACTAACACGGGGTTTGACTGAGGAAATCCCCTATATGGCACAAAATTTTCTCTCTTTATGAATGTGGGGGTTGTAGGTTTGAAGTGGATTGAAGAGAGTTTGAAGATCCATTTTTCATTATTTCATTTGTTGTCATCAACCTTGTCAAGACACAAAAACTCACCTACACAATTTATTTATGACATTTCAACTATAGAATAAGCATAAAATAGAAGCTCAAATCCAACATTAGAGGACCCCAAAATTTGAGAAAGACGTGCCCTTAAAAGGACTCAACAAGCACATGGAAACCCTGTCCTTGTAGGCCTAACATAAGCAATTTTTTGGGTAGGTACATAGTCATCTACACTTTCTAGATCCGTTGAAACTTGACTGCTTCTATTTAAGAATTGTAAAATAATTGCAATCATTGCATTAGGTCATTTAGTTTAATTAGGGCAATAAATCATAATTGTTTCCAAATCATTCCCATCCTCAAAAGAATACAGATCTAGGTTGGATTGGCTGACCATTGAGGTTGGTAGTTAATCTATACACCTTGTTGATCTATATCCTAATGAAATTATAGAAATGATGGAAATAGCCTTCGGTTATGAATATTAATTCTAGGGCCCCACATTTTTATGTTTCACTACCAAGCTAACTCTCAATCCTAACTGGTCAATTGTCTAATCAACATCATCTATCCTTAGCAATTAAATTTGTCTTTATATAGGCTATTACATCCTCAAAACCAAACTAGACGTCTTGTACAAGATGTTGTTGAACAAGACAACTGAGAGGGGGGGTGAATCAGTTGTAGTAATTTTATACTTCAAAACCCTCAACAAAAGTTATATTTACATGCATTCTAAAAAACTTTACTCTACTAATATGTTAAATTGTTAATTGTTGAAACAAAAACTAAGAGTAGTAAAGGGTATGTGCAGGATCATCATGGAAAAAACAAGCTCTTAAGTGACAAAAAACTCAGAAAAATTAGAGTAAGACAATATGACATAAAATTTTGAATAAGTTATCTATATTATTTCAAAAATATGTAAGAATAGAATTTGAAGAAAATTGAATGTAGTTTCTAAACTACTAGGTTTATTTTTTAAAAATCTATTTGGTGAAAATTTAAAATTTCAATGTAGTACTTAAATTTCCAGTGGAAAAAATAAGAAGTAGGTGTCTATTTGACCACCCGAACCATAATAAAATAATAATAATTTAGATATAAGTAGAGGACTCATGTTCAGATGTGATGCATTTTTTTTTCTAATTTTTTTCTAGTAAATAATTAATTATAATTTTTTTATTACAACTTTTAAAACATATAAAACTTGTATGTCTGACCACCTTAACTTGGTCAAAGCTTCATGAATTTTTTTTTTTTTTTAATCCTATAGTATGCAAAGCATAAAATGTGACACATGTTTCAGATTCAAAAAATGTGATACCGTTTGAAAGCTATAAATGTTTTTCAATTAGCCTATCAACCATGACTTTAGTCATAATTCAAATAGAAAATGAATAATAATTATTTATTAAATTCAAAGTAAAACATAATTTATATTGGTGGAAAGCTGAGAATCTCCTTTAAAAACCTTTTTCATTTCATCTATTTTGAGTAAAAAAAATTCGTCAGCCACATACCTTACACATACCCATCATATTGCTACTTTTTGGCCCATCATGATCCTACACATACCCTAAAAACCATGCACACAATAACACCAAATTTATGTGGAAAACCCAATGAGGTAAAAACCATAGTGAAAATTAGATCACAATATAAATAATTCCAAAACCGAATACAAAGGCTCACTGCCAAGACATGACAAACTATCCAATGAGGGCTCACTACCTGGGCTCACAAATAAGATAGAAGAGAATTGTTACAAGGAGAAAACTATCTCAATGTAACAAAGTTTTCACCAAAATTTTCTCACACTTGCAAACATGTTTGAATGATAGAGTACACCTTCAACTCATTGCCTTCAGGAACTCAACACCTTGAAATTTGCACTGATATGCTCAAACTCACATCACACACACATATCTCGCATCTCTCTTGTCATTCACAAACATCTCAAGTTATACTTATACTGTGTTCTTGACCTTGAAACCCTTCCAAGGTCTGTCATACACAATTTGTATTTACAAATTCAGATTAGGTCGGTACCAAAGCATTCCTGTGGTGGAAGAGAATGAGGAAAACCTATAAATATACTTAATGAGGATCTGAATGAGTCCCAACATGTCTCAACATGCTTCTATGAACTTTACAAGTAGTGTTTAACACAAGGTCGGAGAACACCCATGCAAAACACAAAAAAATTAAGAACACACATCCTTAACTTAGTCCAATATTTTTTAACAATAAAATTCACTTGAACATGATCTGGAGTATTTGAAATTTCATCTAGAAGCTTTGCAACAAACTTCACTTGAAAAGTATGAATATTTTATATATTTGAATAGCCCTGTTAACCACTTCAATACACTGTAACTCAGAAACTCATCAACAACAACACCAAATCTCAAATCCTCTTGAACCAAGCAAGAGAGCAACCTCATCAACATATTCTCAGAACCACAAGTCATGAAACCAAAAAACCAAAAAATGTGGAGCAAATGCATTTCTCCCAAACAACATCTAGACACACTGAAATGTACAGTTTACATACTAGTGAAAATATCTCGCACTGTACAATGATCTAGAAGCCCAAATTTTGGATATAGCAGCTACTAATAATTATGAACAATACCTCAGATCTACACAAGCATAACATCAACTTAGAAGAAACACGGAGCACATCTCGAAGCATACACTCATAACACTATTTTCCCTATTTAGGGTGATCCCACAATACTGATTTACAATTGCTGACCAAACTGGACACTGAACTGATTTTTTTAACTAAATTTTCACTTTCGGGCACCTATAGCAACTAAACCATGATGAATTTGAAGATGAAGAAAACTAGTGATTTGTGACATTTTTTCTGTAGATTCTAAATATATTTTTTTCAAAATTTTTGGAATCAGATTGCACTTCTTTTTCCATCTCCTTTGAAAACTAGTTTTTTCAGTAAACACTATTTTTAAGGGGTGATGCTCACCGTATACAACATAACTTTTTTTCCTTGAAGGATAAAATTCTATTTTTTTCAAATTTAGATTTGTAACTATGATATCTAGTGCTTTCATTTGGTTTCATATTAGTGTTTTATTGAATATTTTTTCCTTAATCAAGTTTCAAAGTCAAACCAAGTACAATTCAGACATAGACAGACTATATACAACATAACTTTTTTTGTATGTATCAAAATTCAATTTTATTTTTTTATTGGATCAAGGACTTCAATATCTAGTGCAATGATATTTTTCAATTTTTTTTGATAATATGCTATTTTTCCACATGTGCAGAATATAAAACTTAATTTTCGGTGAAAAAATTACATTCACAAGAAAGAACAAATAAATATAATAATTAAATTAAATTTATTTAAAATTATACTTTTTGGGAAGTATATAATAAGGACTACATACTTACAAAAATAAATTTTATATGAATTCATTTGATCCTCCAAAAGGTAAATCAAAAGTGGTTTTTTATCATCATTTTGTTAGGTGTAAAAGAGACTCTGTTATAGATATGGTTTAAAGCTAGTGGGGTTCTATGATCCAAGGTGGTTTGATCAAACTCTCTTCAATTGGAATCCTTTAAATGGAACTTTTCAAGGCTTAAATCATTATATTTTCTAAAAATATGTGATTTTGAAGCAAAAATCAGGATCTCCTAGAAATTGTAAACCAGTATTGTGAGATCACCCTTTATCAAACTTTTTCAAAAACACCTAGAACCCAAGTACCAGAGACATCATTGAAGCTCATATTTCACTCTAACACACCTTAAAACATAGCAACATAAGGATAACTCCATGTACTCATAACACTTCTTCAACATCTCAACTATATTATATGCACAACCTACAAACCTTCTTTATTGCAATTTTCTCAATATCCTCAACATATACAACCAATAACCAACTAACTTGACATCAATGACAACAAAAATCAGCTGACATCAATGAAAAAACCTTCATACTTGCAAAAATATCCCCCTTTGTCATTGATGGCAACACATTATGTGAAAAACCATCAAAGAAAACACAACAAATCTGAACACACTTTCTCATGATTTCTTTTACTTTCTATCCCTTGTGTAGATAAAAATTTTCACATGATTCTTTCTCCCCCTTTGACATTAACATGGCAAAGGAAAAATATATTTTACATTGTTCTCTCCTTTGACATTGAACCAAGATCTATACCAGTACTGAATACTCCCTGTTAGGAGTACACCTAATTAGCTGTACAATGACAACACATAACACTACTTGCTCCGCCTGAGAGGCAGCTAGCAAACATCAGCCCATAAGGAAGATAGATCCATAGATCCACTAGACTGATGCACCTCCATATGCATCTAGTTCAAGAAAGCAGGGACAATAACCCCTAACCTCTCCCAAAGATACTCAAAAGTATCTTTAGGAAGAGCCTTAGTAAAAATTCCAACAATATGATCCTTTGATAGGTACATGCTCAAGTTTTACTTCATTCTCCATAATATTCACTCTCAAGAAGTGATACTATATATATATATGTATATGATTTGTCCTTGAGTGCATCACTGGATTCTTTGAAATATTAATTGCACTTGTATTATCATAGAAAGTAGAGATGGGATCATCATACATTACTCTGATATCCTTCAATGTTTGTCTCATCCACAAAACTTCTATGTAGCAAGATGCTACAGCAATATATTCAGCCTCTGCAGTGGATAAGGAAACTAAATCTTACTTTTTGCTTAACCATGATACCAATCTGCATCCAAGAAAGAATGCACCACCACTTGTACTTTTTCTATCATCAACACAACCTACCCAACCTACATCTATATATGTACTTAGTGTAAATCAGTCTCCCTAGGATACCATAAGCCACGATCCATAGTGCCTTTTACATATCTGAATATCCTCTTGATAGTTGCAACATGTGTTTCTTTGGGATCCTGTTGAAATCTAGCCACAAGAAAAACTACATGCATGATATCTGGTCTAGTAGCAATTAAATACAATAGTCCTCCAATCACTAATATGTATTTTCTTTGATCAACCTTAGGAGAGTTATCATCCTTAATTTGTAGCCAGTTACCATAGGAGTGCATACCGGTTTGAAACTATCCATTCCAAATTTATTCAACATTTTTTTTGCATACTTTGATTGTGAAATAAAAATCCCTTTATTTGTTTGATTGATTTGTAGTCCAAAAAATAAATTCATCTCACCAAACATAGACATGTCAAACTCTTTTTGCATTTCTTCTACAAACATCTTACACATAGTTTCATTACCTCCAAAAATAATGTCATCCACATACACAACTACTGTCAAGATCTTTTCATCTTCAATTTTGAAATATAAATTGCTATCTATAGTACCTTTGTTGAAACCTTGTTGAATCAAATATTTGTCCAATCTTGCATACCAAGCTTTGGGAGCTTGCTTCAAACAATATAAAGCATTTTTCAAGCTGAAAACCATATCCGTTTCATCTAACAACTAGAATCCCTTTGGTTTTTCCATGCAATTTCTTCTTCCAACTCACCATTAAGAAATGCAAACTTCACATCCATTTGGTAAACTTTAAAGTCCTTATGAGTAGAAAATGCCAAAACATTCTTATATCTTCCATTCTTGCCACCAGAGAAAATGTCTCCAGAAAATCTATACCTTCCACTTGTGAGTAGCGCTTACACACAAGCCTCTCCTTGTTCTCACTACTTCTCCATTCTCATTTAGTTTGTTTCTAAAAAACCCACTTACTTCCAATTATGTTCTTGTTTTTTGGTCTAGGGACCAATTCCCAAGTTTGATTCTTCTAGATTTGTATAAGTTCATCTTCTATTACTTTCATCCAATGTTCATCTTTACATGCCTCACTCACTATCTTAGGCTCAACTTCAAAAAGTAGGCAATAATTACCTCAACTTCAACAACTTTACTTCGTGTCAATATATCTTTCCTCTTGTCTCCAATGATTTTATCTTCTGAATGATTCTTTTGCACATACTTAGGGGTTTTAGGAACCCTTTCTAAAGCTTCTTCTTCTTCATTCTGCACTTCTTGTTCTCCAACTATTTATTCTACTTCTTTGCAATCAGGATCATCTAATACATACCCATCAACTTCAATTGAATTCTTTAATGCTTCATCAACCTCGAAATTTTTTCTTTCTACAACCTTCCTCAACCTTTTATTGTAACATCTATAAGCTTTGCTTGTAGTAGAGTATCCAAGGAAAATGCCCTCATCACATCTAGCATCAAAACTTCCTATATTTTCTTCATCTCTTCTTATATAACATTTTGCTTCAAAATACCTTTAAATACTTGACTATAGGAATCCTTCCACACCATAGCTCATAGGGAGTCTTAGTGTTATATTTTTCTTGAACTTGGTTGAACACATAAAGAGTAGTATGAATTGATTCTCTCTAGTAAACTTATGGTAGACCTACCTTTGTTATCATTGTTCTAGCAACTTCATGAATTGTCCCATTCATTCTTTTAGCAACTGCATTCTACTGAGGAGTTGTAGGGGAAGAAAATTATCTTCTAATTCCATGGGCTTCACAAAACATGTTAAACTCATTGGAGGTGAATTCACCACCTCTGTCAGACCTCAAACATTTTATTTTCAAATTTATTTCATTCTCAACCATTGCCTTAAATTCTTTGAATTTTTCTAATGCATCAAGTTTCTCTCTAAGAAAAGTAACCCATGTCATTCTAGTGCAATCATGAATATAAAGCATAAAATACCTATCACCTTGTAAAATTCTCACCCTTATAAGACCACAAACATCTGTATGAATCAATTCCAATCGTCTGGTAGTATATTGTTCCTTTGACCTAAAGTTGTTTCTAGCTTGCTTTCCAAACCGATAGTCCTTGTAGACTGCATTAATAGACATTGTAATTTTTGGTAAATCTCTCATAGCTTGTACTGCACCAATTCTCACCATGTTGTCAAAATTCATATGACACATCTTTTAGTGCCATAGCCAACTATCATTAATATGAGACATAAAGAAATGTCTATCAACACCTTTAAGTTGATAGATGTTTCCTTTAGTCTTCTTGCCAACAACAATCACAATTTTAGACCCTTTCCTGATTTCACATTTTCATCCTTGAACACAAGATTATATCCCTTTTTACACATCTGTCCAACAATCAAGATATTGTCTCAAAACCTTAACATAGTAGACACCATCAATATTATGCTTTCCATCAAAAATAATTGACCCCATCCCATAGATCTTAGCACCAAAATCATCTCCTCCATCATATTTCTCAAGTTTAATGAATTTACTATTGTCACCGGTCATGTGGTTTGTGCAACCACTATAAATGACCCAATAGTTTTCCTCTTTAGCATGAAAAGCAGAGATCACTATACCTTCAACTTTCTTTGGAGCATTTTCCTTCACACATCTTTCACGAGTAGATTCATCTTTTAAAGCCAAGAACACGCATTCATAAATCTCCATAATCAAACTCATCATCAAAAATACTAATATCTTCATTGACATAATATGTTGTTTTGATCATATTTCCTTTATTTTCCTTACCTTCTCTATGTTTGTTTCTTTCAACTCTTTTACGACATCTTGAGGCATAATGACCTATTCCTCCATATCTAAAATATTTGAATGTTAATTTACCTTGATACTTATCAGAGACCTTTTTCATTCTTCTTACAAAATTTAATTCTACTTCATCGAGATTTTCTTCATTCAGATCTTCCACCTTTGCATCCTTGAAAGTAGTTTTTTTCTTTGTTCCATTTTTCAAACCAAGCTTTCTTATTTCAAATGAGGTTAGTGTACCAATCAACTGATCTTTAGTATAAGTATTATAATCCATAATTTCCTCTATAGTAGATACCTTTTCATTGTATATATCAAGGAGAGTTTTGATTACCTTCTTAACTATCATGGATCCATCTATTTGTGCACCAAGTCCTCTCATTTCACCTACCAGCTCATTTACTCTCTATATGTAGGATTTGATGTTCTCATCTTCACCCATTCGCAGGATATCAAATTGTGCTTCCAAGTTCTACAACTTTTCTTGTTTAACATTTTCATCTCCTTCATACATCTTTTCCAACTTATCCCAGACCTCTTTAGTAGTCTATAGATTCATAACTTTAACAAATTCAGAATGTGAAAGACTAATTACAATAATAAACCTTTCCTTATTATTGATTTCATGCGATTTGATCTCATCAATAGTACTTGGACCATTTGCAAGAGCAACAAACTGGTTATGAATAAAAATTTTGATCTCATATCCACAGTATGACAAATATCTTTCCATATTTGTTTTCTACAATGCATAGTTAGTGCCATCAAACCTAGGACACTCAATAGTGATCTTGCTCGCCATCCTGAACCTTCCTTAAGTGGTTATACTCTTCTCCAAGGAACCTTGCTCTGATACCAATTGCTGAACAAGATAATTGAGAGAGGGGTGAGTCAGTTGTAGCAATTTTAAACTTCAAAACCCTTAATAGAAGTTAGATTTACATGCATTCACAAAAACTTTACTCGGCTAATATGCTAAATTGTTAAGTGTAGAAATAGAAACTAAAAATAGTAAAAACCATGCACACAATAACACCAAATTTATGTGGAAAAACCAATGAGGTAAAAAATATGATGAGAATTAGCTCACAATATAAAGAATTCCAAAATTGAATACAAAGTCTCACTTCTAGAGAAGCTCACTGCCAAGACACAACACACTATCCAATGAGGGCTCACTACAATAGAATTACAAAGAAGATAGAAGATAATTTTTACAAGGAGAACTATCTTAATGTAATAGAGGTTCCACCACAATTTTCTCACACACTTGCAGACATGCTTTTAAGATAGATTACAGCCTTAGTTCACCGCCTTCAAGAACTCAACACTTTGAAATTTGCACTAATCTACTTGAAATCGCATGACACACACATATCTTTCATCTCTCTTGTCATTCAAAAATATCTCAACTTTTGCTTATACCATCTTCAACCTTGAAACCCTTCCAAGGTCATCCATACACAATTTTCATTTACAAATTCAAATTATGTCAGCACTAAAGCATTCTTGTAGTGGAAGAGAATGAGGGCCACCTATACATATAGTTAATGATGACCTAAATGAGTCCCAACATGCCTCAACATGCTTCTATGAACTTCACAAGTAGTGTTTAACACAAGGTCAACCAACACCCATGCAAAAAACATAAAACAATTAAGAGCACATGTCTTTAACTCAAACCAATCTTTTTGAACAAAAAAATTCACTTGAACATGATTTGGAGTATTTGAAAATTCATCCAAAACCTTCACAAAAAAATTCACCTGAAAAGTATGAATATTTTGTACATTTGAATAACCCTGTTAACCACTAGAATACACTGTAATTGAGAAACTCATCAACAACAACACCAAATCTCAAATCCTCTTGAACCAAGCAAGAGAGCAACCTCATCAACATATTATCATAACTACAAGTCCTGAAACTGAAATGTAGAGAAATGTAGAGAAAATACATTTCTCCTAGACAACAACTAGACACATTGAAATGCATAGTTCACATACTGGTGAAAATATCTCACACTATACAACAATCCCAAAGCCCAAATTCCTGCTATAGCAACTTCCAACAATTATAAACAATACCTCAAATGCACACAAGCAAAGCATCAACCTAGAAAAAATGTGGAGCACATCCCGAAGCATACACACATTACATTATTTTCCTTATTTATCAAATTTTATCAAGAACACTTAGAACCCAAGTACCAGAGACATCATTGTAGCTCATACTTCACTCTAACACACCTTTAGACACAACAACATAAGGATAAATCCATGCAATCATAACATTTCTTCAACATCTCAACTATACATGCACAACCTACAAACCTTCTTTATTACAATTTTCTCAATATCCTCAACTGATACAACTAATAACCAACTACCTTGACATCAATGACAATAGCAATCAGTGGACATTAATGGCAACACTTTCATACTTGCAATATATGTTTCATTCTTGAAAGTAGACATGTTCATTATAACCCTATCAAGAATCGCTTATCTTTGGAAAGAAGATCTAAATGGATGTAAACTATTTGGTCTAGAGACTCTTATCTTTTATTTGATTTATCTCTTGTCATGTTCCTATGCTACTCAATGATATCCACAAGTAAGTAGAAGAGTGAGGATGGATCATTATTTTTTTCTTTACAATTTTTGTTTGTGGTTTTTCTTAACAGTTTTTTTTGGGAATATAGGGTCCTTATGTGTGATTAACATTCCATTTGGCATAATCAAAATATCCTATGCAAGTTAAAGGTCATCTAACACTTTCTTGCATTAGGATCAACATGCTTTGTGGTTACTTCCTCACATATTTTGATAGGTTTTGTTGCCTCAAGTATTAATCATGACACTCCTTGTCTACAATGTGCCTGTCTACATAAAGGGATAGCATTTAGCACCTTGGTATTTCTATACCTCAGTGTAATTTATTTTTTTGCAAAATAAAAAATCTTTATAGTGATATTTGTGCACTAATGAAAGCTCAAAATCTATCTTATCAATCAATTTCTAGTCTTGATCCATTTTATCTCTTCACATGCTATTCATTCTATTTAATCAATTAGTCTACTCCACATCTCATATCGATCAAGCTAACTGTTCTTCATTTCTTACTAACCGTAGTGTAGAAAAAAGTAACCCTTTTTCAAACTTACTTTGGGAATGAATAATTAATAATAAAATAGACTTAATGATGCCTTATTTACGGTGTTGTAAAGTGTATCTTTACACTTTCACACTAAACTAGGGCTTTATTAATTAATTGAGGCTAATTTAAGGTTAATTATCCCCTTTAATTCAAATCAAAGCCTAATTTATTGTATTTTTGAAGGGATAAAACCTGACACTCTTAAATATTATTACACAAAACTTAATTTTGTGAGGAATGTGTCCTAGGCTAGTGATCTAGGACCCATTCACGACTTGGTGAATGGGTCCTCACTAGGTCCTAGGACCCCCTTTTTTGCATATCATTTCACATCCCCTAAAGTGTTTTGGTAGTGTAGTATGCTAGGACCCATTTGACCTATGGCGAATGGGTCCTCACTTAACTTAGGACCCGCCCCCCCACCTTGGGATATATTTTTAGCAATCTTTTGATGATTTCAAATCCTAGATCTAATGTCAGCTTGTATTATTTGAATTTTGGGATTTAATATTAATTTAAGTATAAATACAAGGTTATTTCACATAGTTTCATCTAAGAATCTAGATTAAGAGAGAATTTTCACAAGAAGCAAGCAAGAGTGAAGTCTTAAAGAAACATTATAGTGTTTTTCCAAGTCCTCAAGCTCATTTTGTTGTCATAAGATCAAGCATGATTGAAGAAGTGATGATAGATTCCTATGGAGAATCATGATGGATTCTAGGTTTTGGGAGAAGCACCATGAGAGTCAACCAAGCCTAATGACTTGCTTCCTAAGTGATTCCATCTTCTATGATCATTCTATTTTCAGCCTAAAGCAAGGTATAATCAGTTTTGTGACTTATTAAAGGGATTTGGGATCTTTTAAAGTAGGTGCTTTGCATTGTTCATGTTTCATTCTAATATCCTATTCTAACACAATTGAGTAGGGTTTCTTTGCATCATTTTGTCATAACCCAATTTTATTTCATATTTATTTAAACATGGTAAATTGAATTAATGGAGAAATTCAAAACTTATTAAAAGAAAATTATGGAATTTTTGAAAGAATGGATTGAAAGAAATTGACTAATGTTGACTATGCAAACTTTTGAAGATATTCTATATTTTATCAAGAATTGAACATTACTGATGAATTTGCAAGTGAAAGTGTGCGCAGTTGCATGGTGACAGGTTGAAGGATGATAACACAATTGAAGTAGGATAGTTTAGTTGGATCGAACAGTAAGCCAATTGGAATTTGGGTGCACACACAACAAATTGCATGATAACTTGCATTTGAACTATTTTGCATGTATAAAAGAACATAAATTCATGAATTGAATGTTTTAGTGATTGAAAATGAATTTATTGTAGACTAAATTATCTATCTTAACCTTGGGTTTTCAAGAAAAAGAAAAGTACGTGTTGCA
Organism: Sequoia sempervirens; assembly: GCA_007258455.2. Taxonomy (NCBI): domain Eukaryota; kingdom Viridiplantae; phylum Streptophyta; class Pinopsida; order Cupressales; family Cupressaceae; genus Sequoia; species Sequoia sempervirens. Next base: position 332,776,257 of record VDFB02000015.1, on the reverse strand, counting down.
AGGAATAAATAAAGGGAAAGAGTTTCATCATGTAAAATTATACAAATGGATGATTAAAGTGGAATAAATTTTTTTATTTGATTTAGTGAATGCACATGAAACTCATAAACTCCTTCAAACCAACAATTTATACATATAATGGAATCTGGGTGCACACACCACAAATGGCATGATAACTTGCATTTAAACTATTTTGCATGTATAAAAGAACACAAATTCAAGAATTGAATGTTTTAGTGATTGAAAATGAATGGATTGTAGATTAAATTATCTATCTAAACCTTGGGTTTTCAAGAAAAATAAAATTACGTGTTGCAAGGAATGATTAAAGAGAAAGAGTTTCATCATGTAAAATTATACAAATGGATGATTAAAGTGGAATAAAAGTTTTTATTTGATTCAGTGAATGCACATGAAACTCATAAAATCCTTGAAACCAATAATTTATACATATAATGGAGAAGGCAATGGGTGGGAAAAGGAGCGGGTCTGCGATTTTGAATTTGTAGGATGGAGAAGGCGACGATGGTGGTGGGGACGATCCTGACAAGGATGGAGAGGGGGTTGAGAGGTTCGATGGGAGCTATTGCTCTTTCTCCTATGCAGACATGTGGTGTTTTCTTCCATGCTATGGTTGGGGGCCCTAGTTCCTCTATGAGAGCATTTTTTTTGTCCTTTTTGATGTGATGGAGAGGGGGTTGAGGGGTTCGATGGGAGTTGTTGCTCTTTCTCCTGTGCAAACATGTGGTGTTTTCTTCCATGCTATGGTTGGGGGCCCTAGTTCCTCTACGAGAGCATTTTTTTGTCCTTTTTGATGGTGCGATGGTTGCAGAGGAATCTTTGTTGCTCTGTGGTGATGGATTTTCTTTGGTCAGTTCATGTGGTGGTTTCTTCTTTAGTTTGTGGTTAGGGGAGGTTGTTTGGTGTCGGGCCTCTGTTTTGATTGATGTGTTTGTGTTAAGGGTTGTCGATGGGCTCTTTTTTCCCTTCACTGCTCCTGGAGTGAGTTTTGTGATGACCTTATATCCTTAAGGCTTTGGCATGCATTCTCCTAAGTGGTTCAAGCTTCATGCTGGGTGGATAAAGTTGTTGGTGCAGGGGCTTCCTCTCTTTTCTTGTGTGGTGCTTGGGGTGGTGTTGGGTGCTCTTGTTGGGAGCTTGATGGTGGAGTTTGGTGACTGTATCTTAGACCCTGACTGGCAAGTAGGGTTGGAAGTGGTTTTGTATGGTGGTGCCTCTCCTCTTTCACCTTCTACTGGCTTCCCTTGCTCTCTTTGGCTTTTATGGGGTTCTTTGGCCTCTGTGAGGTTTGTTCTGTTGTTTGGGGTTTGGTTGTTGGTGTGCCTCTGATGGAGTTGTCTGTGGAAAGTTCTTGGCATGTTTCAGACCCTGATCGATGTGTAGGGTTGGAGGATGTTTTTCACTATCTTGTCGACTTTCTGCTTTCTTTTTTTGGAGGTTTTCCTTGCCTCTCCCCTCCTTTTTTTGGACCCTTGGTCTTTTCTTTGGTGCAGGTTTCTGTGTCTTTGGGGTTGTTCTCTTTGTTTGGGATTGTGGTTGTTGGTCTACCTATGGTGGAGTTGTTTGTAGTGAGTTTATGGCTTGTTTCAGACCCTGATTGGCATGTAGGGTTGGAGGTTGTTATTCAATGTTTGGTTGACTCTCTACTCTCTCTGTTTGTAGGCTTTCCTTGCCCTTTCCCTCTCTTTTCAGTCCCCCTTGTCTTTTTTCTGGTTTTGTTTCTTGACTTACTTATGGGGTTGTTGGTCTTGGTGGTTGCCAAGTTTCTTTTTGGGTTACTTGTTTATCTTTTCTTGGGTTTTTATGGCTCATTTGGCTGGTTTTCTATTGGTTTTTTGGGACCTCTAGTTTGTGATCCAGGTTGGGATTGTGCTGGTTGTGGAGGTGTGCTATCTTTTTTTGTCTCTACTCCAGACTTACTCTTTGCCATAGGAGGTTGTGGTACTCTCTACTATGGGTGTTGATTCTTCCTGGTGGTTTCTTCAGCTATGGTCTTCTTTGGAGGTGGAGACTGCTTCTTTAGAGGTGAAGCCCTTGTCTGTTGAGGTGATCAAGTGGGATGTGGATCGAGTGGGAAGGTCTTTTTTCTATGGTTCTGAGCTTCACTTCTTCCTCTCCTATAGAGGGGCGCCCCTTCTTATTGAGGTGGGGGATGGGTTGGTGTTGCGGGTTGATTGGTGTAGTGGTTGTGCTGAAAATATTCAGTGTTTCTCTCTGATTCCTAAATCTTCTATTGAGGTGGGGAGTCTGGGTTTTTTGGATGGTGTTTCCAAATGGTGCGATGTTGTTTGGTTGGTTCTAGCTGATGGTTTCCTGATTTTCTCTAGTTATTCACTATCAGTTAGTACTGGTAAGGGGTTTGCTTCAGTCTGGCTAATCAAGTTGATGGTTGCATGACTGTCTCAGGTGGTTCATGGACTCAAGTGTTTATGTAATTTCTGGTTACTTTGGGTTTGAGGTGCCTGTCAAAACCTCCTGTCTCGAGTAGATTTGAGTATTCATGTTATTTCTCTTTTGATTTGTTGTTGTTTTGCTACTGGTTGTTTAGGTTGATTCCTTGTGCAACTTGGTCTTCTTTGTGTGGGTTTTGGGTCCCTGTCAAAACTTGTTTGTAAATGTTTTTGGGTCCATTCAAAACCTACTTTTCCCTCTTAATCAAAACAATACATACATACATACATACATACATATATATATATATAAGTAATGTAAACATGGAACACATATATAGTAAATGTGAATGAATGTTGAATACACATATATTATCTCTCTCTCTATATATGTATATGAACATGTATATATACATACACATGTTGATTCTATTTGAATTTAAATCAATAACTGATAATATCATATTGGACTGTGTGGGAAATCGAGCAAAAATCTAGTGGCTTGCCAAAACATTATGGCAATACTCAAAATAGAGGCCAACAAAAATGGCAAGGAAACCATAATGGTAATGCCCGACCACATGCAATGAAATAAAAACATTGGTTTCCATTTTTGAATGGATAGTGAGAAGGAAAAAGAATAGGGAATTGGAGGAAGGAATAGACCAATAGCTTGGAAAAAGAAAAGAAAAGGGTTGAAGTGATAGAAAAATTAGAGGAAACTTCATCCAAAAATCTTGATTATTAAGGTAGATTGTTTTCTTTTGAAATAAGTTTGACTTCATTATCATAGTTGTTTTCCTATCATACTTGAGGTAGTGACTACATTTTGATGAAAGTTTGACAAGAACAGTAAATATGTATTCTCTATGATTGAGTGTACGACCTTGAGCTGAGTATAGGGTATGTGCAGGATCATGATGAGCCAAAAAGTGGCGATATGATGGGTATTTGAAGGGTATGTGTCTGACGACATTTTTTTTACCCAAAATTGATGAAATGAAAAGGGTTTTTAAAGGAGATTCTTAGATTTCCACCAATATAAATTATGCTTTACTTTGAATTTAATAAATAATTATTATTTATTTTCTATTTGAATTATGACTAAAATCTTGATTGATAGGCTGATTGGAAAACATCTATAGCTTTCAAACAATATCACATTTTTGGAATCCAGAACATGCATCACATTCTATGCTTCACATACTATAGAATTAAAAAAAGAAAAATTGAATTTCATGAAGTTTTGACCAAGTTAAGGTGGTCGACATACGATTTTTCATATTTTTAAAAGTTGTAATAAAAATTCATAATTAATTATTTACTTGGAAAAAAATTATAAAAAAATATGCATCACATCCGAACATGAGTCCTCTACTTTATGCTTAAAATTTTATTTTATTTTATCATTTTATTGTGGTTAGGGTGGTCATACATACACCTACTTACTTTTTCCCTGAAATTTAAGTACTACTACATTGAAATTTCAAATCTTCACCAAATAGATTTAAAACCTAGTAGTTTAGAAACTACATTTAATTTTCTATAGATTCTATTCTTACATATTTTTGAAATAATATAGATATTTATTCAAATTTTTACGTCAAGTTGTCTAACTCTATTTTTTTAAATTTTTTTGCCACTTAAGGGCCTGTTTTTTCCATGATGATCCTGCACATACCCTATAGTGTTTAATCAACCACCTTTTTGGGGTTGCAGGGCCTATGGCCTCCTTTGCATAAAAAAGTGTCTCTAATGGAGCCTTATTGGCTACCCTTAGAGCTAGATTGATGCTTGAAATTTTAAGGGTGTGATTGTTATATAAACTCGCATGGTTATGCCAGCCTCATTATGGCTATCAAAATTTTATTCTGATCAAATATGTATTTCCTTGTATTTGGTGTTGTAATAGTTCAAATGTCGAACCTATGTAAGGGAATATATTCCTCTATGTTTACATTTAAATGTATCATCTGTGTTTGAATTTATTCGTATCGCCCTTCCATTATCTGCTAGGTCATTAATGGTAAGAGGGTTAAGTTCATTTTTGAGAATGTAATTAATGTTGCATATAGAAGTCACCATCGAATAGAGGAATGATGTAATGTTAAAATCTAGGTTTCTTTTTTAACCATGTAAGGTTCGATCCCCATGATCAATGGTATTTTCTCTTTGAAAAGTTATAGTTATGAATCTGCATGTTGAAATATGTATATGATTTAGACCGAACAAGTCTTTTGTGTTAGCGTGAACCCAACCTTGGTTGTGTAGAGAGAAGAATGAACTAGTCATGTAAGGGGCAATTGCTCCTAGAGCAACCAGTGAAGGCTTTGTTAATGGCCTTGAAAGGGCACGTGTTAAGTTAGGAACCCTGGTAACCTCAAAGTTAAGTATGATTGTCTAGTTTCAAATTGATGAGTATGTCGAACTAGTTTCATTATAATTCTTGCATAATTGCTCATGTATTTTTTTTATATCATTGTGATTGAACAATGGACATTCTGTTAGCCTCATTTTTTAGCACAAAATTAAATGGATTTGTTTGAAATGATAAATGAGACAATTGTAGAAAATATTTTTACTTGTAAACAACATTGTTTATTATCTATTCATTGAAATAAACCCCATTCTATTTTAAATAGTGAATATTAATTTGTAATGTTATTATTCAATATCAAAATAGCTTGAAACAACTTGTCTTGTAACTATTTAGTAGGAAACCATACTTTTTCTATTAAAAAAATGAACGTTCATATGTAAACAACCCTTGTAACTCTTTAGTAGGAAACAATACTTGTTCTGTTATAACAATGAATGTTCATATGTAAACATCTTGTCTTGTAATTGTTTAGTAGGAAACAATACTTGTTTTATTGAAACAATGAATGTTCATATGTAAAAAACTTGTCTTGTAACTATTTTGTAGGAAACAATACTTGTTCTATTAAAAAAATGAATGTTCATATGTAAACAGCTTGTCTTGTAACTATTTCATAGGAAACAATACTTGTTCTATTAAAATAATGAATGTTCATATGTAAACAACTTGTCTTGTAATTGTTTAGTAGGAAATAGTACTTGTTCTATTAAAATATTGAATGTTCATATGTAAACAACTTGTCTTGTAACTGTTTAGTAGGAAACATTATTTGTTCTGTGAAAACAATGAATGTTCATATGCAAACAACTTGTCTTGTAATTGTTTAGTAGGAAACAATGAATGATCAGATGTAAACAACTTGTCTTGTAACTGTTTAATAGGAAATAGTACATGATGTTATATTTAAACGATGAATTTTCATATGTAAATACCAATGTTAGAGTATCACAATTGTTAGAGTGCAATAACAATATGTGCGAAATTGTTAGCATAGACTTGTTCTAATTCTTGACAAAGAAACGTCAAATGGAACATCATTTTATGATTGCAATCTGATTTAATGATTATTTCAGAATGTATGCACAAATCTAAGTAGGCACATATATGTGTATGCACATAGACTCTGTCCATGTACATACACATACTTTGTACATACCTTCTTTTGTTCTTAGTTTCATTTTTAAATGGAAAATGCTTATTGATGAAAAGTATGTAAGAGCCATAAGAATTTGACATGAATGATTGTTGAATTCCCCTATTGAATTATAAATTTGATTTTTGTTTAGATAGTAAATTAGTGATATGTTTCTTCTTTTGAAGAATATGTGAAATAATATTCTAATACTTGAATGAAACAGTGATACCTTAGTTGACTAGAGCACCTCAGGGTAGATGCTGCTAGAGGGTAGATAATTGTTATGAGATAATTCATAGTAGAAAGTTACTTTCTGGGACATGTGTTGAAATGGAGTTCAGATAGTATAGGTTTTCTTTACCATAACCCAAATTGTTTGTTGTTGTTGTAACACATTATTATGCTTGGCCAAGCAATACAATTAATTTTGTATGTATGAACTATGTGATTTCACTCTACCATTCCTAGTATAGATCTTTCATTTATTTTCTAACTTGTAGATATAAATTGCATGTTGATGTATAGGCACACACCAAATTCCACCTTTCAAATTGTTCTCTTGCTAAAGTTTCCATGCAGGGTCAGGCATTCTTCAAGTCAGAAGAATACCAAGGAAGCATAAGCTTCGTGGTTGGGTGGTAAAGCACTTCAACCATGTTCTCGTCCACCAGTGGAGGTGATCATCAAAGAAGAACCTTAGTTGTTCACAAGACTATTTTAGTCTAAGATGTAACTTGATGTAATACATTCATGTATTTTATGAAAAGTGTACAATGTAATGACTTTCTAGCCATAGGAGCCAAGTCAACCTTGATATTGTAATTTGACTTTCGAAGTGAATATATGAATCATTGACTCATTTTAAATGGACATGTGTAGCTATGATTGACTTTAGCCACTAGTTATGCCTTTTCAATTTGGATTATTAATGTGTCATTTACAATAACATTAATTAAGTAATAATTTTGAATGGGTTATTACAATTTGGTATCAATGCTTAGGGCTCAACTCTAGGCCTTTTGAGTCTACCATACTTTGACTAGGGATAGTCGAACCTTGACCAAAATTTGGTTTTCGTGAGAATTGACCGAACTTGGATTGAATGCAAGAATGGGAAGGTGAAAGGCAGGATGAAGGAAAGGAAAATTGTTAGAAACCCACGTAAGAATGATGTAAAGGAAGGAAATGCCAAGATGAAGGTTCAATTAGAAATTGTCAATGATGAAACTCCAGCTCAGGCCCTTCCACAGATTAAGCTAGAGAGAGGCTTGAAGATTGATGAGAAGTGAACAACTAAGATCAAAATGCTTTCCACAATATGATACTAGCCTCTAGGGTGTGGACCCAATGCACCCTTGTTGACTAAAGAGGAAAAGGAGAGCCTGCATCCTCAATCATCCTCTTCTGTAAAGTTTGATGTAAACTTAGATGAGGACCCTGAGGAATGTCCTCTTTCTGATTCCAAGAAATCAGAATGATGTAACACAAAGCTTAATGTAAATAGGGGTCTATTGACTCACCCTAATATAAATAAAATTAGATGATATATTTTTTGGTGTGTTGAGATGTGATAAACGAGTTGCAGGATAAGTGCGGGATGACATGGTGACCACCAAACAACACGAGGGTGGTAGTGGTTCTGATAAAAATCCTAACAAGCAGTTGGAGAAAATTATAGGGATTTTAAATTAGAAAGAGTCCTAGATGGATGATATAGAGCAAGAAGTTTGAGTGGAAGGAAAAGATTGGGACCATAGGAATGCAAAAACCAATCAAGGAGGTGGTGGTTTAGGGGAAAGTCCATGAAGACAAATTGAGGAAGAGCTTGGGAAAGACCTCGATAGAGTAGAACCTCCCAAGTTCAATGGTAAGGTTATTAGAACAAGAGTTGAGTCTTGGATTATAGAGATGAAAAAATACTTTAGGCTCTATAACCTTTCCAAACAGACCAAGGCGACATGGGCTACGTATCAGCTCTCAGGTGAAGCAACAACTTGGTGGGATAATGAGAAGTTAGAAAAAATATTCAGCCTACTAAGATCACTTGGGAACTCTTCCTCCAAGCTTTCAGGAAGAGGTGGTTACCATAGCTTTTCTTTGACAAGAAAGTGATGGAATTTCATAACCTAACCCAAGGGAATATGACAGTGATTCAGTACTTGGAAAAGTTCACCAACCTGTTGAAGTATGTGCCTTAGTATCAGGGAGACGAACGTTTCCATATCCAAAAATTTACAATGGGACTCAAACCTCACATAGGAGTTGAAGTGGATATGCATGAGCGTCAAACCATGAATGAAGTCTTCGAAAAATCCACCAAATAGGAATAGAAACTACAACAACTATCCAATCTTCGTAGTGACTCAAATTCTAAGCCGCGACATGGGAAAAATAAATTTCAAAAAGGAGACAACAACCATCATATCCATAATCTCAAGAGAGGAAGCAAGTGACAGGAGAAGGGTGAAGATGGTAATGGTGGAAAGAACAAGAAGGAAAACAAAGGCAAGGGTAAAGAAGGCCATAAGTAGAAGGGATTTAGAGAGGACAAGCCAGGAGGTCATAAAGGGCCTCAAGACGGGTGTCATACTTGTGGAGGTGATCATTTTGCCTCAAATTGTCCTCAACAGTCGAAGTCATGAAAGGAAGGAAGCTACTAGCAGACTCAGCATAACCATATCCATGCTGTAATGGATAACAATCAGGTAGAGTATCAGGCTTCGCCAATTCAACTAACGGGAAAGATCTATGGCCAATCAGTCTTTATCTTAATTGATATTGGAGCTATTGAATATTTTATAGATCCTATAATAATATCCAAAATACCTATTAGACCCGAATACATGGAAAATTCATGGATAGTCCAGTATGGTAATTGAGTTGAGTAGAGGGTAGATACTTGCTCTTTTGTAGTGAGAACTAGAGCCTCCAACCTTTCAAAATTAGGTCAATTTGTATGTGGCACCTTTAAGCTCATATGATGTAATTTTGGGAATAAATTAGTTAACTGAGCATAAGTCTATTGGGACTTCAAGTTGCAAGAAGGAATTGCAGGTCTAGAACTTCAAGATCAGATTTAGAGTTTTCCAAAAGAGCCTACCAATACCCATTTGCCACCTGGTGAATGAGTCACAATTAGGGTTTTAGGGGCAACATATTTTCACAATTCACAAGCTTCGTTTCTAGACTCAAAACCTCCCAAACAAGTATACTAGGACCCATTTTCCACCTAGGAAATGAGTCCTTGATAAGGTTGTAGAAACAACAAGCTTTGATGATGTCCACAACATTCCTTATTCTCAAATTTTCCAAAAAATCCCTTTTTTTTCCTTCTATTTTGTGATAGATTTCTTCATTACATCTTGTAGACTTAGGTTTAAAGTTTTCTCCCCAAAGTATGATTTGATTCACCACCCCATCCTTACATGAGGATAAATTGGAAGATCCCCAAATCTTGACTTGGCTATGGAGGAGAGGGCCATGTTGTTGTCCCCTTTTTTTTATGTTTCATTTTTGTGAACCTGACCTTTTGAACATCTTAATTTCTAATTTGGAGTATTTTAAAACCCTAGATCATAGTTGGCATTAGATTTGCATTAGTTGCATTGCATTTAGGGTTCTTTCATTTTGCATTTAGGGTAAATTTGCATGTTTACATTGCTTATATTCACTAAAACTCAGAAAAAGTGCATTAGCTCTAATTTTGTTAACATTGAAATCATCATTCAACCATTTAGGTTCATATTGCACATTAAATTTAGTCACCTTATCCATCATTCAATCTTAGTCAACATTGTATTTAGAGACTTGAAATTTGGAAAATCTATTATAGAATTGATTGTTACAGACCTAAAATAGCAAATGTACATAAGATCAACTCAGAAAAAAAAAAAGTCAAATTCAAAAAACCCTAGTTTGGGACCCATTCGCCATAGGGAGAATGAGTCCCTATACAAACTTGTTGAACCAAAATTATAAGTGATTTATGGTGTCTGATTTGCATTTTTGTTCTTGTTATCAGCCCTAATCTGGGACCCATTCACATAGGGAAAATGAGTCCCTGTATAGATTTAGGAAATTTTTTTTTGAGTAGTTTTTAGTTTTTGGTAGGCATTTGTGTCTCTATTGTTAGATTTGAGAAGTAGTTTCTTGAAACAATTTGTTTTTGCATTCAATTTATTGTTCATTTAGTTAGATTTTGCAACATTGGGAAAATAATTTCTTACATATTTCAATAAAAATTAGTACTATATTTATGCATTTCCAACATTATTGCATCAGTAGATAAGTTAGTTTACATTTTGCAATCATTAGAAAAAAAAACAAAAGACAAAATAAAAACATCAAACAATACCCTTGGACAAAGCATAGTTATTTGATTATGTGAAATCTTTTCTTCAAAGTTAACTTATCCCTCAATCACTTTCATAGTGATGAATTTGATATGTTAGATGAAGCCCTTGAGGACTTCATCTCACAAGGTTCATTCACTAAGGATTATCATGACAAACTAAAAAACAAATATTTTAACACAATCACACCACAACTTATCATTTACCCTCCACAAAAATCTCAAGTTCAAAACAAACACGTGCTTATCCTAGAACCACCTAGAAAAGAGCCTTCACTTGATGATAACAATGCTTCACAAGAAATGGGTTACAATGTCGTTGCACATACATACAATACATAGAACAATAGGCAACAAAAAATAACTCCTATCTCATTACCTTTGCCTCTACCTATCTTGTCTAGTGCTCCTTGTTTATCCGCAAACACTGGAAATGAATATAATCTTGTTGAACAACTTAAGAATATTCCTGCTAAGGTATCCCTATGGGATCTTATTCAAGGTTCACCAAATTACCATAGTATGCTTCAAAGTTCCTTGCAACAAGTTATGGTTCCTCCTAATACTAGTTCAAATGATGTGGTAGTGCTAGTTCAAAGGATGAATGAGATAAATTTGGACATTGTTTTTCACCAAAGAGAGTTACCCTCCTTGGAAGTTCAAAAACAACATGGAGCATTCATGATAATAGCCTATGTTAATCAAATTAGGATAAAGAGAACCTTTGTTTACAATGGTTTGAATCTTAGTGTGTGTAGTGTGAGAAATTTGGAAAAGCTTCATATGGATAGGAGTGATATTGCCCCTATTTCTCTGTCTATCCATGAATTTGATAATATAGGAAAAAAACTGCTTAGAGTCATCACATTACCTATTATAGTTGGGAAAGTGACATTACAAACTCTGGTCCATATTATGCCTCATGATCTTTCTTATAATCTCCTCTTTGGGAGACCTTGGATTCATGATATGAATGGAGTGCCCTCTACCCTTCATTGTGTAATGAAGTACATTTAATATGATAACAAGGTTTACACGCTAAAAGCTGACCCTAAACTTGAAAGTTGTTTGATTGTTGGTAAAGAAAGATGGGATCCTTTGAAAGCATGGAAATCAAATACAAAAGTGGAAGCCGCAAAGGAAGAAGAACATGAGGAAAACATTGATGAAGTCACTAAGTTGTTAGAAGATGACCGGGGTTCCTTAGATTTCACGCCAACATTTATGGGAAAATAAAAAATCACAACAAAAGAAACATAAAAGAAAAACCAACCAATGGTAATGTCAACACAAAATTCAAATGAAAATTCACAAGCATCTACTTCATCTACTCTAGAAGAAGACACAAGATATACAAAAAACATTGATGAAATATACTACCAACAACCACCAAACCCAAAAGAGATGGTAAGACTTTATGGAAGATGTTATGAGCTCATAAAACAACTTGGTTATAATGGAAAAGGATGTGGAAGGAAAGAACAAGGCATTTGCATTCCTATAGATCCTAACACACAAGAAACAAAAAGTGGTTTTGGGTATTATCCTTCTAAGATAACGCAAGCAACAAAAAGACCTCCTCTCAACATCAACACTGTCATGTGAAACCCTAATAAAGCAACTCTCATTTTGAAGCATCCTAAATTGACTAATTCAACTTGTGAAGAATCATTCAAATACTTTCAAGATGATGAAGCTTTAAAATAAAATTTAGGATTTTATGATAAGTCATTTACTCCTCTTAAAAATAAATAGGTTACATGTGTTATGGTTAGTACTACACAAGAAAATGAAGAGAAGGAAAGTAATGAGAGTGATAAGGAAAAAGAACAATACAATCTTGAAATTCTGAAGAAAAATGCACTTCCTTTGGGAGATATAACCAACATACCAATGGATAAAACTAACGAGGAAAAAGTGATTCAAATAGGAAATTTCCTTGATGAAGATGAACAAGATCATACAACTTTACTTCATGACTTTCATGAACTTTTTGCTTGGACTTATTCAGATATGTTAGGAATCAATGCTAAGATAGTGACACACAACATAGTCCTTGAAGAAGATGTTAAACCAGTGAGAGAGAGGATATGAAAGATGAATCCTAAGATTTCTTTATTGGTTAAGGTTGAGATTGAGAAACTCCTTGAAACTAGTTTTATACGACCTATTGATTATTCTCCTTGGATCTTGAACACTGTTGCTATTGCAAAACCTCATAATTGTATTGGGATGTGTACAGACTTTCGTGACTTGAATAAAGCATATTTAAAAGATCATTTTCCCCTTCCTAAGATTGATGTGATAGTAGATTCAACAGTAGGACATGCTTTGTTGTCATTTATGGATGGATTTTCCGGATATAATCAAATATTTATCAACCCTCAAGATCAATGTGAGATAAATTTTACTATAGCTTGGGGAACATTTTGTTGGGTAGTTATGCCTTTTGGATAAAAGAAAATAGGTGCAACATATCAAAGAGCTATGAAATTGATATTTCATGATTACATACATAAGATTTTGGAAGATTATGTTGATGATATTCTAGCCAATTCTTTAACTCAACAAGACAATCTAAATATCCTTTGAAGAATCTTTGAAAGAATGCGCAAATATAACATGATATTGAACCTAAAAAAGTATGTTTGGTGTAGATACTGGAAGTTTTTTAGGTTTTATAAAATCTCACAAAAGGCATTGAGGTGGACACAAAGAAAATTTATGTTATCATTAACATGCGACCTCTTAAAATCATTTTATAAAGGTTTTTTTTGCCTTAGTTGTTTTATTTTTGGTTTGCATAAACGTCTTTGGTGTCAAGTGCACCCATGCTCAAATAAAATTTGTGAAAAGATGTGTAATGCGCCACGTGGTGGCTGTGTAGCTTTTACCTTTTGCATCTTCCTTTCGGGAGAAGATTCATGACACATGTTTGCTTGTCAGACATTTCCTTGGGAGCTATATTTGTGAGCTGAAGAGTTTCCACCCTGCTGAAATGTCATCTTCTCATTGCGGGTTATCTACACCGCCTATAAAGATATCTGATTGAGGAGTTTGTCTGAGTTGGTTGGCCTTTCTTTTCTTTCCTCGGTTTTGGGATGGAAGTTTTGAGACGATACCTCGAAATAATGTGGTCAATCAATTATGTCTATTGCCAAGCTATTGTTCCTAGGATCTAATCATATTTGGGTTTTATCTTTGCTAAAATATCTAGAGAACATTAATGTAGTAGCTAAAGAATTAATGCAAAGATCTTTTGCCACCTAACCAAGAGTCTATGATCAGATTGTGTGCTATCAACTGTCAACACCTGGCAGTAATTACTTCTGGGTTGAGGTGGTGTTTTCTTTCTTCAACAACTATAAAAGGAAAGGTGACGACAACCAAAAAAGGGATGATTTTCAAAAAAGAATTTTTCTCGGAGGAACCGTTTTCTTTGTGAAAAGAAGTGTTTTCTGTTTAGTTTTTCTTAAAGTTTTAAGAACTATCTTTCAGAAGCAATTTATAGAACTACTTTATTCTAGCAAATTATATCTATTAAGGGTTAAATTATTGTCAGATTGGCATCTGACCTTTATTTCAAAGTTTGGTTTTAATTAAAGCATGAACTATTGAGGGGAATTTATTGAGACTGTGCATGTATGGACTTTTTTCAAGCTTTCTTTCTTTATATTATTATTTTGAATGAAACACTATGTCTTGCAAGCTATATTCTGGTAGTTTAAATAGCAGATTTCTATGCTTTATGCTTGTGTTCTGGAATAGAAATTTTGGGAGAAATCAAACTATGTCATTGGACTTTTTTGTTTTCCTTGAAGTCATTACTCTTCTGTGCTATGCTGTATTAGGAGACAAATTTCTTATAATTTTTGAAATATTATTCTTTTACTCTAAGGGAATCTTTATGTTTGATCAGACCTCAATGAACACTACCTGCGGAAAGATTTGAAAGTCTGCACCATGCTTGAAGTTAGCCTTTGTTGTTCGTTCTCTTTCCAATAATAAGTGATTGTGGCATTCTGTGTCCTTTATATCAATCATAGGAATCATTTGGGTTTGAAATGTTGTAAAAGCTTTGGCGTACCACCTTTTATGTTTTATATTTACATTTTTTTTCTCCCTTATCTCAAAACCCAAAAAAAGAGTCGACTTTCTATAAAAAACCCGGAGGTATTCAGTGAGACGAAATTTGTCCCCCACTCATTGAATTTCCCATAAGATTATCGGAGAGGCGTATGCTTTGATGATCAACAATTCTTTTTCCAGCACGCTCGATGGGACAAAATTTTTTCCAAATGCCTGATTAGAAGTCAGAAATATTTCTTGAATCAGGCTAAGGAAGGAAACTAGAAATTTCATGCCCAGAGTCCAAATGAGAGCATCCTCGAGAGGTCATTTCTAGTACTCTCAGTTATCTACCTCAAATCCTAAAAGGAGAAGAACTACAGGTTTTGTATCACCTATAAGGAGGAACAAAGCAAGAAGTCAGTTCCCATTATCTAGAGCCTTATCTACTCCGCCCAAAGGTTTAAATTTCTAGATAAGATTGCTTGTATATCCAATTCATAGGAATCTTTTCCTTGTGGCTCAAGTACCCCCTCTTGCTCCTAGAAATTTCCTAACATGGGACAGTGGTAGTCCATTACAACCACCCACACCCCTCAGATGTATGGCCTGCCATACTGGCTAATGCCTTTGAGGGTATCCCAAGATTCTCTGGGGAGGATTTCAAAACTCCTTTCGAACACCTTTCAAGATATAGCTAAGGTATGCAAAGTACATAACATATCATAGGAGAACATCGGTTTAAGATTGTTAGCCACCTCTTTTAAGTGGAAGGCTCAAGATTGGTATAGATCTTTGGCCTTGGGTTCCATTCTTTCTTGGGACCAGCTCAGATAGCACCTATTCAAATGATTCTTAGTAAAGGGAGATTGTTCCTCATTTCTGCAACAACTAATTTCCATCAAGAGGGCCCCACATGAAGCCGTGAGCGATTTCAATACAAGGTTCCACAAGACCTGGAAAAGGATCCTCGTGACTGCTCGACCTCAGGCTGTGATAGAATTCATGTTCTATCTAAAGGCCATCAATCTAGATATCGTACTTATGATAACCTTCATGGGAGGGAACATCTTGCCTGACGTGTACGAGATGGCAGTGTGTGTAGAGAATAACCTTATTGATGTTGGGAAACTTCCGCCTTAGCCACCAATTCCAGTATTTGCAGAAATCTTCGATGGCCATCAAGAGGAAGCTAATCCAAGCACTCCTACCACACAATTGAAGCTAGTCGCCTTGCAACTTACAAACGAGCATCCTACCACTCAAGTGAGCACATCGGGTCTCTCGTCAATGGTGGCAAATATCATTGATATAAAAGATCTGATGCCAAATTTTACTAATGAATTAGTCATTATCAAATAGCAACAAGTGACACCTCCAAAAATGACCACTTAGTTCTATGGTGGAGGAAAGCCGCCTTATGAAGAAAATTCATATCAAGGATCCTATAGAGGAGGAGGTCAATAGGCATTGCCAACAAATTAGATAGTTTTGATAGCTATGCCATTATAGATAGTCAGGGGTAGTCTAAATAAAGAGATAGTCCTAGGCTAGAACAATTTGGCAGAGGACGAAAATGTTTGGTGCTTCTCGTGCAATGATAGCCATATGCCCAAAAACTGTCCAAGGGGGAATATGCAACAAAAAGTGGTGGAACAAAGGAGTAAGGGTATGTTCCCAAATGTGGGCGAATATGAGTCACGTGAAATGGATAATGCTTGTTTCAAGCAACAAATGCAAGGGATGTCCCTTGAACAAGAATTAGACATTGCGCACGACCAAGCTCTTTTCTCATGGCCACATAATCTACCATCTAGGGAAAAGGAGGAAAATAAAGCACAAGGTCTAGTCTCGATGGGACGTTTTCCTCCGAAAACCAAAGAAATACCACCATTTAAGCCAAAGGCCCAAATAGTTGGGATGCTTAACATGGTGGAGCAATTGAAGAAGGCACCTGCCAATGTCTCATTGTGGGACGTTATATCAATTCCTGAGAAACATACCCTACTTCAAGAAGCATTAAAGGTGGAAGGGAAAAGTGTCCAGGAGAGCATGACTCAATTGAACAATCAAAGCGGAAATGATAGATCCGCGTTCCCCCCTTAGGCTCTGAAATTGACAGCTTATGCAAATAATGTGGATAGCGTTAAAGAAAAAGAGGTCAGTGAAATAAAACCAACACCTTTCTTTTTGATGCTTATAGTAGGAAACAAATTGTTGCACAATAATATGATTGATTTGGGGGCTAGCACAATCGTTATGCCCAAGCAAGTGGTGGATGCTTTAAAACTTAAGTATGAACCCCTTGAAAAGGGAATTATGCAACTTGACAAAAATAAAGTCTCGACTGTTGGTTAGATAAGGGATCTATCCCTGACCCTCTTCTCCTTCCCAAGCCAAACAATCACACATGAAGTAGTAATAATAGTCATTCCACCAGTTTTCAGAATGTTCCTATCAAGAGATTTCACTACCAAACTTGGCGGATACCTAGCACTTGATTGGTCCCACTTAATACTAAGAACCAAACATGGAGAAAAGATGAATATTCAGTCCAAATACTTGCATCCTTAACATATTGTGAATGACGCAAATCTATGCTTTGGAGCTACTAATACCCCTATTTTTCGACAGGAGAGATATTGTGTAGAAATCCTCAGAGAAGAACATGATATAGATGAGTGGATTTCAGAAGAAGAGATGTTGCTCAATCAATTTGCTGATTCCGATCCATTCGGCAACTTTCGCGCTACAACGCTAAGCTCCTATGAAATTTTCGATGGAGATCAGGCCTTTCCAAAACTAATGAAGAGTCTGGAGGAGCCTGATGAACCATTTGATTTTCATGCATGGACCATACACTTTGCTAGTATCAAATACAAAACTGGCCCCAGAGTAGGTGTCTGAATAAATTTTTTGATGGGATCGGAAGACCTCAGAGCCTATTACTTTCGGTCACCACGATTGGTTGATGATACTAGATATGAAGTGTTGGTCCATGGATCGAATCCAGTAGAAAAAATAGACACAAGTAAGGAAAAATATGTCAGAGATTCAGGATCGATAGTAAGCCAGATCTACAAACAAGTAACCAAGATAAACACAAGGCTAAGATGTCAAGTACATAATATAAGGGGCCTCATGAAAAGTTTTGAACCTTTTAGTATGAAAGGGAATCCCTAATCTCAAGATAGTATCATCTATCAGACATTTCTTAACAAGACATATTTTAGGTCAACTTCCGATTTGACAAAGCAAAGATTCTCCGTAGTTTCGAAAGATTGTAATGGGCTCAACGTTAGAAATGACAGGAGATCGGCAGTTAATAGGAGGGCCTCTCATAGGAATAAGAGAAGGCTGAAGGAATTGTGTTGCAAGTATGATCTCAAAGGCTAAGACTCGGGTATAGTCCAACCCACGTTTTCCTTACACAAAGGGCCAAGGTTAGCTGGATAAAAGCAAAGGGATATCTAAATTTATGTTGATTTTCAAGTCCCAATAAGAATTTTGTTGAAAGATCATTATTCCTCGACATTGATACAACAGTTCTCCCAAGCTTTAACTAGGACTGAGATTTCCCCACTAATATGGGATTTCCTAAAGAATGATGAATTTTTCATAGTAGAATCTGACCGAAGGAGGACAACATTTACCACCAAGTGGGAAATGTTCGTATACTTGGAAATAGACGCTAGTGTAGTTTTTCAAAGGGCAATAGGAATTAATTCTAGAGAATGGGCCAACCAGATGATTTCCATAGGTCTGGGTGAATTATCAGGAAAAGTGCCCAAAAGAAAGCTTCTTAGCTGTACAGTTTCTCAGGAGAAAATAGTAGTAGGTCCTGAGAAAGTCTAAATCTTAGAATTAAATGTAAGATCTTTCCAAGATAAATCTAGCCTTGTTTGAGGATTAGTACCAGTTTTCACAAGCCTTATGATACCAGGCATCCTGATGGGTAGAGAAAACACGTCTTTTTCAGCAAACTCCCAAGGGCTCAGTGGTTATCAAGCAACTAGAGAAGAATGAGGGAAAAAATGAAGAACATCCCAGTACACTTCCTTCAGTAAAGCAGAGAACTGATGTGCAGGAAAATATCATAGAAGAAAAAATTGATAAGCTTTTAAGGAAACTAAAAGCCATACTGGGTCCACTCGAAACCATCACACCTGCTAGTGCCCAAGAGCCGGTAGAGTCACAAGGGTCAAATTTTGTTATCAAATGCAAGGTTTTTTCTAATACTTCATTATATTGTTATATGAGAAGGGGTAGTTTAACCAAATCAACCATTGAGAGCCTAATTGGGTTAATCTAATGTGATGGGTTGGCCACTCCAAGAGATTTATGCAGTCATAGAGGAGTTGCCCCGTCGATGAATCAAATTACCCTGAAGTCGCCCCTGAAGCTTTTTGAGTATAAATTGATGTACGAAAATTCATAAAAAACCCTAAGGCTAAAAAGAGAAAAAAAAGACCATGGAGCTATAATCCACCATTGATAGACAACCAGACGATGTTTTGAAGAAGAAATTTTTTACCCAAAAGAAGGTTTAATGCTAGGGTACTACAGACTTGCTGTGAAGCCAAGATGACCGATTAATTCTAAAGTGTTGTGAAAAGGACCTTTCCAAAATAAAACATGCAAAAGGGTGAAGGTGTATGAACTCAAAGAGATGTTTTTAGATGTGCCGATGAATGGTATTTATCTAAAAAAATTCTATTAAAAACACACAGTTCTTTTAAATTTTTTAACAGTTATGTAGGTCATATGTAAAATTTTGTAATTATTTTGAAGTTTTTTGAGAATAAGACCCAGAATAACTTAGGAGAAATAAAAGCTATACTATATTATGTTTATCGACAAAATTTACAATACAGTATATAGCCCGAGGCTCGATTTTTTTTACATAAAGATCTCTCGAGCAAAACCCAAAGAGGGAAGCAAGTAAAAGTTGTCAAAAGGGAGGTGATGATCAGATAGTCAGTAAATTTCCACCTCCAATGGTGAAGCAAAAAGGGACTCGTACTCGGCTTCCAATCTCCTCCCTTTTCTTCTTCTTCTTTTCTTTCTTTCGTCAGATGGGTTGCAAGCAAGGGAAAAAACAACACACGTGGGCCACACAGTTTAGACCTAGGGTCTATTCACTGTGAAGTTGCACTAGGTAACTAAAGTGCTTTTTCTAGGCGATCCCCAGAACCTTCTCCACGTCGTACTCCCACGGAAGGAAGGTAGCTACTGGCTGAGATGAACAATGGTGCGTCTCCACATCCATGGTGTGAAAGTTAGCAAGGAAGGGCAACCAGGGCATGTCCACCCTAAATTACACAAGCCTGTGGAGGTCCATGCTACTTGGAATGTCGATGCTCGGAATGGCCACTTGCACTATCTCACCAAGCCCTTCCATTAGAGAGGTTTCAAACATCACATTGCAATTATCATGGTCTTGGCTCCACAGCTAGTTCTCATTAGTAATGTAGTCTGCATCGATGACCCACTTGAACGTAGTCATGATCAGGGGGTTACAATTCTTCACTAAGAACTTAATACAGTTGTCAGTAATCTCTCCCACAAACCCATTTTGTGGTCTCCATGGAACGAGTCAAATGGGGGTACCCAAACCAGCAGACATCATAACAGAAGTGGATTATGGTGAAGGAAGAGTAGGCGAAAGGCCAACTAAGTTAGAGAGATTTATGTTCAAATGAATGTTGTGAAAGGTGGTGTGGCTATATATAGAAAAAACTAATAGGGAAACTTCACCAACGGGATGTTTATTTTTGGCCAAACAACGGAAAATTTTGAGGCAAAATGAAGCAAGGTGGGAAAATCTTACAAAGGATCTGACGAAATACCTTGAGAAATAAATTTGGGTGTTTAGGAGTAAATGCCCTCATACGTTGATGGTTGATGTGTGTCCTTTTCTATCATCAGCACCAACCTATTTGCTAATAAGAAAAGGCATGGATTAACATGCAAAGGCTCTAAAAAATTAATGAATATTTCTTTTTAGAGGTACCTTGTGTCATTTCAGGACACTCCATATGACGAAAAGCATGCTTTTCAATATGATGAATTAAAGGAAATAAGAGATGGGGGAAGGAATGTACTAATTCCATTTCCATGACATTTCCAGCATTCCCAAAAAATACGGATCTCCCATCCACACGTATTGTCCTGGTGGCAGCATTTAATGAGCCATCGATAGTGGTAAACTCATAACTATAGGCAAAAGCCCTGAAATTAATTGCATTCAAAAGGCAGGTTAAATTTTAGCAGAAGAGAAATGGTTGTTGTAACTAGAGAGTTTTTGTATCATTTTCAAGCAACCATGGTAGAAGCATCTACCTTTGGTAGGAAGGTCAAAGCACCAAACAAAAGACTTGGTTACGCAGATATTTTTGGGTACTACTCATTTGCAAATGCCCCAGCTCCAGAAGAACGCCCATTTGAATGTTGCAGGAAGCTTCAATATGACAAACACATCTTGAAGGAGGTGGTTCAAGATATAACCGACAATGTTCACGACCCTCAGTTATCCACCAACCCTAAAAATATTAGGCAATGTGCTTTTCAGAGGATGTTAGGGCATGAGTCTGTAGAGGGTTTTGCATTCCATCTCAAACA